>JAJEJO010053499.1:3057-23823 GCA_020662805.1 Glaucomys volans
AAATAAATAAATTAAAATAAATTAAAATATATAAATAAATAAATAAATAAAATTAATGCTCATAAATCTAATGTATTTTTTTCTTTAGTGATGAATCCTCTGAAAGGAAATTAGAAAAATTACCCCATTGACAACAGCCTAAAAAAAAAAAACAAGCTTGGGAACCATTCTAACAACAGAAGGGAAGACCTCTACAATGAGAACAACAGAACACTAAAGAAAGAAATTAAAGAAAACCTTAGAAGATTGAAAGTTCTCCCATGTTCTTGGATAGGCACAATTAGTATTGTGAAAATGGTCATACTACCAAGAACCCTATACAAATTCAATGCAATTCCAAGTAAAATCCCAATGACATTCCTCAAAGAAATAGAGCAAGCAATCATGAAATTCATATGGAAGAATAAGAGACCCAATAGAGCTAAAGCAATTCTTTGGAAGAAGAGCAAATTAGGGAGTTGCACAATACCAGATCTTCAACTAAACTACAGAGCAATAGTACCAAAAATGCATGGTATGGGCACCAAAATAGACAGGTAGATCTATGGTACAGAATAGAGGACACAAAGACAAACCCACATAAATACAGTTATCTCATACTAGACAAAGGTGCCAAAAGCATAGAATGGAGAATAGATAACCTCTTCAACAAATGGTGTTGGGAAAACTGGAAATCCATATGCAGCAAAAATAAATTTACCCCCTATCATTCATCCTGCATAAAACTCAACCCAAAATGAATCAAGGACCTCAGAATTAGACCAGAGACCCTGCACCTAATAGAATAAAAATAGGGTTCAAATCTTCATCATGTTGGCTTAGGAGCAGATGTCCTCAACATGACACCCACAGCACAAGGGATAAAAGCAGGAATCACTAACTGATATAGATTCAAACTAAGAAGTTTTTTCTCAGCAAAGGAAACAATCCCCAATATGAAGAGAGAACCTAGAGCATGGGAGAAAATCTTTGCCACACACACTTCAGAGAGAATACTCATTTCCAAAATCTATAAAGAACTAAAAAGCTTTACACCAAGAATACAAAACACCCAATCAATCAATGGGCCAAGGAAATGAGCAGAAAATTTATGGAAGAAGATCAAAAAACAATCAACAGGTATATGAAAGAATGTTCAACATCACTAGCAATAGAAGAAATGCAAATGAAAACCACCTTAAGATTTCATCTCACCCCAATTAGAATATCTATTATCAAGAATACAAGCAATCACAGGTGTTGGCGAGGAAGAGGGGAAAAATATATATTCGTACATTGCTGGTGGGGTTGCAAATTAGTGCAGCCATTCTGGAGAGTAGTGTGGAGATTCCTTAGAAAACTTGTAATGGATCCACAATTTGATTCCGTATCCCACTCTTTGGCCTATACCCAAAGGACTTAAAATCAGCATACTGCAGTGATACAGCCACATCAATGTTCATAGCTGCTCAATTCACAAAAGGTAGATTGTGAAACCAACCTAGATGCCCTTCAATAAATGAATGGATGAAGAAACCATGGTATATATACACAATGGAAAGAAAGAAGAATAAAGAATGAAGAAAAAATAAAGAAGAGTAAAACTTTGGCATTTGCAGGTAAATGGATGAATTGGAGAATGTCATGTTAAGTGGGATTAGCCAATCTCAAAAAGCCAAATGCCTAAAGACCTCTCTGATACGTGGATGATGACGCATAATATGGGGTGGGAGGGAGGCAAAAATTGAAGAAGGATGGATTTCATAGAGGAAGATTGGGGTTGGGATTGGGGTGGGGATAAGTATAATAACAGAATGAGACAAAATCATTACCCCATGTACATGTATGATTACAAAAATTGTGTGACTCTACTTCATGTACAGAGAATCAGAGAAACAACAGCTGTACTCCATTAGCGTACAATGAATAAAAATAAATTAATTAAAAATAAAATAAAATTAAGTAGGTAATTAGCCTAGTGAAAATGTCAAAAAAATGACCTTACTTGAAAGTAATTACATTGTAAAGATGAGATTCTTCTAGATTCTGAACAGGGGATATGCTCCTACTCCAATATGATTGCTGTCCTTATAGAAAGAGGCAGTTTGGACATACAGAGAGAACACCATGTGAACATAGAGACAGGGAAAGAGGCCTATACCAGATCTAAAACAGGAAACAACCAGCTAACCCCTTAAATTCAGATTCTAGCTGTCAGAAGTGTAAGACAATACATTTCTATTGTTTACAAGGTACTTAGTTTGTGGTGCCCTAGCAAAATAATACCATAGTTTATTTTATTAATATTTCATTTGTTTAAAATCTAAACCTTAGAAAATGCAAAATGTGAATTTTTGCCATGTCTTCATTTAAGAGATTGGGAACCACCTCTCTTTAAGGAATTTTCCAATATGTGGTATATAGATTTTAGGTTCCTGATGACTCATACTTTAGTCAGTTGCTAGACAATCCAGTTTAAAAGACAGTTTATCCTGAACCCAGATCAGCATCTGGGGTTAATGGAGTATGAATTTTCCTTCCATTTTTGGTAATAGAGGTGGAGAGTTTTGCCAATCACGCAAAAGGTATTTCCCTCAGGTATTTTGTAAATACAGAATCAGGCCCCTTACCAAAGTATTCACACTCTTGCAAAGATAGAGTTGGTCTCTTTTTTAAATATGGATTAATAGCACTCTGAAGAAATTAAGGGTAAGCAACTTTGAATATATATCTGTTTCAGTGAACTAGAAAAATGACCCATGCTTTTAGTGAAAAGATCAAGTACCTCCAAAGGAGAATATATGACTCAGTGATCCTGGGATGTATCTTGCATACTGAGAGAACTGACTATGGCAAGAAAGTTTACCATAGACTCAGATGGTTAAGCCCTGGGAAAGATAATATTAAAGACATACCTCCTTTTCAAACATAGCTCCTTTCTTATTCTGTTTGTGTAAACAGAACCAAGAAAATATGCCAACAAAACAAAATTGTACCATATTTAAGGCTGAGTATAATATTGTACAGGAAAAGATCATGGACCCTGGAGTGAGTTCAAGTTAGTGCGCTCTCTTGCTAGCTATGATTTGTGCTAATTTACAGTTGTCCCTCAGTATCCATAGGGGATTGGTTTGGGGATCTCAGTGGATAAAATCTGCAGAGGCTCAAGAACATTATATAAAATGATCATAATATTTGCATATAACATAGGCACATTCTCCCACACACTTTAAATCACCTCTAGATTACTTTTCTTTAATGTACTGTAAATGCTTTGTAAGTAGTTTTTATGCTGTGTTCCTTCGGGAATAATGACAAAACTGTACATACTTAGTACTGATGCAATATTTTCAAATATTTTCATTTTGCATTTTGTTGAATCTGTTGATGTGGAACCTGAGGATGCAGTGGGTCAGCTGTATTTCCCTTCCCTTTGCCTCCACCTTATTTTGTAAAAATAGACAGTCCAATATACCTTTTTCATAGAATGTTGTAATGATTAAAGTGTTAATCCATGATTAAAAAAAATGCTCTCTTTGCACGCTCTTTTATTCCCCTACTTGTGCAACTCTAAACCCTCAAGGTTTACACTCTAATTCCCTCTGGCAAATAGATGTAACTCATTTTCCTTCTTTTTATCCCTATTCCTTCTTACATGTTTCCATAGTTTCTTCTTCAGTTTACATTTCCATGTGCACATTATTCAGAAAAAGGTCCAGCCTGTATCTTTCATATGCTCCTATGCATCGCCACCATTGATAAAGCTCATCATTTAAAAACTGACAATAGCCCTGGTAATATTTCTAGTGCCTTTGCTCAGTTTTGTGATCAAAGGAATATAATTCTAACTCATGGAGTTCCTCACAATCCTACAGGACAGGCCTTAATTGAATGTGCACATCACACACTTAAACTTGCCTTTTAAAACAAAAACAAAAAATGAGAACTAGCCTTGCTCATATTAATGATGCTCTCAATATTGCCTTGTTCACAAATAAATGCTCTTAATGTTTAGTATAAAGATAATACACATCACTGTTCCTCTGCCTTGGACAGGCACATTACCCCTAAGGAACCACTATCAAAGATTTATGTAGAAAGCAGAGCTCCGGTTTTCCAGCACCATTTTTCTGTGGCTCTTGGAGAGAGCTCCTGCCTGCTGTGGCTGGAATCCCCAGTGCCAGCAGGAATCTTAGGCCCTTCAGTGCCACTTTACAGATTCCCCAGGAGAGAACAATCACTTGAGCCCCAATGGGGAGCTCAGGGCTGCCTGGGCTACTGAGCCCAGTGTCTCCATCACTGAGCAGAGTTCTACACCCACGCCCCAACTTGATCTAGGGCCAAGGCCCACAATCTGGCCCAGTGTCTAGCACCTGTGCTGCATCTGATCATCTATCAACACCAGGCCACCTAAGCATTGATCATTTCCAACCTGGGGGTAATGGGACAGCACTCGCCTTGGGTCACTGCTTGATCAAGCACCTCTCAAATGTCAGGGCATTGATATATAAGAGGTTTGAACTTGTACAATATATTTTATCACAGAACATTTTTAAATTAATTGTAATACTACAATTATTCCTAATATACCCACTATATTCCTATCTTTTTCTTTCATTAGTATGCTTATCATTCTATCTCCCTCTTATATATCCGTTTCCTTGGAGTTTCTCTTTTTCTTCATGCTAAAAGCCTATTTCTTTTAATTCCACTTCCACTATTCATATAACATAGTATATCAATACACTCACTTCTTATCTCATTAATGTTTTGTCCTATAACCCTCCTCATTCTCCCTGTCCAACTTTAGGATTTGCAGTCCTTATTGCAAACTTACTGGTTATGCTGTAGATAATAATTTGAACTCATCTCTGTTTATTAAGACAACACTATTAATGTCTTAATAGGGACTATTTACATTAAAGACACATATTGTTTATATGGTGTGCTGCCAATATTGAGCTCTCAACTCAAGGGGAGGTAGGGAAAATAGGTAGGAACCCTAAGAGACTTTAAGGGGAAACTGCAATACCTAGGATTAGCACTACTAAAGGGAAAGGTTCACTAGCAACATGACAAAACATGGGAAGAAAACGTTCCAAACAAACCCAGATACTACACCAAAATAAGTCAATGACAACATGGCAGAAGCATTGTCAGAAAGGGAGTTGTACATAATTAAAATGATCTGAGAAGTGAAAAAGTAGTCAAGAGTGCAAATGAAGGCAATGCTAAAAGAGCAACTGCAGGAAGCAAAAGATCATTTCAATAAAAAGAGATTCTGAAAAAGAAAAATAAACATAAATCCTTGAAGGGAAGGTTAAAATAACCAAAATTAAAAACTCAATAGAAAGCTTAACCAACAGGCTAAAACACTTAGAAGACACAACTTCAGACAATGAAGACAAAATATTTAATCTTGAAAACAAATTCAACCAGACAGAGAGGATGGTAAGGAATCATGAGTTATGGGACATCATGAAAATGCCAAATTCAAGAGTTATTGGGATTGATGAAGGCACAGAGACACAAACCAAAGGAATGAATAATCTGTTCAATGAAATAATATCAGAAAATTTCCCAAATCTGATGACGAGATGGAAAATCAAATTCAAGAGGCTTATAGGACACCAAATGCACAAAATCACAACAGATCCATACCCAGGCACATTATAATGAAAATACCTAACATACAACACAAAGGTAGAATTTTAAAGGCTGCAAGAGAAAAACATCAGCTTATATATAGGGGAAAGCCAATATGAATATCAGCAGATTTCTCAGACCAGACCCTAAAATCAAGAAGTGCCTGGAACAACATTCCAAGCATTGAAGGAAAATGGATGCCAACCAAGAATCTTATACCCAGCAAAACTTACCTTCAGATTTGAAGATGAAATAAAATCCTTCCATGATAAACACAAGCTAAAAGAATTCACAAACAGAAAGCCTGCCCTACAGAAAATCCTCAGCAAAATATTCCAAAAGGAGTAATTGAGAAACAATAATGTAAGTCAACAAAGGGAGGAATTACCCTAAAGGAACAGCCAATTAAAGGAAAAAACCAAGTAAGATTAAAATCCAAATATAAGTCAAAATGACTGTGAATACAATTCATACCTCAATTATAACCCTAAATGGAAATGGTCTAAACTCCTCAATCAAAAGACATAGACTGGCAGACTGGATTAAAATGAAAGACCCAACAATATGCTGCCTTCAAGAGACTCGTCTCATAGAAAAACATGCCCAAAGACTAAAGATGAAAGGCTGGGAAAAAATATACCATGCACATGGTCTTAGTAAAAAAGCAGGATTTTCCAACCTCATTTCAGATAAAGCAGACTTCAAGCCAAAGTTAGTCAGAAGAGATAAAGAAGGATATTTCATACTACTTAAAGGAAGCATAAATCACCAAGACAGCAATCATAAATATTAGGCACCAAACAATGGTGCATCCATATACATCAATCAGATCCTTCCCAATTTAAGGAACCAAATAGACCAAAACACAGTAAGACTGGGGGACTTTAACACTCCTCCCTCACTATTGGACTGACCTTCCAAACAAAAATTAAACAAACCTTAGAACTCAAGGGCACAATTGCTAATTTAGACTTAACAGACATATATAGAATATTCCATCCATCAGCAAGCAAATAAACTTTCTTCTCAGCAGCTCATGGGTTCTTCTCTAAAATAGACCATATGTTATGCCACAAAGCTACTCTTAGGAAATACAAAAACATAGAGATGCTACATTGTATTCTATCAGGTCATAATGGAATGAAATTAGAAATCAATGATACAGTTAAAAACAGAAACTACTACAACAACTGGAGATTAAACAATATGCTATTGAATGATGCATGGATAACAGAAGACATTGGGGGAAATGAAAAAATTCTTAGAGGTCAACGAGAAGAAAGATACAACATATCAGAATCGCTGGGATACTCTGAAAGCAGTGTAAAGAGGAAAACTCATTGCATGGAGTGCATTCAATAAAATAATGAAAAGTCAACAAATCAGTGACCTCACATTACAGCTCCACACCCTAGAAAAAGAGGAACAGATCATCACCAAAAGTAGTAGAAGACAGGAAATAATTAAAATCAGAGCTGAAATCAATGAGGTTGAAACAAAAGAACAATTCAAAAAATTGACAAAACAAAAAGTTGATTCTTGAATAAATAAACAAAATTGACAAAGCCATAGCCACGCTAATAAAGAGGAGAGAGAAAATCCAAATTACTACAATTCATGATTGAAATGGAAATATTACTACAAACACATTTTAAGTTCAAAACATAATTAGAAGCTATTTTTAAAATTTATACTCCAACAAAATAGAAAACCTTGCAGACATCAACAGATTGATAGAGGCATATGAGCCACCCAAACTGAATCTGGAGGACATACACAACTTAAATAGATCATTTTCAAGCAATGAAATAGAAGAATTCATCAAAAATCCACCAACAAAGAAAAAAGTCCAGGACCAGATGGATTCACAGTTGAGTTCTACAAGACCTTCAAAGAAGAGTTCATTCCAATACTCCTCAAAGGATTCCATGAAATAGAGGAGGAGGGAACCCTTCCAATCTCATTCTATGAAGATAATATCACCCTGATACAAAAACCAGAGAAGGACACATCAAAGAAAGAAAATTTCAGACCAATATCCCTAATGAACATAGATGCAAAAATTCTTAACAAAATTTTAGCAAATCACATACAAAAGCATATTAAAAAGATAGTGCACCATGATCAAGTGGGTTTCATCTGGGGGATGCAAGGTTGGTTCAACATCCAGAAATCAATAAATGTAATTCACCACATCAACAGACTTAAAGTCAAGAACCACATGATTATTTCAACAGATGCAGAGAAAGCATTTGATAAAATACAGCACCCCTTCATGTTCCAAACACTAGAAAAACTAGGGATAGTAGGAACGTTCCTTAACATTGTAAAGACTATCTATGCTAAGCCAATGACTAACATCATTCTAAATGGAGAGAAATTGAAAGCATTCCCCCTGAGAACTGGAACAAGGCAGGGATGACCTCTCTCTCCATTTCTGTTCAACATTGTCCTTGAAACTCTAGCCACAGCAATTAGAAGACCAAAGAAATTAGACGTATTCAAATAGGAAAATAAGAGCTCAAGCTATCTCTATTTGGGAATGACATGATTCTCTATTTAGAATACCCTAAAAATTCCACCAGAAACCTTCTGGAACTCATAAATGAATTCAGTAAAATAGCAGAATATAAAACTAATGCTCATAAATCAAATGCATTCTTATTCATTAGTGATGCATCCTGTGAGAGAGAAATTAGAAAAACTATACCATTCACAATAGCCTCAAGAAAAATAAAATAGTTTGGAATTAATCAAACAGAAGAGGTGAAAGACTGCTACAATGAGAACTACAGAACACTAAAGAAAGAAATTAAAGTAAGGCTGAGAAGATGGAAAGATCTCCCAGGTAATTGGATAGACAGAATTAATAGAATCAAATAGCCATACCACCAAAAGCACTATACGAATTCAATGCAATTCCAAATAAAATCCCAATGACAGACCTCATAGAAATAGAGCATGCAATCATGAAATTCATTTTGAGGAATAAGAGACCCAGAATAGCTAAAGCAATCCTTAGCAAGAAGAACGAAGCAGGGGTTATCACAATACCAGACCTTCAACTATACTACAGAGCAATAGTAACAAAAGCAGCATGATATTGGCACCAAAATAGACAGGTAGATCAATGGTACAGAATAGAGGACACAGAGACAAATCCACATGAATACAGATATGTGGTACTTGACAAAGAAGTCAAAAGCACACAATGGAGAAAAGATAGCCTCTTCTACAAATGGTGCTCAGACAACTGGAAATCCATGTGCAGCAAAATGAAACTAAACCTATATCTCTCACCCTGTACAAAACTCAACTCAAAATGGATCAAGGACCTAAGAATTGGACCAGAGATTCTGCACCTAATAGAAGAGAAAATAGGTCCAAATCTCCATCATGTTGTCCTAGGACCAGATTTCCTTAACATTACTCCCAAAGCACAAGAAATAAAAGCAGGAATCAATGATTGGGATAGCGTCAAACTAAAAAGCTTTTTGTCAGCAAAGGAAACAATCAGGAATGTGAAGAGATAGCCTTCAGATTGGGAGAAAATCTTTGCCACACACACACTTCAGATAGAGCACTAATCTCCAGAATCTAGAAAATGCTCAAAAATCTTTACACCAAGAATACTAATAACCCAATCAATAAATGGGCCAAGGAAATGAAGAGAGACTTTACAGAAGAAGATCTACAAACAATCAACATATTTATGAAAAATGTTCAATGTCCCTAGTAATAAGAGAATTGCAAATCAAAACCACCTTAAGATTTCATCTTACCCCAATTAGAATGTCTTTTATTAAGAAAAGAGGCAAAAACATGAGTTGACGAGGATGTGGGGAAAAGGGTACACTTATACATTGCTGGTGGGAGTGCAAGTTGGTGCACCCACTCTGGAAAGCAGTGTGGAGATTCCTTAGAAAACTTGGAATGGATCCACCATTTGACCCAGCTATCCCACTCCTTGGCCTACACCCAAGGGTCTTAAAATCAGATTACTACAGTGATGCAGCCACATCAATGTTCACACCTGCTCCATTCACAATAGTTAGATTGTGGAACCAACCTAGATGCCCTTCAATAGATGAATGGATAAAGAAACTGTGGTATACATACACAATGGAATATTACTCAGCCATAAAGAAGAATAAAATTATGGCATTTTTAGGTAAGTGGATGATGTTGGAGACTATCATAATAAGTGAGATTAGCCCGTCCCAAAAATCCAAAGGCCGAATCATCTCTTTGATAAGTGAATAATGATGCATAATGTGGGGTGCAAAGGAGGCAAGAATGGAGGAAAGATAGATTGCATAGAAGGAAGGGGGCGTAGGGTTGGGGTGGGTTTGGGGTGGTGGGACAAGAATAATAACAGAATGAGACAGACATCATTGCTGTGTGTACTTGCATGAATGCACAGATTTTTTTGATGCTATTTTGTGTACAACCAGAGAAACAATAGCTGTACTACATTTGTGTTCAAAGGATCAAAATTGAGTGAATAAAAAAATTTGTTAAAACCCAGAAATTAATATTAGTACGTTGTTAACAGAATTAAGAGTTTATTTTAAATTCAAGGAAAAGATTTATGTAAAATACTGAGTTCTACGAAATCCAATTTGGCAGGACTCTGTACTGTTGATTACATTGGGGAAGGGATATGCTGATGTAATTACTCCTGCAGGTCCAGTCTGGATTCCTGCCAGGTGTGTGAGGCCTGTCAATCATCGTGAGTTGGCATCGAGGACTTCACACTCCAATTCCCAAATTCCATTTGACCTTGGATGAAGAGGACTCTGATTCAAACAAGAAAGTGCCAACATGAACAAGAGACCCAAGAGACCCTCTGTCTTCTAATCATCTTGTGACTTGAAGGGATATAAAAATTTAACACCATCTGCTCAACAATCGCTAGTCCAGATGGTTTAGAATGTACCCCCAAATTTTATTACAGTAGTGTTTGCCAAACTTACCCTAAATTCTGTAACTCTGCTGGTTGTTATTGTGTTGTTTCTCTGTTGCTGAATCCCTGTTGGTGGTGTCCTGATTCAAGAAGTTGTTTCATCTATGGCTTCCTGCACCCATTTAATGTTTGGAACTGCTTGGTGGAAACTAATTTTTCTGAGATTTGCATCCATCAAGATGTAAATATGGCAAGCACACTGTGATCTTGCCTTATCCCTGTGTGCCATCCTGCTCATGAAATAGCTAGTATGACAGTGTTTTCTCCTAATCAAGGCATACAAACACCTGTATCATAGAAAGATTCCTATAATTGGGGGAATCCTCAGTGTACAAATCCATCCAATGGCATGATGTGACCTACACCTGTGGAGTCTTTAAAAAAGACTGATGCCTGTACTGAAATTCAAATTGTACTCATCAATGTGTATTCTTCAACTGCTCTAATGTTGAACCCATTTTATATGGAAATAGACATTTCCCTTTACATCCAGGATGTTTCTTTTCCTGAAGGGCTTAAACCTCTAATTATATTGCAGCTAATATGTCCCATAGAACTCATTGCTGTTTAAGTAGATTAAAAGTGATCCTCCCCTCTCCTCCAGATTTAATAGGTCACCATCCAGCTCAGTGGTTACATAAAAGAGCTATATTCTTAGTTAAAGATTGTGATGATTCAATTCATCTAACATCTAAGACAGAATTTGAAGATTTAACTTTATCTTTAGGTGGTATTTCTGCCCTAGCGGTAGGAGCTTATAAACTGACAATGAAGCGTGCTTGTGCTATGGTAAAAAAGTATAAACTATACATCAATGACAATTTCTATGCTTATTGAGGAACAGAAACAACCTGGTCAAGCTATTCTTGATAATAGAACTGCTACTGATTATTTGCTGTTTTTATATCATAAGGGATGCCAAGATTTTAATAATATGTGTTGTTTCAATTTAACTGATAATAGTAACCCCATTCAAAGGGAATTGGATCATCTTAAGGACATTGTAAAAAGGGTACAACAAGATGATGGAGTTTGGGATTTATTAGAATGTTTAACCTCTTCACTACCAAATTGTACAAGGATCAATGAGGTTTTCATTGAAGGATGTTTATTGATACTTGCCTTATTATGCTGTGCTTGTTTTTCCAATGATTGCCTTGCTTTCTCCCTCCACCTTTCTTAAACAGAAGACAGGTGATGTCTATTCAAAAGGCCATACCAGGGCTGGGGATATGGCTCAGTTGGTTGAGTGCTTGCCTCACAAGCACAAGGCCCTGGGTTCAATCCCCCACACCACAAAGAGAAAGGTCATACAAAACAAAATATTGGAGTTGTATGGATCTCAGGATGGTCAACGTACAGGGGAGCAAAAGTACTTTGTGTTGAGCATGCTCCTTAGGACAACAGGTACCTGTTTGAATGGCTTAGAGATGCTCTGCAGCCTCTTTGTCCATGAGGTCTGGAGACATTATCTCGTTGTAATCACCTTGGGTACTAATGGAATCTAAGAAGCTAGGAAGTTATGTGATCTGCACATGTGCAAATCTAACTGTACTGTGTAACCTAGGTAACTCGATATGACCCAAGAATAGATAAAAAACTGGACTGGCCACTGTCCAGTGGATGAGAGCCACTTCTTGCTCTTCATCATCCCTTATGCTTGTCTCTTTATTAGCTCTCCCCTTTACCCTTATAGCTGGACCCTAAAGACCCTTGACCAGAAGCCACAGACTGAGCCCTGTTCTCAAACTCCAATTTCACTCCCATGGGCAAAGAGTGGCTGGAAACAGGATAGAGACCAGGTCCTCTTTGCACATTTCTCTATAGTCCAGGCAGGCTTTTGAGAATTGTTTTCTTGCCCTTTACCCTGGTATGTGTGTCCCTGACTCATAAGAGGATGATTTGCATCTTCCTGGGACCACACTGAGAAGCAGTACTCAGACTGTCAGCCCTGTCAGGTTGAAAGGATTAAAAAATTGTTTGAAATCCTTTCTTTTTGTGTCCTGCTATACTTGTAAATTAGTTGCAGCACTTTTTGCATCCAACTTAGTGTTTGACTGTTTAGACTCCTTATTATGTCACTGCATACAAGACTACAAACAGATCACTTATTTGATCTCTGACAGACCAACTCTCAACTGAAAGATTATACAAAATTTAGAAAAACATTCAAAGATTTTTTATTGAAGCATCATCATTTCCTTAGATGTACAGCCAGAGGGGGTCCATTCTGCCAGAATCTTTCCCAAGAAAAAAATCTATAGGATCAACAGAGGGTTATGAAAAGCTCAGTCCTTGTCCCCAATGCCAATTCAATAAGGAGGACATGGTTTTGAGAAAAAGAACAAAGAAGGTTTTTTCTTTGGTAGCAAAGGAGAAACACAGGGACCCCTGTCCCAAAGCCTGTCATCACTGCCCATCAGCAGGCACAGGGAGATTTTAAAGGAGCTCTTCAAAGGCTACAATCCAGATGTTCCCTGACAGGGTGTCCCAGGGTGCCCTGAAGCTGTGTTAGCATTCACTTGTTATTTTGGGAGATAGTCATCTCCCAGATCCTCAGCAGGAATCTCTTTCCTGTAGAGCACAGATAGCTTAGGGTTTTCTTGTTCCTTGTCCCCAGGTTAGGGAGAGAACGAGGGAGAAGAGAAAAAGGAAACATGTCCCTTTCAAATAATAAGCCTCAGATCTATATTCAAAAAGACAAGTGCACCACCATTACATTTCCCCACTGTCAATTTCAACATCCCATTTCTATGAAAAAATGGGTGCCTACATCTCCAAGCTGCTTCCTGCTGAGAGAGGGTAGAGCCGAGGGGAAGTGAGCCAAAGTCCTTGTTCTCTGTCCGATTGAATATGTAAAGTTAGGGGTTTTCAGCATCATAGCAGTTCAGAGGTCCACAGTGGCAGTTGGCAGGTGACTGAACAAGGTATACATAGGGCGAGGTTCACACTAGCACAATAATGCACATTAAAGCATTGATTTTTGTGTGAATAATTAATACACAAGCAATTAATATTTCAGTGAGTTTCTGAAACAGGACCAACTTGTATCTCTTTTTATAGTTAAGTACTGCATCCTTTGTGATAGTTAAATAGTAGGCACTCCCAGAGGAACCCTTCTTTTGCAGGCTTCAGCTTTACTTCAGCTTTACTTAAGACTGACAAGTGTACATCTTAAATTATGTTTAAAAAATGTTTTTTTTCCTTTTAGTTGTTCATGTAGGACTGTGCTCAGGTTTCACTATTGTGCCAGTTGTTTAAGGTCAAGATGGTCAAAACTGACCTTCTTCGTATCTATTCTAAGAGTCAGCCAATAAAGAAATTAAGAAGCTTGCAAGTGTCCTCATGACTGTCCTCATAAGAAGGACCACAGAGGAGGAGATCATCCACATATGTAAAACCATAGACTTGCTAAATGTAATGAGGCTAGATCTTTGGTCAAAGCCTGTCCGATGTATTGGGAACTGTCCTGAAATCCCTGTTGGAGAACAGTACAGGTCAGCTGAGGAGAGGTATGGGAGTGAGGATGTGTCCATATAAAGGCAAAGATATTTTGAGAATTGGGATGCAGGGAATGGAGAAGAATGCATCTTTTATGTCAAGTCCTGGGAAATGAGTGGTGCCGGAGGGGATGGTGGATAAGAGGTTATAAGAATTGGTGACTATGTGGTGAATGGTTATGACAGCTGAATTAATGAGGTGGAGGTCTTGAACCAAGGGATAGGAGCTCTTTTTTTTTTTCACAGTTAAGGTTGGGGTAATATGTGGAGAATTGGTGAGTCCAATAAAGCATTTTTGTAAGAGATCTTGGATAATGGGCAGCAAACTCAGGAAAGTGGATACTGGGGTTGTGCTCAGAAACAGTAAGGGACTTTGAGGTGCGCTGTATATGGTCATGGTGTCAGGCAAAGGATGGACTTGAGACATCCCATACAATGAGATTAATCTCTGAGGGAGGTAAAGGGAAGGAGCAAGTGGGTGCTGGTGAAGAGGGACTGGTAGTGAGGGTTAGGATTGAGGAGCCATGTTAGAAGCAAAGGATATTGTGGCCCCCAATTTTGAAAGGCTATCCCTACGCATAAGAAGAATGGGGCATTTTGGATCACCAGAAAATATTTTGTAAAAATTAAGGACCCAAGGGTGCAGACAAGTCAGGTGTCTATAAAGGCTGTGAAAGTTTGCACTCTACCACAACAATAGAGGATGTTGAAAGGGAGAGGTAGGCCCCCAATCTTCTTTAAGGACTAAATAACTGGCCCCAGTATCTAAAAAGGAAAGAAAAAGGCATAATTGTAACTCAGAGAGTTACCCAGGGTTCCTATTGAGCAAAGACAGTGGTTGGATGGTTGGATGTGGGATCCCAGGCCTTGTCAGTCCTCTGTATCCAGTCCTAAAACTTGGAATGAAGGGTAGGGGAGCCAGCTGGCCTGGCGCCACCATGTGCTCAAGGACAATCAACAGCCCAGTGTCCCTCCTGTCAGCACTATGGACAAGGACCTGGGGGCTGGTGAGGTTTCAAGTGTGGTCAAGTAACCACTTGACCACACTTGAAACAAGGTCCTGGTGGTCCAAGTGTACCCCACTTTGTACTAGAGGAACCTGGGACTAGTGCAGGAAGTATATGGATGACTTGAGCAAGCGTCTGGTATTTCTGCTTGTGGCCTTATCAGCTCTCCCATTATATATCCTGAAGGCCACAGATAGAACCTCAGCTTGGGGAATTAGAGGAACCCTGTCTAGATGTTTAAGTTTTGCCTTAGTGTCAGGAAGCTTTGGGAGAGAAATTAGGTCATTAGGTGTTGTTTTCCATCTGGGGTCTCAGGGTCTATATTGGTGTGTTGTGATAAAGCCTGAGTTAAGTGATCAGGAAAAGCTGAAGGGTTCTCAGTTTTGTCTTGGACAATCTCTTGAATTTTATCATAATTCATGGCCGTATGGACTGCATTCCTTAATTCCACCATGAAACTGGTGATAAAGTGGTCTCCATTGCTGAACCCCCCCCCGGTGAATTGTAATTCCAATTGGGTTTGTGGTCAGGGACCACTTCAGTGTCAAGTGGCCGTGCTGAGAAGGTTTGATGTAATTGATTGGCATAAAATCTAGCCTGCCCCAAAACTTGCCTGCATTCCTCAGGTGAAAGAGTGTTGTATAGAATCATGTGGATATTGTACAAGGTCAGGTCATATGATTGGTTTAGCATTGGAACTATTTAACATAGGTGGTGGGATTGGTGGTATAGGACCAAGCTGCTTCTCTAGTCAGGAGATTGGACAAGGAGAAAGGCACAAGAACCCTGATGGCAGCATCCACTTCATGCAGAGGGAAAATGAAGGTGGGCTGGTTGGCAGCAGTTCTTGATTGAGTAACAGGGAGAGAAAAAGAAGGAGGAGCCATGCAGGCAGTGGAAGGGTGTGAGGAGTGGAGGATGTGGCTTGGTGGTGCAGGGTAGGGGTAGCAGCAGTGGTGGCTGCTGGCAGGGCAGAGTTTTTGAGGAAATATAGAGCAACAGTGGGAGGTATTTGATAAGGTAGAGGCTCATCAGCAGGATAAAATGAGGAAAAGTCTGAAGTAGAGGTTTCAGGTTCAGATAGAATAGGTGCTGGTTTAGTGAGAGCCACGGGGATTTGAGCAGGAGAGCAGGAGTTGCAAAGGGAAGATTGGGAATACAGGAAAGGAAAAGACTGAATATAAGGGATCTCCTTCTATTTCCCCAAACACTCACAGAAGTCAAAAAGATCCCTAAGAATGTTGCCATCTAAAGTGCCATTATGTGGCCATTTGGAGTTATTATCTAGAGTGTATAATGGCCAAATTTGATTACACAAACAGGTAAGCTTTACTGGTTTGAGGTCTGGGGTGAGGTAGAGGGATTCTCAGTTAGCCAAGAGGCAGCCCAGAGGGCTCTGGGTAGGGACTGAGAATGAGCTGCCCATTGTGAGAAAGGAATTAGTGAATACAGAGGCAAGGTTTCCCTTGGCCCAGGGAATCATCTGAGTGAAGGATAGACTACCAAGGGGATCATCACCTCCTCTAGGTAAGTGATGAGGATAAGCCTGTAGGGTTCTTGGCTGCCTGGTCTGGGGTTTCATAGGGAATGAGTCATAGAGATGAGCCCAAGGACAGAGAGTCTCAAAATAGGCAGTCCTCTCAGGAAAGGGGTCTCCATCATCCCAAAGCTTTCCTCCAGCAATCAGTATAGGGATTCAGACATAGTTGCAAGAACCATGGCTGGGGCTTCTCCCAACCCACGGGAAACCTCAGGGGTGTGGGACGCTCAATGGTCACATCCCATGTCTCATGGGTCATGTAGCCAAAAGCCAGGGTAAGAGCCACTTCCCGAATGAGACCAGTGATGGGATGTGATGGAGAGCACTGGGTAAGATGGAAGCCTGGTCTCTGAAGAGGGTCAGATCAGGTTCCAGGGCAGCTAATACCCTTAAAGCAAGGGGAGCAAGCATTCTTGTGATCCCGATCTGAGTCATAGCACCAAAATGAAAGGAAAATGTGATATGGATGAGCAACACCGAAACCAGGTGAGGAGATCTGCATGAAGAAAGTTGTATTTGCCATTCATTGTCTGACAAAGGCCATCACTTGGGAAAAGTGAGAGAGGCAGAAAGAACTTAACTCTGGGGCATTTTATATGGCAGTTTGGATGGCTTGTGTAAGGTCACATGAACTCATTGTGTATGTTCCAGTGGGAGGTTAATGAGACATGGGAAAGGGAAGTTATATTTTAACTCTTGTTTTCTCTGTAAGTATCCCTCTAGGATGGGAAAACAATTCATGGCAAGAATTTAAAATGACTCCACAAATGCCAGGCCTTGTACCTAATACCTACTTTCTCATTTTTCTTAAAACCATGCCCTTCTTATTAAATTGGCATCAGAGACAAGGACCAAGCCTTCAGGTACATACATCAGTTCTGTGGGCATCCGTTTACAACTAATTTGGGTAAAATCTGGAAGTGTGATCACTGTGTCATATGGTAACTTTATTAAGGGTTAAAACTACAATGCTAGCTGGGCATGGTGGTGCATGCCTTCAATTCCAGCACTCGGGAGGCTGAGGCAGGAGGATCTTGAGTTCTAAGCTAGGCTCAGCAACTTAGCGAGGCACTAAGCAACTCAGTGAGATCCTGTCTCTAAATAAAATACAAAATAGGGCTGGGGATGTGGTTTAGTGGTAGAGTGCCCTGTGTTCAATCCCTAATACCAAAAAAAGAAAAAAGAAAATAAAAAAGAAAAAAACTACAATGCTCCTTTCCCTGAAAATGGTATTTGGCATCTCAGCAACAATCAAGGAAACTTCCTGTGCTGTGCAACCAACCAGTATGTGTTACTCTTGGGTTTTGTGTAAATTTGAGTTATTTATGAGTGGTTAGTGGGATCTTCCCATAATTTTAATTCTATTTCCCCAGTGACATGTGCTGTTAAGCATCTTTTCAGATGTTGATGTGCTGTCTATACATTTTATTTTGTGAATGGTCTTTTTGTGTCTCCATCTTTCCCCTCCACTCTTGTCACTTTCTCCAATCCAGTGTCCTATCATTTCACCTAGTTGGACCTGACCATGAATCTAGGCACTGCTATTGTGCATTTTGAGTATTTTATCATTTAGTAGGTATACATGCTGCAACCTTTCTACAACTTACCTGGTTCAGTACTCCATTTTCAGTTGTTCCTCTATGTCATAATTTTGACAGCAAACTTACCAGACAGGATCAGTGATATCATAAGTCAATAGAATAGAATATATATGATATTGTAACATTTCTCACAGTTCATCTGCTGAGATATTTGGTGACATATAATGATGTTTTCTATTCAGAAATAGATGCAACTCTATCTTTTTCTTTTTCTAATTAGAATAATACTACAAATCCATAATTTTTATCACATGAATTAGCAAGGCTAGGAATTTTGCATATATTCCTCTACAATGTGAATTTGACATTTTGAACTCATGTGAAGTACTTTCTCCAGGAAATGAAAAGACTCTGGCTATCTAAGGCAACATAACATTTTAAAACTGCTTCTTAACTGAATCCAAAACAAGAATTCCTCTTCCTTTTCAAATGGAAAAGGAAGGTGGCCCACACCTGGAATCCCAGGGACTTGGAAGGATGATAGAGTAGGATCAAAAGTTCAACGCCAGCCTTGAACAAGTTTGAAAGTGTCTAAGAAAATTATTGATAACCTGTCTCAGAATAAAAAGGGCTGTGGATGTGTCTCAGTAGTGAATAGATATTGGGTTCAATCCCTGGCCCAAAACAACAACAAAAACAAAAAGATTTGGACCCAAATCACTAAAATGCAATAAAACCTTTAGAAAATTCTATTTTGGCATATGTAGAATCATGACATGTAAAATTCACTTTCTTTTGAGAATTTTTCCCTTCTCTCTATAAGGACTCTGGAAATTATTTTTAACGGTATGTTTTTATATGTATATTTTTATGGGGTACCTTATGGTAATTCAGTACAGGTATATAAGTTGAGGTAATCAGATCACGGTAATAAGCATTTCCATCTCTTCAACTGTTGATTATTTTTATGTGTTGGGAATTGAATTTTGAAACACATTTTAGGTTGTTTTAGCCAATTGTTACCCTGTTTTGTCAAAGAAATTCCAGAAGTTATTCCCCACTCTGCTCCTGGTGCCCCTTACTGAACTCTTTCCCTCTGTCCTCTCCCTGCTCTTCACATTCTCATTTGACCACTATTCCATTCTCTTCTACTAGATTTATTTATTGTTTTCTGCAAATGAATGAGAATATGTGGTATTTGTCCTTCTGTATCTGATGTATTTCACTTAAAATAATGAAGTTCATTGGGCATTTTTTATTATGGTAATGTGCACAGAAAAGAAAATTTACAATTTTGATTCTTTATAAAAATAGCACAGGTTAGAGGCAGACAGCACATTCTTACTATTGTGAAAACAATTACTATCCATCTCCAGCACTTCCTCTTCTTCCCAAACTATCTCTGCATAGCTATCAAATGGGAAATCCTCGCTGATTCCATTCCTTAGCCCATGGTGAATGACGTTCTGTTTTTCTGTCTATGTAAGTTTCTACTCTCAGTTCTACCTTCTGCATTAGAGTATTGAAGCATTGGTTCCTTTTAAAAAAATATTTCTAGCTGTAGATGGACACAATACCTTTATTTAATTATTTTATTTATGTGGTGCTGAGATTGCATCCCAGTGCCTCACACATGTCAGGCGGATGCTCTACTACTGAACTATAATTCCAGCCCCATTATTGTTCATTTTGTGACCAGACAATTCATTTGCAATAATGTCTTCAAGCTTCACAAATTACTTGCTCAGGAATATATTCTGTGGTCCAGGTTGAATAATATTCCATGGCATGCCCAGGCTGTATTTAGTTTATATATTCAGATGCTTTTGGCCATTGAGTTGTTTCCACATGGGGCTCTCATGACTAATGTTACTAGGAGCACTGGAGTGCATGTGATAACTTGAGTTCCTAAATTCAATTATTTTTCACAGATCAACAAAAGTCCAATTGTGGTGGTGAACTTCTATAATGAAAGGGCCCTGAGGGGTCAGGAGGCTGAGACAGGAGGATCATGAGTTCAAAGTCAACCTCAGCAAAAGCGAGACACTGAGCAACTCAGTGTGACTCTATCATTGAAATACAAAATAGGCCTGGGGATGTGGCACAGTGGCTGAGTGCCCCAGATTTCAATCCCTGTTTCCCCTCCCATATATAAAACATAAAAATAAAAAGATAATTCATGGATCATGTGGTAATTCAGGGCAGTAAATATTGATATATTTGGTTGGGAGAAATGCATCTCACTGAAGTACTTATTAAAAAGTTCTGTATACACTTAATGTCTTATAAGTGGCTACCCCAGGTCATGAAGGTTAAACCTACCTCATAAAAATCACTTGCTGACTCCAAGCAAAGAGTTTGGGCCCTTATCTTAACTCAAAAAATTAAATGATTGACATTTCTATGAAATTTTTTATTCACTTTTCTCAAAATATACAGATTTACCAAAGCATGCATATATCCATATTCACTTAACCAGGGAGCATGTAGTCTGTGCAGTGATTTATTGTTCAAAAACCAGTGTATTGGTACATTCAGAGAAATTACCCACCACTCTAGTTAAACATGTGTTGTCTTTCCCAGAAAG
>JAJEJO010053500.1:17397-57746 GCA_020662805.1 Glaucomys volans
ATGTTCATTAGAGATATGGGTCTGAAATTTTCTTTCCTTGATGTGTCCTTCTCTGGTTTTGGTATCAGGGTGATATTAGCTTCATAGAATGAGTTTGGAAGGGTTCCCTCCTCCTCTATTTCATGAAATACTTTGAGGAGTATTGGCATAAGCTCTTCTTTGAAGGTCTTGTAGAACTCGGCTGTGAATCCATCTGGTCCCGGACTTTTCTTTGTTGGTAGGCTTTTGATGACTTCCTCCATTTCATTGCTTGAAATTGATCTATTTAAGTTGTGTATGTCCTCCAGATTCAGTTTGGGTGGCTCATATGCCTCTAGGAACCTGTTGATGTCTTCCAGGTTTTCTATTTTGTTGGAGTATAAATTTTCAAAGTAGCTTCTTATTATGTTTTGTGTTTCAATTGTGTCTGTTGTAATATTTCCATTTCCATCACGAATTTTAGTAATTTGGAGTTTCTCTCTCCTTCTCTTTGTTAGCGTGGCTAAGGGTTTATCAATTTTGTTTATTTTTTCAAAGAACCAACTTTTTGTTTCGTCAATTTTTTGAATTGTTTCTTTTGTTTCAATTTCGTTGATTTCAGCTCTGATTTTGATTATTTCCTGTCTTCTACTACTTTTGGTGATGATCTGTTCCTCTTTTTCTAGGGCTTTGAGCTGTAATGTGAGGTCATTGATTTGTTGACTTTTCATTCTTTTATTAAATGCACTCTCTGCAATGAACTTTCCTCTTAGCACTGCTTTCATAGTATCCCAGAGATTTCGATGTGTTGTATCTTTATTCTCGTTGACCTCTAAGAATCTTTTAATTTCCCCCCTAATGTCTTCTGTTATCCATGTATCATTCAATAGCATATTATTTAATCTCCAGGTCTTGGAGTAGTTTCTGTTTCTAACTTTCTCCTTGATGTCTAATTTCATTCCATTATGATCTGATAGTATACAAGGTAGTATCTCTATGTTTTTGTATTTGTTAAGAGTAGCTTTGTGGCATAACATATGGTCTATTTTAGAGAAGGACCCATGAGCTGCTGAGAAGAAAGTGTATTCGCTTTTTGATGGATGGAATATTCTATATATGTCCGTTAAATCCAAATTAGCGATTGTGTCATTGAGTCCTATAGTTTCTTTATTCAATTTTTGTTTGGAAGATCTGTCCAACGGTGAGAGAGGAGTGTTAAAGTCTCCGAGTATTACTGTGTTTTGGTCTATTTGATTCCTGAAATTGAGAAGGATCTGATTGACATACATGGATGTGCCATTGTTTGGTGCATAAATATTTATGATTGTTATGTCCTGTTGATTTATGCTACCTTTAAGCAATATGAAATGTCCTTCTTTATCCCTTCTGACTATCTTTGGTTTGAAGTCTGCTTTGTCTGAAATGAGGATGGAAACCCCAGCTTTTTTACTCAGTCCGTGTGCATGGTATGCTTTTTCCCAACCTTTCACCTTTAGTCTGTGGGCATGTTTTTCTATGAGATGAGTCTCTTGAAGGCAGCATATTGTTGGGTCTTTCTTTTTAATCCAGTCTGCCAGTCTATGTCTTTTGATTGATGAATTTAGGCCATTTACATTCAGGGTTATTATTGAGATATGACTTGTATTTCCTGTCATTTTAGCTTCTTTAGGGTTTTTAGCTTAACTTTGTTTCTCCTTTGATTGACTCTTTCTTTAGGGTAGTTCCTCCTCACGATGACTGAGATTGTTATTTTTCGTTTCTTCCTCTTCGAATATTTTGTTGAGAATGTTCTGTAGGGCAGGCTTTCTCTTTGTGAATTCTTTAAGCTTTTGTTTATCATGGAAGGATTTTATTTCATCATCAAATCTGAAGGTAAGTTTTGCTGGGTATAAGATTCTTGGTTGGCATCCGTTTTCTTTCAGAGCTTGAAATATGTTGTTCCAGGCCCTTCTTGCTTTTAGGGTCTGGGCTGAGAAATCTGCTGATATTCATATCGGTTTCCCCCTGTAGGTAATCTGATTCTTTTCTCTCGCCGCCTTTAAAATTCTATCTTTGTTTTGTATGTTAGGCATTTTCATTATAATGTGCCTTGGTGTGGATTTGTTGTAATTCTGTGCATTTGGTGTCCTGTAAGCTTCTTGTAATTGATTTTCCATCTCATTCATCATATTAGGGAAATTTTCTGATAATATTTCCTTGAATAGATTATTCATAACCTTGGTTTGTATCTCTGTGCCTTCCTCAATCCCGATTACTCTTAAATTTGGTCTTTTCATGATGTCCCATATTTCTTGGAGGGTTCGTTCATGATTCCTAACCATCTTCTCTGTTTGTTTGACTTTGTTTTCAAGATTAAATATTTTGTCTTCATTGTCTGAGGTTCTGTCTTCCAAGTGATCTATTCTGTTAATTATGCTTTCTATTGAGTTTTTAACTTGGTTGATTGTTTCTTTCATTTCCTTGTTTCCTTCAATAATTTCTGTTTGTTTTTTTCTCAGAATTTCTATCTCTTTATTGAAGTAATTTTTTGCTTCCTGCAATTGCTCTATTAGCTGATTATTCATAGCCTGAATCTGCTCTCTCGTCACATCATTCTCTTCTCGGATCACTTTAATTATAAACATTCTGAACTCCCTTTCTGTCATTCCTTCTACCATGCTGTCTTTGGGTTCTTTTGATATATCATCTAGGTTTAATTGGGACACTTTCTTCCCGTGTTTTCTCATGGTGCTCATGTATCTTCCCCTCTGTTGCTTGAGGGGTGCTTGATCAAGCGGTGACCCAAGAAAGTGCTGTCCCACTACCTCCAGGTTGGGAATGATCAATGCTTCTGGCCAGAGGCAGCCTAGTGTTAATAGACAATTAGATACAGCAAGGTGGTAGACTCCGGGCCTGGGTGTGGGCCTGGGCACTAGATCAAGTTGGGGTGGTGTCACAGAACTGTGCTCAGTGATGGAGACACTGGGCTTGAGAGCCCAGGCTGACCTGAACTCCTAGCTGGGGGTTCAGGCAGTGGCAGGTGGTTGCTCTCTCCTGGGGACACTGTAAGCTGGCGCCAAAGGCCCTAAGCTCCCCGCCGGACCACTCCAGGCACCGCTGGCAGCCCCAGGAAGCTGGAAATGGACCCCCTCTGCCAGGGAAGCCACCAAACTCAGAGCAGTTCCAACTCCCCGCCGGAGTCAGCGATCCCCGAGTTTCCCGGCCGGATATCCCCGGACGCCGCTAGATGTCCCAGGTAACCTGAGATGCTCGGTCTCTGCCTGGAAGGCCGCCGGCTGGTGCCGGAGCCGCGGCCAGTGACTCCAAAGCGCTGCTGGGGACCCGCACTCACTTGTTGGCTGGCGCAGACCCAGGTCGGTGGCTCCGAAGCAGCTCTCTTTGGACTATTAAAATGTTGATTGAGGTGTGTTCATTGTGTCAATGAAGTTTTGTTCATGCTACTGAATAAAGAGGATCCCATTAAAAGCCTATTTTTTAAAAACCTACATTTTATATCTATTTGTTTTTTTTTTAGTCTCTTCAGGAAACATTTTATTGTTGCTCCATGTTTAGGAATTTTCACTTAGGATAGAAAATCAACAATTTTAGATACTCTCCCACATCGCCCGGCTCAGCTTCTGAATCTTGGTTTTTGCAGACATATCAACATATTTCTCTCCAATAATGGACAATCATTCCACCCATGATTGCTGGATTAGTCTTAACCTCCAATTCCCATTCAATACTTGGCCTTGACTTAGGAAGCTCTTCAGAACTGTCTTTAACTCAGAGAGAATAGCTTCAGGTAAAGGAGACGCAGTGGTCACAGTGCAAGGTACTTCTCCGCGGTGTACACTCAGAATGGTAGAAAAGGCAGAAATGATGCCCTGGGTATTGTTTAGGCGACCATTTTCAGCAAGCAAGTTGATCAGGTTAGACGTGATGGGGGATAGACTCTCTTTTGCTGTCATGTCACTTAGGCTTTTCACTTTGATAGAACACTTAATGTAGGGATTCAGAATAGAAGCAGCCACTTGGGGTTCCTTCAGAAGTTGTGCTACTCTCAACAACTCCTTTAAATCTAATTTCAAAATAGACAAAATAGCAAAAGACTTATTCTTAATTAATTTGCAAATTAATGCTTATTTTATTCATTTAAATTTATATAGTACTACCTAAGTTATATAATAATTAGAATGTTGCTTTTATTCATTCTCACCTTTACTGAAATAATGTTATTCAAACTCTGCATCTTTGACATCACATGTCTCTAGCACTACTTAAGGTCACTTTTAAAAAAGTGACTTACTCTACGAAATTCACCTGTTTTAAGTACATTAATTCAATATGTTTTAATAAATTTATAGAATTGTTCAATGATGACCATAATCCAATTTAGAACATTTCCATGTACTCTAAAAGATCCTTGGTGTCTATTTGCAGTCATGCTACCTCTCTTCCCCTGAATTTACCTTGTGAAATGGAAAAGAACCAAGGTAACACCATTTTGTTCTGACCTGACTGCATCGTATGCTTGCTTGTAATGTTTTCCTTTCAGCCTCCTGAAGCTGTGTCTATGTTAACAGTATAGCCGGACCTTCCCATGCCCCTGACTATAGCCCTGCTATATAGCAAAATGATTCTGAAATGTATAAGCAAAACAATTCTCCCATGCAATCAAAATAACTGTCTTGACAAGATCTTTCTGACCTATATGTGCCTCAATCGTCCTTGTGGTTTTGTGGATTTTGCCTTTATAAACTCTGTACTTCTAAAATTCAGGTGCTGGGAGTTCTTTGAAGTGCTAGCCTGCTCCCGGCCACTTTCCTGGCATGTTCATTAAAAGGCCTTTCTTTCCTTTCAATTTGGCTCAATATATTGTGTGGTGGTTTGTAATTCTCGCACACTCTATAACACTTGTTTCTGATTCACCTTTTCTGGCTATTGCATACAAATGGAGTCATGATGTGTGGCTTCCTGTTATCTGGCTTCTTTTACTTGGTGACATTTCTGAGTAACATTTTTGAGACTCAACTGTGTTGTAGGATGTATCAATACTCCATTCCACTGACTTGATAATATCCTGTTTAAGGATATACCATATTCTCTATCCATTCATCATTCAGTAAACATGTGGGCTGCATTCATTTTTTGGCATTAATGAATAATACTGTTTTGGGCTGGGATTGTAGCTCAGTGGTAGAGTGCTTGCCTAGCATGTGTGAGGCACTGGGTTCAATTCTCAGCCCCACATAAAAATAAATAAATAAAATAAAGGTATTGTGTCCATCTACAACTGAAAAAAATTTTGTTTTTAATAATACTGTTTTGAACAATCCTGTACAAGTCTTTTTTTTTTTTTTTTTTTTGGGGTGCTGAGGATTGAACCCAGGGCCTTGTGCTTACAAGGCAAGCACTCTACCAACTGAGCTATATCCCCAGCCCTTGTACAAGTCTTTGTGTAGGTGTATCAGAGCTACTTTTGATAAAATTTCTAAAGCATTTCTTCTTAATTTTTATAAAATAAAATGTACATTATGTAAGAACCGAGTAAATACTGCATAGTCCTGGGAATGTTTTCTTATTTCTCACTATGAGTAAATACATCTATACCACCTTCTTAAAATTTTCTTAAGTTGTTTCGTCTGATTTTTGCAGTGCTGGGAATTGAACCCAGGGCCTTGTACATACTAGGCAAGTGCTCTACCACTGTGCTACATCCCCAGTTCAAGATTTGTTTATCCTTAATGATATCCAACACCTGTAAATATATGGTAACACACAGGATCAATTACTAAATCCATTTAGAAAAAGAAGGAGCGGAGAGGAGGAATGGGAGAAAGAGGAGGAGGAAAAGAAAGAAAGAGAGAGAGGAGAGAGAGAGAGAGAGAAAGAGAGAGAGAGAGAGGGAGGGAGAGAGGAAGGAAGGAAGGAAGGAAGGAAGGAAGGAAGGAAGGAAGGAAGGGGAAAGAGAAAAAGAAAAGAAAGAAGAAAAACTAAAATGAATGTTCCAAAGTTCCATTCAAGGAAGACAATGAACCCCGAATTCTTTGGTACTAAGTAAAATGATAACTTAAATAAAGTAAACATCACTCCTTCTAGTATGATTTTTAACTGTTTATTAAATGAAATTCAACTAGCTTGACTGAAGAAAATACTCGTAAGTGCTAGGGGCACTAGTGGCTCCTGAAAGTGCCTGAGTGGAGAGTCAGGAATGCTGGGACATTCTATAGGAGGATGGTGAAGACCAAATACCAGGAGAGTTTGCCAGCTGCTGGGATTGGCCTCCTCCTCCTCCTATTTTCCCTTTCTCTTCCCCCAAGGAACAGGTTTCATTTGGGGAAAATGGCAGGACCGTTCCCAGGGGGTACTTTTTTCATTTACTTATTTATTTATTCCGCAGTGCAGGGGATGGAAGCCAGGGCCTTGCATGTGCCAGGCAAGAGCTCTACCACTGAGCTACATCGCCAGCTCTTTTTTGTTGTTGTTGTTGTTCTTGTTTAATCTTTTACTTTGAGACAGGGTCTTGCTAAGTTCCCCAGGCTGGCCTCAAACTTGTGATCCTTCTGACTCAGCCTCCTGAGCCACTGGAATTACTGGAGTGCACCACCACACCTGGCTCCTTGGGGTGCACTTTGGAAATCCCAGAGCCTGGGATATAAATGACCCTTTAAATACAAAGAGTCGTCCACACACTCTTTGATTCCTAAATGTCTTACTAGAGACTTACTGTAAGTGCAGACTCCACTTGTAATGCTCTGAATGTAGAATCTGTATTACATATAGTCATAAAGAATTTGTAGGCTGGGGTTGTGGCTCAGTGGTGGAGTGCTCACCTAGCATGCACTACATAAAAAAAAAAAATAAAGATCTTGTAACCATCTGCAACTAAAAAATGTATATTTAAAAAACTTTTTTAATGGTTTTAATAAATACTGACTTTCCCAGGAATGCAATTACCCTATAAATTAAAGGAAAATAATATTTGTCCAGAATTTAAACTCAACGTTTTTCTTTCAGAAAATTGCTACAGGCACGCCACTGCGTGTCTAAGTGATCTGATCACTCACACTGCAACCCTGGCATTTGCACCTGCCACACCTTCTCGGTGACCCAAGTACAGGAGTACTATTTCCTCATTGCTTCTTTTTGAAACACATATTGTTGAAGTGTATGTTATTTTGCTATATTTACTTTCCTTTATTTCCTCTTACCTGGCAATGGGGAACTCCACAAGCCTAAGAATGCTTTACTCTCTGATTATTCATTATATTCAACACATCAAAGCTATTATGAAGCTAGGCACGCCTATAATCCCAGCAACGTGGGAGGCTGAGGCAGGAGGATTGCAAATTCAAGACTAGCCTCAGAAACTTAACGAGGCGCTCAGCAACTTAGCAATATTCTGCCTTAAAATTAAAAAATAAAAAGGGCTGGGGATGTGGCTCAGTGGTAAAGCACGTCTAGATTCAGTTCCCAGTACCAAAAAATAAAAATAAAAAAGCTATTATGAAGGGAGGGTTTGGATACAATAACCATTAAAAGATATATTAGGGGATTCAAGATGGCGGGCTAGAGGAAGGCTGCACTCCTACTTGGTCCATGGATTCCTACTAGCTCGGGATTCAAGCAGCTCTCAATGAGATTGCACATTCAAACTACACCTAAGAGGTCCCCAGCAGCCGCTCCAGAACCAACACTGCTGGGCGGGGCTCAGGCCTGGCCCCAGGCAGCTACCAGCCAAGAGCATGGGACCTCAGCTGCCACTCTGGAATCACCATCGCTGGGCTAGGTTTGGGCCTGACCCTGGGTAGCCCCAGCTATGAATGCATACCTGCCAAACCATCAGGTCGCCATATCCAGCTCCAAGCCCAGGCCTGCACCCTGTACCTGGTCTAGTCTCAGGCCTGCACCCACACTGTTGCTGACCATCTAACAACAACAGGTTACCTTTGCCCACAAACACTGATTATCCCTGACCTGGAGGCAGTGGGACAGCATCCTTCTTGGGACACAGCATTACCAAGTACCTGACAGGCATCAGACTACTGAATAATAGAAGGTTTGAATAGTACAATATAATTTTACTGCAGAACTTTCTTTCTCTTTTTCTTTTTTCTAAATTGTATTATAACAATTATTCCTAATATACTTACTACACTCCCACTTCTTTCTTATTAATATTCTTATCATTCTATCACCCTCTAATATGGCTGTGTCCTTAGAGATTCATTCTCTTTTCTCATGCTAAAAATTTATTTCCTTTAATTCCGCTCTCACTATTCCTACAACATAGTACCTCTATAGACTCACTTCCTATCTCATTAACGTTATATTCTAAACCCCTCAGCATCTTCTTTTTCCACTATTTGAAATTGTGGTCCTTATTGCAAACCTATTGATTATGCAGTAGATAATTTGAACTCATTTCTCTACATTATAACACAATTAATATTTAAATAGGTTCTATATGGTTTAAGGACACATATTGTTTATATGGGGTACTTCTAATAATAATCTCTTCAAGGTGAGGTATTGGAAATCTGCAGGGACACTATAAGTCTTTATAGGGAAACTGCAATCCCTCTGATTTGCACTGTTAGAGGGGAAGATACACAAGCAACATGAGAAAACATGGGAAGAAAGTATCCCAAACAAGCCTAGAAGATATATCAAGAGAACCCAATGACAGCATGGTAGGAGGAATATCAGAAAGGGAGTTCAGAATGTTCATAATTAAAATGATCCAAGAAGAGAATGATGTGACAAGAGAGCACATACAGCTATGAATCATCGGCTAATAGAGCAATTGCAGGAACCAAAAAATCATTTCAATAAAGAGATAGAAGTTCTGAAAAAAAACAAACAAACAGAAATCCTTGAAGGAAACAAGGAAATGAAGGAAACAATAAACCAAATTAAAAACTCAATAGAAAGCATAACTAACAGAATAGATCACTTGGAAGACAGAATCTCAGACAACGAAGACAAAATATTTAATCTTGAAAACAAAGTCGAACAAACAGAGATGGTAAGGAATCATGAACGGAACCTCCAAGAAATATGGGACATCATGAAAAGACCAAATTTAAGAGTTATTGGGATTGAGGAAAGCACAGAGATACAAACCAAGGGAATGAATAATCTGTTCAATGAAATAATGTCAGAAAATTTCCCAAATATGACGAATGAGATGGAAAACCAATTACAAGAGGCTTACAGGACACTAAACGCACGGAATTATAACTGATCCACACCAAGGCACATTATAATGAAAATACCTAACATACAAAATAAAGATAGAATTTTAAAGGCTGAGAGAGAAAAGCATCAGATTACCTACAGGGAGAAACCAATACAGATACCAGCAGATTTCTCAGCCCAGACCCTAAAAGCAAGAAGGGCCTGGAACGACATATTTCAAGCTCTGAAAGAAAATGGATACCAACCAAGAATCATATACCCAGGAAACTTACCTTCAGATTTGATGACGAGATAAAATCCTTCCATGATAAACAAAAGCTAAAAGAATTCACAAATAGAAAGCCTGCCCTACAGAACATTCTCAGCAAAATATTACAAGAGGAAGAAATGAAAAACAACAATGTTAATCAACAAGGGGGGGAATTACCCTAAAGAAATAGCCAATCAAAGGAGAAACCAAGTTAAAAGCCCAAGAAAAGCCAAAATGATGGGAAATACGAGTCATATCTCAATAATAACCCTGAATGTAAACAGCCTAAACTCATCAATCAAAAGACATAGACTGGCAGATTGGATTAAAATGAAAGACCCAACAATATGCTGCCTTCAAGAGACTCATCTCATAGAAAAGGACATCCACCAACTAAAGGTGAAAGGATGGGAAAAAACATGCCATGCACACAGACTCAGTAAAAAAGTGGGGATCTCCATTCTCATTTCAGATAAAGCAGACTTTAAGCCAAAGATGGTCAGAAGGGATAAAGAAGGTCATTTCATACTACTCAAGGGAAGCATAAATCAGCAAGACTTAATGATCATAAATATTTATGCCCCAAATAATAGCACATCCATGTATGTTAAACAAATCCTCCTCAATTCCAGAAACCAAATAGACCAAAACACAACAATACTAGGTGACTTTAATACACCCTCTCACTACTGGACAGATCCTCCAAACAAAAATTGAACAAAGAAACCATAGATCTCAATAACACAATAATTTAGATTTAGCAGACATATATAGAATATTCCATCCATCAACAAGTGAATACACTTTCTTTTTAGCAGCACATGAATCCTTCTCTAAAATTGACCATATGTTATGCCACAAAGCTACTCTTAGCAAATACAAAAAGAAATACTACCTTGTATTCTATCAGATAATAATGGAATGAAATTAGAATTCAATAATAAAACACGAAAAAGAAACTATGCCAACACTTGAAGATTAAATAATACTCTATTGAATGATGCATGGATAACAGAAGACATGGGGGGGGAATTAAAAAATTCATACAGGTAAACGAGAACAACAAGACAACATATCAAAATCTCTGGGACACGATGAAAGCAGTACTAAGAGGAAAATTCATTGCCTGGACTACATTCAATAAAAGAATGAAAAGTCAACAAATAAACAACCTCAAATTACAGCGCAAAGTCCTAGAAAAAGAAGAACAGATTAACACCAAAAGGAGTAGAAGACAGGAAATAATTAAAATCAGAGCTGAAATCAATGAAAGTGAAACAAAAGAAATGATTCAAACAATTGACAAAACCAAAAGTTGGTTCTTTGAAAAATTAAACAAAATTGATAAAACCTTAGCCATGCTAACAAAGAAGAGAAAAACTCAAATTACTAAAATTCGAGATGAAAAAGGAACTATCACGACAGACACTACTGAAATACAAAACATAATTAGACATTATTTTGAAAATCTATACTACAACAAAATAGAAAAGCTTGAAGACATTGACAGGTTTCTAGAGACATATGATACACCCAAACTGAATCTAGAGGACATATACAATTTAAATAGACCAATTTCAAGCAATGAAATAGAAGAAGTCATCAACAGCCTACCCACCCAGAAAAGTCCAGAGCCAGATGGATTCTCAGCTGAGTTCTACAAGACCTTTAAAGAAGAACTCATTCCAATACTCCTCAAAGTATTCCATGAAATAGAAGAGGAGGGAACCCTTCCAAACTCATTCTATGAAGCCAATAACACCCTGATACCAAAACCCGACAAAGCACATCAAGGATAGAAAATTTCAGACCAATATCTCTAATGAACATAGATGCAAAAATTCTTAACAAGACCTTAACAAATAGTATACAAAAACATATCAAAAAGATAATGCACTATGATCAAGTGGGTTTCATCCCAGGGATGCAAGGTTGGTTCAACATCCGGAAATCTATAAATGTAATTCACCACATCAAAAGGCTTCAAGTTAAGAACCACAGGATTATTTCAATTGATGCAGAAAAAGCATTTGATAAAATACAGCACCCCTTCATGCTCAAAACACTAGAAAAAATTGGGATAGTAGGAACATACCTCAACATCGTGAAGGCTATCTACATCAAGCCCATGGCCAACATCATTCTAAATGGAGAAAAACTGAAAGCATTCCCTCTAAAAACTGGAACTAGGCAGGGATACCCTCTTTCACCACTTCTATTCAACATTGCCCTTGAAATTCTAGCCAGAGTGATTAGACAGACTAAAGAAATAAAAGGGATACGAATAGGAAAAGAAGAACTTAAACTATCGCTATTTGCAGATGATATGATTCTATATTTACAGGAGCTGAAAAATTCAACCAGAAAACTTCTAGAACTCATAAATGAATTCAGCAACATAGCAGGATATAAAATTAACACTCATAAATCTAATGCATTCTTATTCATAAGTGATGAATCCTCTGAAAGGGAAGTTAGGAAAACTACCCCATTCACAATAGCCTCAAAAAAAAAAAAAAAAAAAAAAACCTGGGAGTCAATTTAACAAAAGAGGTGAAAGACCTCTACAATAAGAACTACAGAACACTAAAGAAAGAAATTAAAGAAAACCTTAGAAGATGGAAAGACCTTCCACGTTCTTGGTTAGGCAGAATTAATATTATCAAAATGGCCGTACTACCAAAAGTGCTATACAAATTCAATGCAATTCCAATTAAAATTCCAAAGATGGACCTCATAGAAATAGAACAAGCAATCATGAAATCCATATGGAGGAATAAGAGACCCCAAATAGCTAAAGCATACTTAGCAGGAAGAGCGAAGCAGGGGTATCACAATACCAGACCTTCAACTCTACTACAAAGCAATAGTAACAAAAACAGCATGGTATCGGCACCAAAATAGGCGGGTAGACCAATGGTACAGAATAGAGGACACACAGACAAACCCACAGAAATACAATTATCTCATACTTGACAAAGGAGTCAAAAACATACAATGGAGAAAAGATAGCCTCTTCAACAAATGGTGTTGGGAAAACTGGAAATCCATATGCAGCAAAATGAAACTAAACCCCTACCTCTCACCCTGCACAAAACTCAACTCAAAATGGATCAAGGACCTAGGAATTAGACCAGAGACCCTGCACCTAACAGAAGAAAAAGTACATCCAAATCTTCATCATATCAGCCTAGGAGCAGACTTCCTCAACATGACCCCCAAAGCACAAGAAATAAAAGAAGGAATCAATAAATGGGATAGATTCAAACTAAAAAGCTTTTTCTCAGCAAAGGAAACAATCAGCAATGTGAAGAGAGAGCCTACAGATTGGGAGAAAATCTTTGCCACACACACTTCAGATAGAGCACTAATATCCAGAATTTATAATGAGCTCAAAAAACTTCACAGCAAGAACACAAATAATCCAATCAATAAATGGGCTAAGGAAATGAACAGACACTTCACAGAAGAGCATCTACAGGCAATCAACAGATATATGAAAAAATGTTCAACATCTCTAGTAATAAGAGAAATGCAAATCAAAACTACCCTAAGATGTCATCTCACCCCAATTAGAATGTATATTACCAAGAATACAAGCAACAATAGGTGTTGAGGATGTGGGGAAAAAGGTACACTCATACATTGCTGGTAGGGTTGCAAATTGGTGCAGTCACTCTGGAAAGCAGTATGGAGGTTCCTTAGAAAACTGGGAATGGAACCACCATTTGACCCAGCTATCCCACTCCTTGGCCTATAACCAAAGGACTTAAAATATGCATATTATAGTGATGCAGCCACATCAATGTTTATAGCAGCCCAATTCACTATAGAGAGATTGTGGAACCAAGCTAGATGCCCTTCAATAGATGAATGGATAAAGAAACTATGGTATATATACACAATGGAATATTATTCAGCCATAAAGAATAATAAAATTATGACATTTGCAGGTAAATGGATGGAGTTGGAGAGTGTCATGCTAAGTGAGATAAGCCAATCCCAACAAACAAAAGGCCAAATGATTTCTCTGATAAGTATTGATGGCATGTAACGGGGTGAGGGGGGAGAATGGAGGAAGGATGGATTGTATAGAGGAAAGTAAGGGGAAGGGGGTGGGGAAGGAAAGATAATAGAATGTGACAAACATCATTATACTATATATATGTATGAATATGCAAATGGTGTGATTCTACTTTGTACACAACCAGAAAAACAATAGTTGTACTCCATTTGTGTACACTGAACCAAAAATTAAAAAATAAAAAATAAAATAAAAAAGATACATGAAAGGATAACTCCTCATAATTAAAAGAAAGGCATTATGGCAGACCCTGATAAAAGGCTAATTTGTTCCCAAGCCCACTTTACCAAGCGACCTTCCATTATGGCAGTTAGAAAGCCAAGCCCTTGCCTTCTCAGATTCCCTTGCAGCTAGGAATGGCTATATAACATAGCTCTGGAATGAGAAATAAGCAAAAGTTAATCAAAGCTTCTGGGAAAGCTTCTGCTCTCCTGATAAAAGGAACAAATAAAGCAAGCATTATTCCTTTTCATTCTTCCTCCTTTGGACACAAAACTGATGTCTGAAGCAGCAACAGCCATTTGTGATCAAAATTTAACAAACACAGAAACATCAAGAGAATCACAAGGATTATGGCCTTAATATCATTAAGCCTGATCCAAAGCCAGGAATTTGTACCTCCAGATATCATAGTATGTAGTTCAAAGTCCTGTGGACTAAGGTCTTTTGCAGCCAGATACTATGCTGGGCACTTTCCTTTAATATAACCCATCTTACAAATGACAACCTGATATTCAGAGCAACCTACTAGATGAATGTGAACCAGAACTATCTCAATCCAAGGTCTAGACTGTTTCTCCTGTGCTAACCTGTTATGTTTCCTTGTAAAACCCTGAACTTAGACATATCTCAAATCTGTGAACAGGAAGGATGTCTTCCATGCAGGAACTGGATGGTGCCCGGAGCTGGGGCCCCTGGTGGTTCTGACCTGGGGAGAAACCATGCAGGAGGCTGTGGAGGAGAGGAAAGAGCCTCTGGGTGGTGAAGCCATCTGGCCACAAGTCTGGGTCAGGCTTCCCACAGTAAGTCCCTGCTCTCCTACCAGACAACGGAGCCTCATTGAGGAAAAGGCTCCATCCTCCCTCCACAGCCTTCCTGGTTGATGGGGCCTCTGGCTCTTTCCAGAGCTCAGTGAAATCTGGAAAATTCTGCAGCTGGAAAATCTTCACTATGCTTACCTGAACCAGGAAAAGGAAACTGCTGTGACTGAGCAGAGGCCACCATGGCCAGGGGAAGAAACCTAATCACAGAGATCTCTGCTTTCCACCACAGCACCCTCCTTGCTGGCACTTGTTGTCTCTGCCAGACCAAGAGGATGGTTAGACACAAAGAGCTGGCCTCTGATCCCAAAGTGCTAACTCGGAGCTGGTGGCCTGCAGATGTGCCATCTTATAAGTGCTTTCACAGCAAATCCACGCTTCTCTCTCACAAAAAAAGCAAACTTCAGGGACAAGAGAGACTGAAATTAAGGGTTATCTTTGCCATGGCCAAATGCCTTTCCTGAAGGAGAGGTGGCTCTTGGTCCAGTGTAAGTTTTCACAGTTCTGCTTCCACGTCGAGGAGTGACAAGGGTCTTTATTCCTGACTTAATTGTGGCATTCTACACACATTCACTGCGACCATGATTTTGATTCCTTGTAAAAACTGTATCACACTGAAAACTAGCTTTGGTGATAAAACCCAAGAATAAATATTTTACGGGATTTTTTTTTATTTACTTATTGATTCAATTTTATGGGAATTTAAAATGTGTCTGGACGCAGCCACATCAACGTTTATAGCAGCTCAATTCACAATAGCTAAACTGTGGAACCAACCTAGGGGCCCTTCAATAGATAAATGGATAAAGGAAATATGGCATTTGCTGGTAAATGGGTGGAATTGGAGGCTATTACACTAAGTGAAACAAGCCAATCTCAAAAAACTGAAGGCCAAATGTTATCTCTGATATGCAGATGCTAACACACAATAAGGGGGTGGGAAATAGAAGTTCATTGGAGTGGAGGAAGGATGGGAATAGGAAAGACAGTAAAATGAATGGAATATAACTTTCCTATGTTTACATGTGAATACATGACCAGTGTAACTCCACATCATGTACAACCACAGGATTGGGAATTTATACTCCATGTCTATATAATGTCATAATACACTCTACTGTCATGTAGATCTAAAAAGAACAAATAAAATAAAATAATAAAATGAGTCTGGAGGAAAAGATGAGCATTTATCTGGCAGTTGCAGCACTACACATTTGTCATGCATTGCATCATTTAATCTTCACATTTATGATGACCCCACTGTACAGATGAGGAAACTGAAACTTCAGAAAAGTAAATTGCTCAAAGTGACACTGCTAGTTAACAGCAGAATCCAAATCCTTTTCTAGAGCTGTGTGGTGTCTGTTTTTCTCGCAATGCCTCTAAGAAATAAGAATGAAAAGAAATGCCTCAATACTACTCTAAAGGGATAAAAATGAATCATTAAATTATAAATTAACAGTCACTGGACTACTGTCTGAGATGAGCCATGGTGTAATAAGATAGGTCAGAATCACATATTGAGCCAACAGAGTTTTGGTCCAAGGCAATAGGAATCCACCCCAACTGCCCCCCACCGTCCATGCAGACCCTGATGCATGTGGGTCCTCGGGCCATCTGAGTTGCAGGGCCAGAGCTCCCGTTTCTAGGAACCCAGAGGACAGTCTCCATCTTACTTTTTGTCTTGCACAGCCTGGACTGGCCACAGGAAGCTAGGAGATAGCCCCTCCAGGAGGCCGGTTAGGTGCCTCCTAGGGCCGTCACAGAGCCCTAGGCTGGGCATTCAGGAGCAGTGAGTCCACTGACCTCCCCAGATAAACCAGAGAACTTGGTTAATTTTTTACTGAGCACCTGTTATTTCCAGTCTCTCTTCTAAAGTCAGGCAACACAGAAACAAGGAAAATGAAGACCTAAGACCCGGCATTTAGGAGTTTTCACATGGAGGAAAGATCAGGGAATGCTCTGGATTGTGTACAATGACCCCAACCAGGATGTAATGCTGTGATGGGAAGAAGTATCCCAATAAGTGAAATTGCATTTCCTTCGAATCCATGGGCTGACAACTTTGGAGCAGATTAAATACGATCTATAGAAAGGGAAAAAATGTGACTTCCTCATATCCCCAGTTATAGAGTAAGATTGATACCGACTGCACATTCTCTCCACAATGTAACTCAGATGGTTTTAGGTTTGTTTTTGTTTTTTTCCAGAACAGGTATAAAAGCTGACAAGTGACTGCCACCTTATTCCCCTGTGTGTGAATCAAGAGCCTCTAATCTGTGACAGACATCATTGCCCTGTGTACATGTATGAATGCACAGATGGTGTGATTCTACTTTGTGCACAACCAGAGAAACAATAGCTGTACTCCATTTGTGCTCAATGACTCAATAAGCAAATAAAATAAAATAAAAAAATATAAATAAAATAAAATAAAAAAGAGCCTCTAATCTCACTATTGCAGGCTTCCAAGTTTGGTCTATTTTAATGTAGTTATAATAACTTGGTGTCACCCCTAGTTTCAGGAATTGATGTGATGTCAACCTCAGCTAAATGAATGAGAAAGAATGTTCTGAAGTGATGACAACTTTTCAGGGTTGTGGCTCAGGAAATTAGTGCCTTCCTAGTACCATCTTCTCTTTAATCCCAATCAAACACTGGACAGAAATTTATCTCCTTAGAAGAGCTGAGAATAAAAGACAAATGTCTCAGAAGACAAATAATCTCATCAGTGCTCACGAATCCTTTCAGCAAGACTCTCCAGGTTAAATCCTGGGAGAACATCCAACAAGGACAGTGGGAGAATGCCACTGTGTCATCTGATGCCAGCAGTCATTTCCTTGTTCTTCTTCAAGATCCTCTCAACTCTGTTCTTTAAAAACTCCCTTGGAGAGATCAGACTGCACCCACAGCAAAGGCAGCCACCTCCGCCGGCCCCCAGAGGGGTATACTCACTGCCTTCCAGTCCTGGCTGAGGCTTAAGGGGTGAGTGAGACATGAGCATGACATTTATCAAGGCTGCAGGGGCCGGGCCCTTTCCACAGGAACCCCAACAAAATGGGAAATGCAAGTAAATATGCCCCTTACCTGAAAGAATTGCGAATTGCCGGTGAAGCTGTTCTATGATGTCCACTGCCACCAAGGGCCTGACTTCCTGCTGCATAATTTCATCTGCACAAATGAAACACAAATTACAAATTCTTGCAAATTACAAAGAGAAATTAAAAAGGTAAAAGAAAACAGGAAGTTTCTATGACTAGGGAAATCTGAGACTTATCAAGATATGGCTGTGGGCACATTATTGTCTTGAGCTGCAGGGCCGTATCCAGGTTTTGTGTGGTATGAAGCTTACACACACCAGCATGGGACACGTGCCTGGAACCCCTCCCAAGATGAGGGAAGTGACGGAAGGGCCTGAAGTTAAGGCTTTCACAGTGCCACGTAACCCTGCTGGACAGACTCACTAACCAGGCAGCCATTTGCCTAGTCCTGTGTCCATGGAAGTTCATTTTAAATACAAGCATCAGTGACCAGAGCTCCTCTCAAGATGGTTCTTGAAATCAATCTTCTCCCTCCCCTTTTCCCTTTCTCCTTGCCTCCATTTCTTTCTCCCCCTCCCAGCGTAAGGGGCCTCTTCCCACTGCCAGACATGGTTAAGGAGGCACTTTCTCATGTTGCTACTTAAACATTCTCCTCACCAAATAAAAGTTTACAGGTTTCCAAAGCAGAAATTCAAACTGTTCAAGTATAAACCTACCAATATCCTCTAACCCTAGCAAGTGACTTACAAGTCTATGATTGGCATTTATAGAGGCTCCCGTACCTACTGCGGAGAGTCAGCCACAATAGCCTATAGAGTATGGTTGTTCATTTTCCTCATCTTGTGGCTGACCAGGAGCTGCAGGTAGCTCCAGCATCACAAGAGACCGTTATAACCGAATATCATTAGCTTAGGAAAAGATCAACACAAAATACTGAGGGGTCATCACACAGAGTTAGGCTGCCTGGCTGGGCCTCTGAGTCACACAGCCATGGTCAATCAGTCACAGGGTTTCAGCAGCTACTCAGGTGGCAAAAGCAGGCTGCAGAGGTGTCCAAAGCCAGCAAGTGAAAGAACAAGAGGGTGAAGCAGGCCAAAGAACCAGAGGCCCAAGGAGGCCAAAGCAGCAGCTTGGGCTGAAATTGAACAGTACTACCTGCAGAGGGAGAAAGAGTTCAAGGCCAAGGACGCTGTAGCCCTGGGATCCCATGGCAGCTGCAGCACTGAGGTGGAAAATGAGACCCAGGAAAAGATGACCATCCTGTAGACCTACTTCCAGCAGAACAGGGATGAAGTCCTGGATAATCTCTTGGAAATCCACGAAAACTACCATGTAAATGGATAGGAGAAGAAAGAAGGACCTGTTCCCTGGATTGGCAAGTGCCTTGCAGAATAAGAAGCTATAGCAGAGCTTGAGTTCTGTTCCTCCAAAAGGTGTTAAATTATTTCTCTGTGGGCTAGAAAGTCCCTTATGGAGAGTAGCAAATCTAGCTTCTTTGTACGGCCTTAGTCCTTATCCAAAGGTGTCATCTTTTCACCTCGTCCTTCTTAGAAATTTAATGAGTATGTGTTGTCTGTTTCCTATGCCTTTCAGATCAAGCAATGACTTTTTCTTTCTTAGATTGAGTAGGGAAAAAAAAAAAAAACAATTCTTTGAAGAAAGAAAGGGATTAAATGATTTTTCCCTTATACTTTCTTGAAGATCAGGGACTTCATCTATGAAAAAGTAGTAAATAGTTACTTGTAATTTGTCTGAAGCAGCAGCCAGTCAGCCTTAAATTCATCCATTCTGAATAAGGATTTGAACAACAAATACTAACATACCTGTTAGGGCTGCTGCTAGTTTATTTTAAACAAAATTACTAGATGATAGGATTCAAGAACTTATTACATGCTATTATTTGGTGTACAGATAATCATTTAAAAGGAAAGACTTTGCCATACAAAAAAAAATTCAAAATACTGAATGAGTACCATTTTTGCGTAATCATGAAGTTGAAAAATCCTAAACTGAAATATTCTAGTCAGGAACCATCTGTATATCCATTTGGGGAAAGGGAATGAGGGAGAAGGCTAAGGACGGAGAAGAATCCCTTAGCCTGGTCTGGGGAGAGGAAGCATTTTCATGTTCTTTCTCTCTATTATCCTGAGTTACCTAGAGCCCAGGGGCACTTATCCACTAAGTCACATTCCCAGCCCTTTTTATTTATTTTTTAAATTTTGAGACAGGGTCTCCCTAAATTGCTTAGGGCCTCTGTAAGTTGCTGGAGCTGGCCTCCAACTTGCAATCCTGCCTCAACCTCCTGAGTCACTGGGCTTACAGGCATATACCACTGCACCTGGCTTTCCAGGGACTCTTAGAGAATGAACAGTTAACTGTCTCTATAGTAAACATCTGGGTAGATTAGGGGACAAACCACAGCTTTGTGTGCTGATTCTATTTGGAAAGATTTCCTACTGATTCAGTAGAAAGTCTTAGCAATATTTTGATATTGACCAATCAGAAGGTGATATTTGGGAAACTCCTCCTAGCACCTTGGTTCCTATTCTCAGCTTTGGTTCAAAGGTTAACAGAGATGATGTTTGTGGAGATGTACATCATAGGTTCTCAGCAAATACTAGTTATACCTGTTACTCTGAATAGAAAGGCAGGCCTTTCCCACATTTCTTTAGAAAGTGGTATAGGAGTAAACCAAGTACTAACTTAAGCCCCAGAATCCTCCTCAATGAATGAATTGCACCATTTTTTTTTCTGGAAGAAAGGGGTAAATCCAGGCCAGAACTCCTTCATCCCAAACCCCTTCCATCCTGAATTTACCAAAATTCAAAGAACTTCTGCATCACTGTTAATTTGGTGGATGTAATAATGGCATTGTAGCTATGGTAGCTCCATTTTACAAAAAGAGGGACTTCCTCTGTTAGAAATACAAAATGAAGTATTTAACAGTAAAATAATAGGATGTCTGAAATTTGATTTAAAATACTCCAGTACGCCCCTCTGCCAAAAGTGTTCCTGGGGTGGGGGAGGGGAGATGAAACAGGATTGACAAAATGTGCATAATTATTGAAGCTGGTTGAGTCCATGGAGGTTCATTATATGATTCTCTTTCATGCATTTCAAACTTTCCATCATAAAATGTAAAACACTAATGGACAACAGCATAATTTCAGCAGAAACAAAAGTTATATGACTGAAGAGTGGCTTCAAATGGAATTTCCCAGGGTTCTAGAAAGTGGCTTAATCAAAAATAGAGCGTGGTGATTGTTGGAAGCCGTGAATGAACTACAGGCATGTCTGAGCCACCTCTAAGTGGAGGTATGACCCCCAGAGAACTCATGGTGTGAGCTCACAGATCTGAGACTGCTTCACTGCCTTGGCAAATGTCCTGCTCAAAGAGAACTCTGTGATACCACAGAATTTATTGGCTCAGACAGCCATAGGTTCAAATGCAACTCCCCACAGGTCTCAACTAGCCTTGTGGCGCCAGCTACCTGGAGGAGGAAGAATTACTGTGCAAGCGATAAGTCTCCAGTCAGGCCAACTTCTACACAGTCTCTCACTTCTTGTTTACCTTGAAGAGACCCTCTTCACAATAAATCCCTTTGGTGTGTTTCACTATAAATAAAGCATGTGAGGGCTTTTTCACTTTGTTAGGATCAGACCCATCAGGTCTTTTCTACCTGTGAAGCCTTTGCTTTCAATATATGCATTTCTTGCATCCTTTGTGTTACTTCTTAATACTACTTTTCAGCCTTTTATTTCCAGCCAGCCCACACCCCCAAGGGTTACTCATTCCATCCTGTACAGGCGGTGGCTGAAAGGTTGTCATTTTTTCATACCTGAAGGAACATGTTTAAGAGATGATAAACCCAGAGGAAAACAAAAGTCATAAAGTACCATTTATTATTCTTATACCTCTGTATTTAACATATACTTTGAATTAAATCAAGCATCTTAAAGATGTAAAATCTGAAAAGATAACAGAAATGAGTGGAACAAATCATGCCCTCATTCGATTTCATTTTCTAAATGAAGAAGTGGAGGCCCAGAGAGATTCTCAACTTGCTTGTGATAACACAACAAATTAAGCATAGAGCCTGGGTCAGCTGTGGGTCAGCCACAGGTCACCCGAATGGACCATAAGTGATGAAGAGCCCTGATTCCTGGCCTTGAGATGCAGAGGCTCCTCTCACCCCCATCTCTGAAAGGCTGATTATTAGCCCTCATCTTGGGAATCTGAGGTTCGTGCAGATCTATCAGCCTCATGTGGCTACCTAATGAACAAGACTAAAATTCATGAGAATTTTAAAATTTCATTTCTAAGAACAGAAATGAGCTGGGTGCACCTCCGACCCAGGTTTTGCTGAACATGCCTGGCCCCCAGTCTGGGAGCAACAGTATTTGAAGTCTTCCTAGTACAGAAGCCACATGACCCCATCTGGCCAGCTGCAACCGATCAGGAGGTTTCTCAGACTTGACATCTGACTCAGAGGTGAGAACTGCCAATACACTCAATTTTAGTGATGCCTGAGACCTGTTGGCCTGCTGGAATAGAGGCATGCTCTGTACTGACCCAAACAGGGCCCACTGATGCTCTGTACCAAGAGACACAAGGCCAGGCCTGCCATTGGCAGGCCCTCCCTTCCCACATAGGCAGAGCAGGGGAAGTCCCCAAGCTCCTTGATCCTAAAGAAACACCTCCAGCTATAGTGGAAAAGTCCTGGCTTCAGATACAGAAAGCCCCACATGTTGCCCTTTCTGTCACCTTCTAGAAGGGCAACCAAGCCAAGAACACTGTAAGTCTTGTTTCCTCCCCTGGGAATGAATTTCCTTCTCCCAGGAAGAGCTGAACATAGCAAATGATGACCTACCAGGGGCTGGTGCCTGCTGCATAACTGCCCTGGCCTTCTGTCCAGCATGCAGGCTTCTTGCTTGTTCTTTGTTATTTTGATGTACATGGATAAGAGAGAAATTTGTCTCTTTATATGCCACAGGAGGCAAAAGGGAAGTGATAATTCAGTTTCAACCCAACTTCTATCCTGGGCAAAGTTACAAGTACACTAGAAAAAAAAATTGTCTTTTTCTGTCTCCAGTGAGTGTATGGAAACATGACTGTCTTTCACCCTGAACCTCAGATTCCAGAAGCCCAGAAGTATCAAAGGCCACAGACAGCCTCCAGCCTCCTCAATGATGATAATAGCCCAGTATGTTCCTTGGGAATCCAGATGTAGGCAGCAAGCAGCAGCTCTGCTTGCATTACCCACTTCCCAGTGTGAGATGGCAACATGAGCTCTGGACAGGACCTTTATTTACTAATGGCGAAGCCACATGGCTCACAGCAGAGGGCGGGAAACCAGACTGAGACTATCTAGGTGCTGAGTGCTGTGACTGGTAAGGAATGAAGGACAGTGAGATCCTGAGCCTCCCCCTCTTGATGTTCTGAAATTCTTGTCTCATTGAGAATTAAAAGACACAAGTGGTGGCAGTAGGGGGGAGAATTAATAGGTAAAGGGGGAAAAAAGTACAATCTGGACCAAAGAAGAACAGTAGCCCCAAGTAGGGCAGATCCAGTGACATTACTGCTTTGCCCAGAGAATCAAGTGGACAGAAACAATGGAAGGGTCTGCTAGTTAGGCCTCAGCACCTGCATGTGTAACAACTGCTAACCAGCTGTGGACGGGGATCTCCATTCCTAGGTACTGTGTCACTCACAGGCTCCTCTATTAATAGCACCAATACAGCACCAGCTGTGAGTCAAGCACTAACAACATGCTTTACAGATTAATTGGTCTACTTACTTAGATAATGGCACCTAGAACTCGAGTAAGCCCCCCTCCCACCAGCCCCACCCTCTCATGCCCATTAGATCAGATTTGACTAACGAGGAAATATCTGTGGACCACAGGCTCAGAGAAACCAGCTGCTGGGCTAATGCAAAACCAACCCAGGGCACACTGCTTCTCACTTCTCCATCTCACTGATACGTTTCCTTTTTCCCTACTTTCTTTTTCCTGTGCATTAGCGATGCTAAGCCTGCCCCAGACCAACAACTTCAGTATCACAATCTTGCCCATTAATTAAGAATGAATAAGAGGCATTTGAAAAGTAGACAGAAGAATTTTGGAGGAATTTTAAAGTTTTTAAGAATCAAGAATACTAAAACAATGCCCAACTTCTATCAATCGATTAAGGTAATTTCAAAAGCAACTGAGTATAGGTTAAGCATCCCTAATCTAAAAATCCAAAATCCAAAATATTTTAAGCACTGACATGACGCTACAGGAGAAAAACCCAACACCATGCCATGAAGCTTTGTTTCATGCTCAAGATATTTCTTAAAATTGTATGAAATTAACTTCAGGTTACATGTATAAGGTGTGCATGAAAATAAATAAATTTCATCTTTAGACTTGGGTCCCATCCCCAAGATATCTCATTATGTATATGCAAATCTTCTAAAATATGAAAAAAATATGAAATCTAAGACACTTTCTAGTTCTAAGCATTTTAGATAAGGGATACTCCACCTGCATCTCATTTCTTTTTTTCCTTTTCCTTTCTCTTTTCTTTTCTCTCTTTGTTTTTAGCACTAGCAATTGAACCCAGGGCCTTACACTAACAAGGCAAGCACTCTACCACAGAGCTACAATCCCAGCCTCTCTGTATCTTATTTCATCCATAAAATAATTGAGATTCTAACATACATTGCTGGATTTATGTTGGAAAACGTACTTCTGCATAAATTCAAAATGAGGCAGGTAGGGTCCTTTCAGAAAATAGTTTCACAATATTTTACCCTGTGATTATCGAACACTTATATGATAGATTCCATACAAAATGCTTCATAGACATTATCTCACTTAACCCTCAGAACATCTCTAAGGGTGATATTGAATTATATTTGAAGTGGTTTGTCCAAGGGCAAGCAGAGCCTCAACTTGAACCCAGCTTGTTTTGAATGCCAAAACCCAACATTGTAACCACTGTATACACCTCTTGAATATATAGTCATTTAAACCTTCATCATCTTCTACCCATTCATTCTGTATCTAAAAAAAGTATTATAAGAACATAATAAAATGAAAAAATTCTATGTAACAATGTAGACTTGTAATTTTTTATTTTTAATAGTGAAAAATGGAAACAATCATTTATACAGTTATGAAGTCCACAATCCACAGAAAATAATTTAAGATACAACATCAAGGACACTAAAATCATTGAAGCCAGGTTAAAAAAAGAAAAAAAGAAAGAAAGTATGTGGTGTGTTTGTACTGAAAGGTGGAAAATGCAAAACTTATGTAAACATAAGTCCTTCCCAAATTGCCCTCCGCTTTTAGAAAAACTACAGAATGTTCCCGCTTCTTATTTTGACTATCTTATAGAAGCCGGGTGGCTGACCACCCTTCCCTTAGTGGTCAGGCTGACCCAAAACTTAGAATGAAATGCTTCATATGTGATTTTTCATGTTAACCAATCAAAAAGAGCACTGCGAACCCCCCCACCCTTAACCTGTTTTGTATTTCATTATAAAAACCCTGCTAAGTTTGAGCTAGGGACCTCTTAGCATTAGTTACCGAGTGCGTGGAGGACCAAGCTCGAGCTTGCTAATAAATGACTCTTTGTTGCTTGCATTGATCATGGTCTCTGTTGGTCTTCTTGGGGGTCCCGAGCCGTGGGGCACAACAGTACACGTGTGTGCAGGTATATGACTCGGTGTGTCAAAGGGTTGGAACCACTTGTGGTTACTCCTCTTTAGTTTACAAGCAGAAAAATGTGCTCGGGAAGCCTTTATTTTTTGCACTAACATACTACTGAAGAATAATTTACATGCAGTAAAATGCACAAAACTTAAGTGTACAGCTTGATGAATTTTGACAAATATATACACTGATGTAAACTTAATGCAGATCATGATACAGAACATTTTCATCCTCCCAGAAAGTCTCCTCATGACCCCTGCCCCAGGCCCTACACTCTGGAGGGCTCCACATATCAAAATCTCCCTCCCATAAACATTTGTATTAAAGACCACACAGGTGCCTCTGTCACTCATGATCCAGAGCTCAGTGCTAGCAGGGCACACAGTAGCCCTGCATATCCACCCTCTTATGCTGTTCAGGCCCAGGGAGGAACTTCACATCTCTTGGTTTATGTCCTCAAAAGAAAAGATGACTGCATCCAAATGCTATGAAGGTCTGTGGGCTGTGCCACCGCTGACATCAGGGATACACACTGCTTCAGAGGACAGGGAGGATCTGAGCACCGGAAGTGCTTAGGTAAGAGAAAAGACAAAGTAATCAACTTCTGAAATGCTTTCTCTCACATGATATGAATGCTGTAGATTCTTATATGATAAAGTATCACGTCCAGTATTACCAAGCATCAACATTCTCCCTTTTCTTTTCTTCTAATTCATGATACAAATATACTCACATTTTGAACACATCAAACACAATTAATTACCTGTTACTTAGGTTATAACTATTTTAGATCACTGTTCTCAACAGAGTTTAAATCATGTGAAAATCTCAAATTATAACAGCATAGCAATTTTGCTGACATGAAGGCAAGAAAAAACATATTTAATGGACTGCTAACCTTATGGTAAATATCCATTATTCATTCAAGGACCACTGATCCATCAATAACACTCACACAGGCAGTAATTCAATTAGTCATTTTGATATTTTCTGATTTTTAGTCATATAAAAACCATACAGCATATACACATGTGTATATAAATTTTATTGATGATAGTGTATTGTGTATATAAATTTTATTGATGATAGTGTATTTGCCAAGACAAGAAAATAAAATACATTAAACTATATAAATAAGATATGTATGGATATATAAAATAAAATAAATTAAAAATATATTTTGTTTAACAGTGATATGTGGCTCTTCATTTGTGCTCTTGACCCAGGGTTTCCAAATTTTGGGAGGAGCCTATTTAAAAGTGCTTTGAGAACTGGTAAGTTATCATTAACAATGAACCATCAAGTCCATTGTTTCAGGCATCTGCAGGTCTGTTTTTTTAATATGTATCTAAATTTCTTTTCTCCTTTTTGCTCATTAAAGTAAAATTTGGTATTTTTTTTAAAAAGATTCTCAGCTTCTGCTGGTACTTTACATTGTAACCTTATATGAGACTTGAGATAATATTTCCCTGAGGCTGAGGTGGGAGCTTCTATGTGCACAGTTTGTACATCTCCCAAAGGTCCATGTGTTACAGGCTGTTCCCAGCTTGGCTCTATTGTGTGAGGTGGGGCCTAGTAGAAGGCCTTTCAGCCACTGGGGGTTTGCACTCAAAGGGAATAGTGGGATCTCAGTCCTTTCTCTTCCATTTCCACTTTTTTGGGTCCCAGGCATGAAGTAAACAGTTGGCTCACCACACACTGCCCTCCATGATGTGCTGCCTTGCCACAGGCCCAAAGCAGCAAGGCTGATCAATCATAGACTGAAAACTCTAAAACTGTTAGGCAAAATAAACATTTCCTACTTATAAGTTGATTATCAGGTATTTTCTTGCGGTAATGTAAAGATGAATAGCACCCTATACAAAGAGTTCCCTTAGCAGCAATAACTGGAAGTAGCATTCTGTACCATGTTGGTAGCAACCCCATAATACCAGAATTGGCAAATCACCCCACTATCTGAGTAATTCCAAATAAAAAGCAATCAAGGTCCCAGAAAAGATTAAGAAAGTCTATGAAAATGCCCAACCCCTTCAGAAAGATTTCTCTGTTTTGGCACTAGATTTCAAAGTGCCCCATCTGTATTTTATACTCCCCCAAAGCAGAACCTCTGAAATCATCTGATCTTTAAAAATGCAAACTGATTCAGCGGACCTCAAGTGAGGCCAGAGATTCTGCATTTGTAACAAGCTCTCCTAATGCTGCTGACTGAACCCAGAAGCAAGTACCCACTGAATCCCAACTCCCTAGACTATTCCTTTTTTAAAAATTTATGTTCAATTAGTTTATAATTTTAACAAGCTGTGAATAGTCAGCATTATCTGCCAAAGCCATTAATTGACAAATTTATTTTATCTGAATCTTTCAAACAATGCACATATCTAACAAAGAAAAGTTAAAAACCTAATAAGTAAATCTTTCTAAACACTTCAACTGTTTAAAATCAATATGGCATCCTTGAAGGGTTGACTCCAAGACTGTCACAGATACCAAACTCTGCAGATGCCAAAGGGTCTCATGTAAAATGGTGCAGTGCCGAGACTATTCTTGATCCTTACCTATGGCTTATGAAAATGCAGCTCAAGGGGAAAACTGTTGTTGGGTTGTCCACTAGTCTGCTTCTCTTACTGCCCAAACCCTCTGTATACAAAGGGTTCTTGAAACAAAGGCCTAGAAGGTGTGAACTTTTGGCCTAACATTTCCTTCTCTGCTATTTAAGGTAATAAAGCAACTGTGTCTTGAGACTCTGCTTATCTCTCATTCCAGAACACCTCAAGCCCTTCCCACTGCTTATCATGAGCCCCCTTACAGTCTATCCTCCATCTTCTGCCCACTCCGTCCTGTATTCCATCAAGTCCATTGTCTGGAAACAGTGCCATGGGCCAAACAACATAAAATGGTATAATATAGTGAGATGGGAAGGGAGATTGAACCAAAAACAGAGAGGGAGACAGAAATACAGAGGTCACCATGTGAAGATGGAGATAGATGTTGCAATGGTGCAGCCAAACATCACCTGTGATACAAGCCAAGAGACCCCAGGAGCCACCAGAAGGTAGGAACCTGAATCTACCATGAAGCCTCTAGGAAGCAGACCTGCCAATAACCTGATTTTAGACTTCTGGACTCTGGGAATGTGAGAAAATAAATAAATGTCTGCTGTTGTAAACCATCAAGTTGGTGGTCATTTGTTACAGTGACCATTAACACAACAGGAACAAATTCAAAACAGACAATTCATAAAAGAAACAGAGCCAATGAACATATACTTAAAGCATGTTTGGCTTCATGTCTCAGTCTGTTTCTGCTGCTATAACAAAATACCTTAGACTGGGCAAATTATAGAAAAATTTTCCTCACAGTTCTGAAGGCTGGAAATTCCACAATAAAGGCACCAGCAGATCTGATGTCTGCTAAGGACTTGGTCTCTGCTTCCAGGATTGTACCTTCTTGCTGTGCCCTCACATGGTAGAAGAGCAAAAGAGTTAAACACTATATCCTCTTATGGCAGAAGGGACAGAAAGATGAGGCTTCTTTTAGATGGGCAGTAATCCCACTCACAAGGGTGGAGCCTTCAAGTGACTACCACCTCCCAGAGGCCCCACCTGCTAATGCCATCGTCCTGGGGCTTAGGCTTCAACTTGGGAAATTTGAACCAAAGCACCTCACTATTAAGGAAAAGTTAATCAAAACAAAATGAGACATTTCTTTTTTAAATTTAATAAAATGAGACATTTCTGCCTGATAGATTTGTTATTATTTTAAAAGATTAATAGGAAAACTCGGTTGCTCCCCCAGCAGTTGGGCAGAGTGCTCTTGGCTTCTTTTCTGCTATTAAGATCTCCTACAGAAAGCTGCAACAGCTGGGCGCGGTGGTGCACGCCTTGGGAGACTGAGGCAGGAGGATCGAGAGTTCAAAGCCAGCTTCAGCAACTTAGCGAGGCGCTAAGCAACTCAGTGAGACCCTGTCTCTAAATAAAATACAAAATAGGGCTGGGGATGTGGCTCAGTGGTGGAGTGCCCCTGGGTTCAATCCCTAGTACCAAAAAAAACAAAAAAAAAAAAAAAAAAAAAAAGAAAGCTGCAACAATGCTCCAACAAAAGAGACTTCAAGTCAAAGTGATGTGAAGAAGAGCTAAAGAGAAGATGGGCCAGACTGTCTGTCATGCCTGTGCCCATTGCACCAAAGTTGAAACCCAAAAGATCATGAACTTCAAGGAAAACTACCAAAAATGATATGATGGAGAAAAACGTAGATACAAATGCCAAAGCAGTTGCTGAAGACTAGCAAGAAGAAGTTGTTGAAGAATACAACAATGAAAATGCTGAAAATGGAGAAGCCAAAATTATAGAGGCATCAGTTCCTGCAAAAGAAATTGAGGAAATGAAAAAAGAAAAAGTTGAAGAAGAGGAAGGAGAAGAGAAAGAAACAGTGGCAGCAGAAGGAAAAGAAGAAGAAGAAAAATATCCAAAAGATGAAGATCAAGATAAAAAAGGAAAAGGAGAAGATGGAAAGAAGACAAAGATGAAATAGAGAAAGAACAAGTTGGAAATGAGGACAAAGATAGAAATGAGAAAGTAGAAAGTGGAACAAAGGAAGATCAAAAAGAGCAAGAGGGTGAAGATGGAAAAGGGAAAGAAGAAGACGGAAAAGAGGATAAAGATGGAATAGTGAAAAGAGATGATAGGGAAAAGAGAGAGGGAAGACAGAAAAAGAGAAAGGAGATGGAAAAGGTGATGAAGATGGTAAAAGGGAAGAAGATGGAAAAGAAGAAGAAGAAAAAGAGAAAGACAAAAAAGAGAAGGAAGATGGAAGAAGCAAAGAAGGTGAAAAAGGAAGAAGATAGAAATAGATGAGGAAGAAGGAAAAGAGGAAGAAGCAGGAAAAGAAGAAAATGGAAAAGGGGATGGGAATGATGGAGGAGATGAGAAGGAAAATGAAAACAAGGCTGAAGTTGGAAAAGAAGCTGAAAATGAAGAGGTCAAAAAAGAAGATGGAAAAAAAGAGGAGTCTCTGAGTCAGTGCCCTACCTACTTTTTTGTTTTGTGTAATTTATTTGTTAAATCTTTTAACTGAATTTTATTCCTACATATGATAATTTCACGAAGTAGGGTGATTCCAAAAGAAAGAGTTTCATCCAACATTCTTGTGGTTCTTTAGGCGGCCTTTATAAAAACGTGAACCTTTTCATGTAATGTTTAGAGTTATCTTTCCCAAATATAATTTTATTAGTAGCTTGGGAAAAAGATAAACCTGTAATCCCTTTTTCAATGAAATACAAATGTTTACTTCAGAAGGACAGTTTTGATTATATGTGCAAGCACAAAGTTTTACTGAATTTATCTTAATAAAAAGATTTCAGAAAAAAAGATTAGTAACAGGGTTGACAAGAGGGTAGGCAGGTTCTCTATGGATAAAAGCATAAATTGGAAAAAATCTGTTGATTATTTTGGGAATAATATTAAAAATGCAGTGTTTTAGCTAGGAAATTCCACGTCTAGGAATTTAATCCAACATAATATCAACAAAAGAGCAAAAATAAATATGTACTAAAATATTTACTGGTTTGTTTTTCTGTCACAAATGTCCATTAATAGGTGATTGGTTAAATATATAATAATACTATAGCCATATAATAGAACACTATGGAGCCATTAAATGAAATCAGATAGACCTGAATGCATTAACAAAAAAAGATGTTCAAACTACATTAATTCTTTTTCAATTTTAGATATAAAGTAGAATATTATTGTTTGTGTTGTTAATGCATATGTTTATAAGAAGGAACTTCTTAGTTGAATGTTTCTCATTGAGCAACTGAGGCAGAGATGGCTAGCTGCCCACGAGAAGGTCTCAGCTCCTCTTCTACACAGTAGCATTAGCACTGGAAGGTGGCTGCCTGGCCGGGGACTCAGTCTCCCACCCACTGCCAGCTGTGGTCATGTGGCTAGTGAATGCCAATAGGCTGAGCAAAAAGTAAGTGTTACTCCTGACTCAGGGTGTTAAAGAAACAGGTGTGTCTTCACTTTCTTCTCCCTCTTTTAGACTACAAGGTGACAACTGTGAGGTGAGAGGATGGGGACCTACAAGGTAGGAGCAGCCAGGGTCTTTGAAACACTGAGGGAAAACAGCCCTCTGAACAAGAACAGTGTGTGGGTTTACACGAATCCACTGAAATACAGGTCTTTGTTACAGCAGCTGGTGTTATCCCTACTATAGGTATGAAATCATTTTATGTCTTACAGATATTTTTCCTTTAAAAAGAGAACAGTTAATGGAAAAGCAAACCTTCAACTGCAGACTCTCCCTGGCCCCTAACAATGACATATGGGTCTTATTAATATACATAAATCAGTGGATCATCTCCTGAGTTTCATTCTCCTAATGAGAAATCACTATTATTCCAAAAAGTCAACTGACAGCATCCCATGAATTTAAGATGGAAAGTATCAGAAAGGTCATTTAGATATCCACAAAGTACACATTCATTCTTTTTTTTTTTTTTTTTTTTGCTGTTTTGAGTCACAGATAAAATCAAATGGTTGAGTCATGTGCATTGGCACATGCCTATAATTTCAGTGACTCAGGAGGCTAAAGCAGGAGGATCACAAGTTTGAGGTCAGCCTCAGCAGCTTAGCGAAACCCTGAGCAACTTAATGAGACCCTGCCTCAAAATTAAAAATAAAAAAGGGCTAGGGATGTGATTCAGTGGTTAAGCACCCCTGGGTTCAATCCCTTGTATCAAATAAACAAATATAAAATGATTGAGAACCAAAGCAAATACATGAACATTTCACAGACTTCTCCAGTGGGGGGTGGGGGGTGAAAGTGACAATGGTGTCTGCAATGCTGCAAGCTTACAATTCAGAAATTCTTTATTCTTTCAAATTACATCTTTTTCAAAATTAACAAAACTGGAGATTCTATTTTTATGATTTAACTTTAGTAAAATTCGAGCAACAATTTATACCTAAATTCAAGCTCTGGAAAGATTTTTTGTGTGTACAGTTGAACACGTTTTAAGTATGGAATGGAAAATCTAACTTTTAATTTGTCCTTTTCCAAGTAGCAAACATATAGTATCTCTTGCTCTTGAAAATATAGTATTTATATTTTGTATTATTCACGTATGTGAATACCATATGAATACGAATCATATCTCAATCAGAAAGTATACAGCCATGAGTTTATTTTAAAAGCACACTTCTCTATTTAGGAACTCAGGTTTCACACGCAAATAAAGAGTAATGAGAGAAACAATGAATCCCACTACTGTGTATAATTCAAATGCACCAATAAAAATTATAAAGAAAAAAAGATTTGAAAAAAGATTAATGGAAGAGACAGAACCCATTTGCTTTAATACCTCTTATACCCTGTGATCCCAGGGAATAAATGTATTGTAAATATTTTTAAGGCAAAGAGAGAGAGAGAGAGAGAGAGAGAGAGAGAGAGAGAGAAACCTGAAAGCATAGCAATAAGCCCATCCACAAAAGAAGCAGCCTTAGAAACAAGTAGTTGCTTCAGCTCTTACAGCACTGTCTTGCTGGCCTGCAAATGCCACAGAAATAATGAGAAATGATGGGCCTTCTCACCAGCCCTCTGAAGGGAGAGTGCCTCCTTCCTACACACACCAAGTCCCTTGCCAGCTCATGTATCTATCATGAAGCCCTCCAGATTTAATTATTTTTTTTTAAGGAACACGAATTCCATAATCTGGATTCTTATTTTCATTTTACAAAAAGCAATATGTGTAGTGCCTTTTTAAAATAGAAAATACAACTGAACGAAAATAAGAAGAAATCATTCCTTTACCCAAAACAAACCAGTTATCTCATTGTATGTAATATATTCAATATGTATACCTCTATATACACACATATCTATGATTTTAAAATAAGCTCATGCCTATACACTCTACCTTACAGTCTTTTTTTTTCAGAATATTTGATCATCTCTCTTTATTATGTCTATCTCAACCAATAAATATTGTAAAAGCTGATTGATACTTTTTAAAAATCATTTGTAGACTCAGCAAGAAAATTACAAAAGTTACTATTTTTTTAATATAAAATTTCTTAATTCAAGCATTATTCTGCTAAGAATGAGGATAAATGACCAGACATACATAAAACAAATGCCTCCCTACCCTCCGGGTACCTTCTTTTGCCCTACATTCTAGCCTGATGCAGCTTCCTAGGAAACGGTGATACGCTCTCATCTCTGCCTCCGTTATCCGCACCACAGTGTAAGGTGAGCTTATGGGGTCTGGCCGCTCACACCTTGCACACCAGGCAGCAGTGGGATGCCGGGAGTCCATGCTCCCTTGTTCGCTCTCCATTCTGCTCTAGGCACTGCATTCACATAGTGTTTAATCCTCTCTCTGGCTAATCTCTCTGAAGTTCACTTAAGGTCATTTCGTTGCTGAGAGCTGATCCTTCCGATTGGTGAGTGTTCATAGGATTAGTCTCCACAGATTACCAGACTTCCTCATTTGGAAACAAAAAGGAAGTTGGGGGATGAGGATAGTGGGTTGAAGAGTACCATGTTAGAGCTGTTGAGAATCAGAATAGTTTTGTTTTGTTTTTTTTAATTTAGAGGTATCATAGCATAATACATTAGGATATTTGAAATAAAAAATCAGGGACAAACTTTTCAAAGGTTGCCATTTATTTATTTATTTGCAATGCTGGCCATTGAACCCAGGACCTTGTACATGCTAGGCAAGCACTCTACCACTGAGCTACATCCCAGTCCTTTTTTAACTAATTAATTAATTAATAATTTTGAGACAAGGTCTTGCCAAGTTGCTGAGGCTGGCCTTAAACTTGTGATCCTCCTGCATCATCCTTCCAAGTAGCTGGGATCACAGATGTGCACCACCAGTATCCCACTTAAAGGAGGCTCTTAAAAAATATGTATATTATATATATAATGTATATATATTACATATAAATAATAAATGTATAAAATATATAAATGTATATATTTGTATAAATATATATAAATAAATGTATATATTTTTTTCCAGGTCACAATTCTGTTCTTCTTTCCTTTCTACCTCTCCAGACTGCTAAGCAATGAAATTCAGACAAAAGAATTCACTATCTAGGTAGGGAACATAGGTTGGCACAACAAATGATAAGGTTCAAATCCTGAAATGGGATACAGAGTATCTCTCAAACTACTCCTAAGTATCATGACAAATGTTCTTTGCCTCCCATGATGTGCCTCCCCATGCTGTGACCTATTACTGTGTGAGGAAAAGTGAGTTCACCTTTCACAACTGTGCTGTGCAAAGAGAATGGTGTGTACTCAAGAGACAGGCTGCTTTTTCCTAATTCATTTTGTGTAGGTTCTTCATGTTATTATTTTTGTGCTCCAAGAGTTTTATTTTAAAGAGCACAATGTGAAATAGCCATTAAGCAAGTAATAACATCTGTATACAATTGTCTTGTGAACTAAAGTTCTCTGAAGAAGACACATGTATACTGAAGAGCCTGCAGACTGTCTGACATTGGCTCACCAGAACATCATGATTGTGGAGAGATGGCATGCTGCAGATCAAGAGTCAAAGTTATCTAGCACTGTATTTAGTCCCTTTGATAGCCACTTACCATCAACCTCTGTATCTGCCCTAACATCCTTGTGACTACTAGCTAAAACTAAATTTGATATAGCCTCCACCAACCCTAAAACTAAGAGTGAGATGATATCTAAATCCCATAGAAAAGATGTCCCTGCTCTACTGCATCCCACCTACCTGAGGACCCCACCAACACGTTTGGTAAATGCATTGATTCAGGACTTTCTCTTGTTCAGTGACTGAAAGTTCATGCAACCTTTTCCATGGTGGAGCATGTAATTTGGAGTAACCTGAATTCGTGTTCCCCAGTCTAGGTCACTCAGATTTGACTTAGAATAAACTATTATTTCCTTTGAAGCAGAATTATTTTATTTTGATAGTCTAGTTTTTATTTGTATCATTCAACCTAAAACTTTACAGTAAAGTTTGCAAGTGGCCGAAGAGAAACAGGAAGATCGGGGTTTTTTAAAAATGTTTATTTTCAGTGAGGAGGTTAAAATAGACATATATTGAAATGTTTATACCTAAAGCATACATTTCAGACAGTTCTGACAAATGGACATGTCCATATGGTCATCTCCTGTTCAAGATATAGATGATTTCCATTATCACAGAAGTTATAATGTCCCTTCCCAACTGACCCATGTTCCTAATCCCCGAGCAACCACTTTGAGATTTGTTGATTTTAATAGCTCTGGGGATTGAATCCATGGTTCCCTTCTCTCCAGATAATGCTTTTGAGCTTCATCCATGTTGTGCACATCAGTAGTTCCTTAAAATTTATGGATGATTTGTAGCTCTCATATGGACAGCTACAATTTATTCCTTCTCCTGCTGATGGACAATAGGGTCTTTTTCCAATTTGGACTATTATGAACAAAGTTACTATGAACATTATGTAATGAACAAACTATCTTGTGGTTTGAATGTGGTTTGTGTGACCACATGGTTTCATTTTTCTTGGATGAATACCTAGAAGTGGTATTGCTGAGTCAGATGATAAGTGTATAATCAACTTATGAGATACTGCCAAAGTTTCCCGAAGTGGTTGTACCAGAAAGCCTTTTGAAGATTAGAGACTACTCTCTTTTGTCCTCCTCAAAGTCTGTTCTTGGTTGGTGTTAACTAAATGCAAGTATTTCCAGAAAATAACAAAATTAAGAGGAATAAATTCATCATAATTTGAGACTCTAAAATTTAGAAAAACTCCTTTTGTCTACTATTAGGTATTGTGAATATGTTGACTCAGGCTATTATAGAGGGGTAAACAAACCAGTTTTCAAACTGCAGTTTGTTACATGTTGCCAAATTTCCAGTTATATCCATTCACATTTGTAGCTGCAATACATAAAAGTGCCTGATTTTATGCAGCGAAGTTATCTTATGGTTTGGAGGTGGTTTGTTCCCACCCAAACTCATGTTGAAATTTAATTATCGATGTAACACTATTGAGAGATGGAGGGGACATCAAGAAGTATTTGATTCATGGGGTTCCTCTCTCATGAATGGGTTAATTTTCATGACAGTGGGTTGTTAGAAAGCATCTGGCCCCCTTTGTTCCATCCTCTTTCACACATACCTGTCTGTTATTCCACTTCCCATCATGAGTTAAAGCAGCCTGAGGTCCTCACCAGAAGTCAAGCCGACTTTGGTGCCATGTTCTCGGACTTCCCAGAATCATGAACCCCTTTCCTCTAAAAATTACCCTGTCTTAGGTATTGTCATCACACCTGAAAATGAACTAAGAAAGGCTTCCTTTCTTAATAGATATTAATTTCTTTATCTTTTGTTTTAGTCAACTTTTTCACTATTGTGACCAAAATACCTGACAAGAACAATTTTAGAGGAAGAAAAAATTATTTGGTGCACACAGTTTCAGAGGTCTCAATCCACAGAGAGCCAGCTCCATTGCTCTGGGCCCAAGGTGAGGCAGAACATCATGGTAGAAGAGTGTGGTGGAGGAAAGCAGCTCAGGACATGGTGCCATGTCCTGAAACAGAGAGAGACACTACAGACCAAGACAAAATATAGAGCCCAAAGGCATGCTCCCAGAAACCCACCTCCTCCGGCCACACCTACCTACCTACAGGTCTAACTCTCCCTATAAGGGCATTAATACACTGACCAGGTCAAAACTCCCATTACCCAATCATTTCACCTTTAACTTTCTTGCATTGTTACACACATGAGCCTTTGAGGGACAGACATCTGATATCTAAACCATAACACCATTTCATACAGATGTGAATAAACTAGAAAGCTTGGTGGGCATCGGAGCACTACTGAACATAAGAGCTAACTTTGCTAACTGTGTATACTCACAGTGGGAGTGTCCATGTAACTGCACATACCCAGCAATGATCATAACGATGTCAGCTAACAGAACAGCAGGGAGAAGCAGACGATAAAATCTTGGAAACTTTCCCTGTTGTGTTATACTTGAATCTATTATATGAATAAATAAATTATAAATCCTATATTTCATGGATTAATCTTTAGTATTTGACCCAGATCAAGCAGCTGATAGCCATTAAAGGACTGAATTTTCTTTATGTTTAACAGTGGATTCTGAAACAACTGGATACCTAGTAATTCTACTTAGGAAAGAGTTGATTATTTCAATAGTAATGGCAATGAGGAAGGACTATCTCCCCTATCTTTTTCCCAAAAAAACTACAGATATATATACCTGTCAGTCTCATATATATGTATTTATGTGTATATACTTATATATGAAGGAATTTTCAGTCATATATCTCATTTCTTTTTCCTTTGTGTATGTGTTCTTGCTGTGCTGATTGGTTCATGTGTGATGTGTTCTTGCTGTGCTGATTGGTTCATGTGTGTGTATATATGTATATATAAAGGCCCACACATAAGAGTGGAAGAAAGGTCCCTCCCAACAGCTGCATAAAATCCAACATAGGAATACAAGAAATATGAAAAAACAAGGCAACATGACACCTCCCAAAGTTCATAATTCACCAGCAACTAACCCCAAAAATATTGAAGTGGATGAAATACCAGATAAAGAATTCAAAAGAATGATTATAAAAATGATCAATGATTTCCAAAAGACCATAGAAAAACAACTGATGAATTAAGGAAGTCAGTACAGGATATGAATGAGAAATTCAATGAAGAGATAGAGACATTGGAAAAGAACAAAACAGAAATCTTGTAAATGAAAGATACAATAAATCAAAATATTCAGTTAAAAGTCTCTAATATAGTAGACCAGGCTGAAGACAGAATCTCAGAGTTGGAAGACAAATTGGCAAGGCTTGAACACTCAGACAGTAATAAAGAAAAGAAAATAAGTAACCATGATCAGAATATACAAGGACAACATTAAAAAACCAAATTTAAGAATCATTGAAATTGAGGAAGGTTGTGAGATGCAGGCTAATGAAATGGATATCCTCTTCAGGCAAATAATAACAGAAAAATTTCCAAACCTTGTTAATGAGATGGACATCCAGATATAGGATGCATTCAGAGCATTAGACAAGATTTTTAAAAAAAAAAAGAATCTCTCCACAACACATTAAAATGCCTAACATACAGAACAAGGATAGAATTTTTAAAGCCTCAAGAGAAAAATGTCAGATCACATTTTGATGCAAGCCAGTGAGAATCACTTTGGATTTCTCAGCACAATCTCTAAAAGCCAGGAGGACTTGCAATGATATGTTCCAAGTTTTGGATTAAAAAACAACCATCAACCAAGATTACTACACCCAGCAAAGACATCCTTCAAAATCTGAGAGAAATAAAAACCTTCCAAAATAAGCAGAAACTAAAAGAACTCATGACTTCTAAACTGGAATTACAGAAATTATTCAAATACTCCACACAGAAGAAATAAAAATAACCCCAGAGCTTACCAACAAACAAATCTCATTGGAAGAGTAGCTAAACAAATGAGAACCAGGACCAAATTCAATATTATAAATAAGTCAAAATGGCAGAAATTAATAAGCGACTCTCTATAATAACATAGAACATAACTGGTCTCAACTCTCAAATTAAAGACACAGCCTGGCAGAATAGACTAAAAAATAAGACCCAACTATATGTTGTTTACAAGAGATGCACCTTACAAGCAAAGACAGTCACAGGCTGAAAGTGAAAGGATGGAAATTGATATATCATGCAAAGGGAGCCCAAAAACAAGGAGGAGTAGCTACTCTCATATCTGACAAAGGAAACTTCAAATCAAAACGAATCAGAAGACACAAAAAAAGGTCACTTCACACTGCTGAAGTCAACAATCCAAGAAGAAGATATAACAATAAGAAGTATATATGCCCCAAACATGGGTGCAACTAATTTTATAAAAAAGGCACTACTCAAATTGAAGCTTCAGAGATAGACCCCAGTACAATAGTACTGGGTGATTTCACCACACCACTCTCACTATTAGATAGACCATCCAGACATAAACTCAGAAAGACTCTTTGAATTTGAAAAATATTATAAATTGAATGGACTTAACAGACATCTATAGAATATTTCATCCAACAAAATTAATATTAAAGTATCAACTCTTCCCAAATTAAATTGAAGTCAATAAAATTCTATTCAAAATTACATTCTTTTGAATTTTTTATGTAGTATTTCATCCACTTCAATATCTTTGGGGTCAGTAACTGGTGAATTATGAACTTTAGGAGGTGTCATGTTGCCTTGTTTTTCCATATTTCTTATATTCCTGTGTTGGGTTTTATGCAGCTGTTGGGAGGGATCTCTCTTCCACTCTTATGTGTGGACCTTTATAGGGCATGGTCTTCACTTGCTAAAGTGTCCTAGAGTGATCGCGAGCTTGAGATCCCCTTGTCGGTGTTGCATCCACAGCCTTTGGGTTAATTTTCTCTGTTTTTGCAGTGGATGTCCATGAGTGGAACCTGTTCTATTTGGGGCTGGGTCGTTAGTTTGGCTTTTTGCTTCTTCTTTTCTTTGTTTTAAAGTATAACAAGTTTGTCATTAATCTGTTTATGGAGATAAAAGTAATTTTAAAAATGATTATAAAGTTTATTTGAAAGAATTTCAAAAGATTTTGAGTTAAGAAAAAATTTTTTAATAGATGAAAAAAGAAATTTCTCCTAGCATATGTTTAATTTTGTTAGAAACTGCTGACTTTTTTCCAAAGTGGAATTACCATCTGACATTCTCACCAACAGTGTGTAAGACATCCAGTCCCTCCTCACCCTTGTCATGACTTGGTATTATCACTTTCAACCACTCATAGGTGTGCTATTTCCCTGATGCCTACTGATGTTGAGCATATTCTCATGTGTTTATTTGCAATCTGTGTATCTTCTTCAGTAAAATGTCCACTCAATTTTCTTAGGCCTTTTTTTGTTGGGTTATTTGGCACAGTTATTGTTGAATTTGAGAGTTCTTTAAATATTCTGGATAGAAGTTCTTTGTGAGATAGGTGATTCACAAGTATGTTCTTCCAGTTGACATATTGTCTTTTCATTTTCTTAACACGTCTTTTTTC
>JAJEJO010053501.1:0-28682 GCA_020662805.1 Glaucomys volans
TTCAGACCCATCACCTCTTCCTCTCTCTCTGTCCTATGCCTGTCTCACCAGTATAGTTTGGAAGCACACCTTTTATCTGATTTCATAGGCTCATACTGGGGAAGAATAAACTATGTAGATGAGACATTGGGCCTGGAATTTATGCTGGAATAGATTAAGAGTTTTGAGGCTGTTCAGATGGGTTGACTATATTTTGCATGTGAAGGCATAAATGGGGGAAGGGGCAATAGGTAGAATGTTCTGGACTGAATTTTATCCCTTCAAAATTCTACATTGTACCTTTAATCTCTCAAGGTGAGAGTCTTTGGAAATAGGACCTTTAAGGTAGTAAACAAGGTTAAATGAAGTTACAGGAGTGGGGCCTAATCAAATAGGACTTGTGTCCTTATCAAAGGGGAAGGAAAGACGGACAGACTCCAGCACATTCTCTTTTCCCTGCCTTCATCTGCCTCCTCCCTCCCTCTGACTATGAGTGTGTGTCTGCGTGTGTAGTGAGAGTGTGCATGGGGCCAAGGGAGACACAGTAAGAAGTCAGGTCTCCTGAAAGCCATGTTTTTCACCAGAAACCAACCCTGCTGAACACTGATCTTGGATTCTAATTTTAGGAACTGGGAGAAACCAAATTTCTATTGTTTAAGTCACCTAGTTTGTGGTATATTGCATGGTAGTCTAGTCTAAATAGACTCATGTATGGATATCAGGCATCAAGGAGAAAAAGCAAGTAAAAAAAAAAGACTTCAACACTAATAACATGTTTCATATTAAGAGCTGTTTTAAGCAACTATGAACCTGAACAAAATAATTCAATAAACATCTATTAAGCCCTGGACCTAGCAGTCTTTGCTAACTGCTTAATCAATAGTCACTGCCTACCTATCCCCCCCAACCCTTTCACTAAAGCTTAGAGAGATATAGAATTAGTAAAAAAATAATATCAGAATTTTAAGATCTTTGGGTTATTTCACTATGTAGCTTTTAGCAAGAGACTATACAAAAAAGAGAAATCTTTGTATAGAAGATGAAACCTTTCTTCTGAAAGGAGAAGATAATGCAGTCTTGAGCAGGGTACTTCTTGTCTGCAATGGGCCTTTTAAGGATAGGATACTATTCTGACTTTATAAAACCAATGTTTCTATCTTCAAGATGAAATTATCACCGTTAGGGAATTAGGAAACAAATGATTCTGCAGAAAATATTATTGCTGAGAGAGAGACCCAAGCAATTAGAGGGCTCTCTAATTTGGCATTCTTCACCTAACATAATTGAACACACTAGATTAGGAAGAAGATCTGATTAATGGCTATTATTTACTGGACTCAGGTCAGGGTTCACTAATCTAAAGCTTGGGTGTGGGAAGGACATCATGCCATTGCAGTCAAGCTTTTGTTTGTTTTTATTAGCCCAGCAAGTATTACAGAAGACAGTTGAGTTTTTGAGCAGTCTCTGTTTAGAAAAAGGGACTGAGTGATCTGGAAACAACTTGTGAATATTCATTTTAATGCTACAAACTTGACACCAACGAGTACAGCACATTGAGGTAGGAAGGGCCCAACTCTATTACAGTTATGGATCATGGAGATCCATAAGATCAGAAATAGTCCACCCTCAGTCAGTGACTTGTAGGTATTTCTATTTAGCAGAAAATACTTGCTAGACTGCTGCATTTCCTATTCTGCTCATTTTTAAGCAGGTGCTGTATTTCTTTACCTCCATTTGTATCTTGTGTTCTGAAGATAGATACTCCAGGCCAAATGCACATCCAAATGAGCACACTATGCTGGACATGTCTGTCTTGCCTTGGACCAGCATTCTGGCTTCTTTTGTTTTCCTCTCCTTCTTGCCCATCATCAGGGTTGTTGCTTAAAAGGAAGTCATTATAATGTGTGTGCGTGTGTGTGCGCGCACGCCTACAGTTAGATTATTATATGGTGGTAACACCTAGAATAAAAAATTGACTGTTTCAGTCAGACATGGTGGCATATGCTTCTAATCTCAGCAATTTAGCAAGCCCAAGCAGGAAGATTACAAGTTCTAGGCCAGTCTCAGTAACTTGGCTAGGTCCTAAGCAATTTAGCAATATCCTATTTCAAAATAAAAATGAAAAGAAGCTGGGGATGCAGCTCAATGGTAAAAGCACCCTGTGATTCAATCCCCAGTACAAAAATTAAAAAAAAAAATCTTAAAGTGCACAGTTCTGTGCACCAATGCCTTTACAACACTATGATCACCATTACTATCTAATTCTAAAAACGTTTCATCACCCCTAAAGAAAAACCACATATCTATTATGAAGTCACTGCTTCTTTCCTCCTTCCCCACTTCTTGGGAACCACTAATATTTCTCTGTGTCTATGGATTTGCCTGTTTTAAGTTTTTCAGAAATTTCCTTTTATTGTGTTATTTTCCCCTAAAGATCCATTCAAGGAAGAAAAAGAAAAGTGTAAGAAAACAATAAAAATTAAGAGGATTTTAGAGCCAGAACTTACCAAAGCAAAACAGATTATGTTTTATATAAAAATATCCAGTAAACTACACAGATTTATATGCCATTATTATTTCTAATTTCTCAGTCAAAATCATTAAAGCACTTCTGAAAGTATTATCAGGAAATGCTCTATACTCAAGTACCTACTTGGTCTTAACTTTTCTTTGTGAGAAAAGTTAACTTTTCTTAATGAGAGATAATCGTAAAACAACTTGCCAAAATTTCCTTTCCTTATGAGCAGGGACCCCACCACTGACCTCTGTCTGATTCTGACCTTTGCATAATCCTATCTGATGAATAGTCAATACTGAACTATGAGGAAACTCCAATTGACAGAGAAAACTATCAGATCTTATAAACTGGGCTTGGTGATGCACACCTGTAATCCCAGCTACGCTGGAGGCTAAGGCAGGAGGATCATCTGAGCCTAAAAGTTCGAGACCAGTCTGGATTCTTCTCAAACAAACAAGCAAAACCACCACCAACAAAGAAAAACAAATCAACATGCGCACATACGTGCATACACACAAATCACAAATGAATGCTTTGCTCCTAATAACCAACACACAGAAATAACACAAATGTTAATCAAGTGATGAGTGAATAAGCAAAAGCAGTATGTGTACCCATGCAATGGAACAATATTCAGCCATAAAAAGGATGTACTTAAACAAGTTACCTCATGAATGGGTCTTAAAAACACTGCACTAAGTGAAAGATGACAAACATAAAATGCTACACGTTGTATAATCCCATTTATATAAATGAATAGAAAATTTATAGAGACAGAAAGTAAATTAGTGGTTTCTAGGGCTAGCAGAACGGAGGAATGAGAAGTAAGTAAAACCTGGTACAGGTTTTCCTTTGGGGCAATGAAATTTTTCTAAAATTAGGCATTGTTGATGGTTATACAACTTTTATGAATATGATGAAACCATCCTTAAAAAGAGAACTCAACACTATTTTAAATTATGTAAAACATAAAGCAAAGAAAAAGATTATTGTAGTAACACACTGAAGTTTTGATTAAGGAATGGAGGAAAGAATCCACCATTAGTAATTGGCTACAGAAGCATAGATGTTGGACCACAGTGGCAACAGCAGGCACTTACTGAGGAGTTTTAAATTCTTGAGACTGCTCCCAGAAGAAGAAATATAGAAACAGGAGAAGAAACTAAACCAGAGTAAGAAGTAGAATTGCTTAATATTTCTTAAGCTTATCTGATATCCCTTTGGAAAGGTAGCCATTTGGAAGTGAATGGTGCTCTGCAGCTTCCATGAACAACAGAGAGGGAACTTTTCTCTCCATTTCTTTTCATCAAGCATGATATTAAAGATTACTTTTACTTTCCTACTCCTGGTTTTCATGAGGAAGAATTTTTTCAGCATACCTATCACTTCTTTTTGTCATTGGGAATGTGAGATGATTTATCTGATGGGGACACTGGAAGCAATGAACCAGGCATGCCTGGCTCACCTCTGGTTTCTTTTCTTTTGAGAGTGTTATCTGCTGCAGAGAGACTTGTTGTGCAACTGCCCTAGGAGATTGAGTCTTTGGGATGGTAGCCTGAGCCAACATGCAGGGAGAAGAGGTGGGCGTATTTAGTTTGCCAAGTAAACAAACCTAATAATGTGCAGTAATTTGCTCACGATTAGTAACAAAGGCCTTATTTTGGTTCCCACGTCATTATTCCTTGGTGTTATGTTGGGACCAGTGACTGAACCACAGGTTCCAAACTGTCCTGTGACAGAGGTGATGCCCTTCTGGAAAACTCTCAGTGCGAAGGTGCAGAAGGGATGGCCCAGTTGCTATGGTGACGCTTTGTTCAATTAGGTAGTTCTGTGCTAGAGTGCTATTCAGTTCTTGACCTTGAGTTCCAGACACCATCTGCTCAGGGGTAGAAAGTTATGGGCGGAAGCTCATAATCATAATTGGGCTGCTCATATTCATGACCTTGGCTCTACTTGCTTTGAAGAAACTTTCTTACAATAACCCTTTTAATGATAAAACTTACATAATAAACATACTGAGCTTGCTCGTGGTCGGTCAAGCCTCACCACAGTTTGGCTTTCCCACCAAGCCCCAGCTTTCTCTCTATTTGTGTGTCAGTCTGTCTTTTCTCCATCCCCTCATCACCTGGCCCGGTTATCTCCCTGGAATAAATTGTCCTGCGTTACTTTTGACACTTTTTATTTTAATGGTGCTTTTTGTGGCGGACGCTTTAGAAAACCAAACAAGCCCTCTGGGATGTTCTAAGGAAGAACAAACTCTCAAAGACTGGTGGTTGGAAGCAGGTGATGAAGAAAGTGGTAGAGGTGGGTGTAATCCACTCCTTAGCACACCTGACTCGCATCACAACGTCACACTATTATCAGTCAAAAAGAACAAGAATGTAAAAGAACAAAAGGTGCTTTATAACCAAGTTAAATTAAATTACCTATGCAACTATTCTCACAAATAGGGCCTCAATGTAGATTCTGAGAATGACAATACATTTAAAAGTTATATCTCCAAACATGATTAGCAAGACCATCGATATTTATGGAGCTTTTCATCAAGACGAAATGTTAATATAAAAGGAGTATGCTTATCTTTACCTTGAATTTAGATTAACCTGAATAAAACTTAACCTGAACAAAATAGAAAAGCCATAAGTCCTAGGTTGCTTTTTTTTTTTTTCATTTATTTTCACATTAGCATCTTCGTATAGCTAGAGCAGAAGAATTTTTCTTTCCAACAAAAGCAAATAATAAAATATATCTTATGATAAAGCATAATTCTTAATCTGACCTTTGCCTCTTTTATTGGTTCTTTTTTGTTGTACATGACAGAATTAATTTTGATATAATTATACAAGCATGAAACTTATCTTACTCTAATTAGTGCCCCATTTTTATGAATGTACATGATGGTGGGATTCACTACATAGGAGGACATAGGAACATTATTTCTGATTTCATTCTATGGCTTTCCTTTTCCAATCCCACCTCTCTTACCTTCATTTCCCTTTGTCTAATCTCCTGAATATTTATTCTTCCCTTTTGCCCCCTTATTGTGGGTTAGTTTCCACATATCAGTAAAAACTTTCAACCTTTGCCTTTTGGGGATTGGTTTATTTCACTTAGCATGATAGTCTTCAGATTCATCCATTTACTGGCACATGCCATAAAATCATTCTTATTTGTGGCTCAGTAATGTTCCATAGCTTAGCTATTGTGCTAAACATTAAACATTGATGTGGCTGCATCACTGTAGTATGCTGATTTTAAATCCTTTGAGTATATACATAGGAGTGGGATAGTTGGGTCAAATGGTGGTTCCATTCCCAGTTTTTTGAGGAATCTCCTTACTGCTTTCCAGAGTGGTTGCAATAACGTACAGCCCCACCAGCAATGTGTGAGTGTACCCTTTTCCTTACATTCTTGCCAAAACTTATTGTTGCCTTTAATACTCATGAGTTTATTCATATGAAGAAATTCCATAGAGATATACATTGGTTAAATGCATTTTAAATTACAATTAAAATTATCTGACAAGGTTATAGGCTTGCTCCAAAGGTAATGAGTTTATCATCATTGCAAGAGATCAAACAGAAGCTGAATGACTGATCGTTTTCTAGGGATAACTATAATTTCCAACTCAGCGTTCAGCAAATGAAAACTCTTTCGTATTTTTTAAAATTTTGAATATTTCATCATCTTTCTTAATTATTATTTATATATACTAAATAACATCATTTTTCACATCTGTCAAGCAAACACTTTTCTGAATTTTGTGCTTTGAATAACTTCCATTTATGGAAAACTCTTAATTTACATGCCTGTCCAGACTTGCCTTATACAGTAATAATTTTTACTTTATTTAAGACTATTTGATTATTTTACCTGGCTTCCTGTTTCTTTGTAAGATGATCACACCATCTGGGAATCATTTATTTTAAGGTGTAATTACAGTCATGGGCTCACAGCCTCATTTTGGAAGAAACATAAAAAAATTGGGTAAATCGATAGTGCTACATCAGTGTTAGAAAATTTTTGTCAAACGTTCTGTCATTCTGAGCTCCTTGATAACGAATTCTTTTCTCCTTCCCTTGAGACAGAGCTGGCCCTTGACATCCTACTCAACACAGCACAATCACAAAGAAATGCCAACAGAACAGATTTGGCCTCTAATCTAGAGATTGGATCCAATTACAATCAAGAGTGTGTATCATCATGCCAAACATCTAGTAGTATAATTTTTTAATTGGACCATTGTTGACATTGCCTCTAACATATAGCCTATTGAATATTTCCACAAATTGAAGGATTTGAATAAGGTAATTGATGGTGCTCTGGCTCTGGCAAGCACTGCTTTGGCAAGTAAATTACAACAAATGGTATGCACCTGTTTGTGCTGAATAACTATGAATTGAATAAACTTCACCTCCTTAAATCCAAGGAAGCTGCAGCTTAAAAATTCGACATTGTGTGCTCTATATGCACGAAAAATACCCAATCACTGTATAAATGCAATTTAAAATTAAGTAGCTACTATGGAACAGGTAGGTTATAGGAATAGTTTATATAAAAAAAGAGATGTATTCAGTCAAATTTTGCTGTTGCTTAATTTCTTTAATGCAATTGGTATTTTTTAAACAACATTTATTTTAGGTATCTTAAACATAATTGGTATATTAAACTGTTTAAAAATACAAAATAGCATTAAATGATCAGTTGCTCATATGCATGGCACAGTGTAAGAACCAAATCATAACCACAATATTGTGTCTTACGTATTGAAATAACAGTTTGACAAGGTACAAATTATTGGCAATTGTAAGGAAGGAAATTTTAGCAGAAATGCCAATTAGCAATATAAATATAAAGAAAGACGGTGGTTTGCTTTTGGTTCCCCCAAAGATCACATCACTGGATTATATACACTTTTTCTCACCCAATATAAGCCTTCTCTATTTCTCATGCTAATGTACAAAAGAATACCAGTAAGTCCAGAACATTCTAATTGATTGAAAAGGAAGGGGAAAATTGGAAAAGAGGACTTATACTTAGCAACAGAAGACAAATGCTGAAATCCTCTCCAGAGAGTGTGATGAATTATAAAGAAGGCCACTAGCAACATAGATACTTGTTAAATTAAAATACTAGGCAAAGAGATTAGGGTGGGGGAAAAGGATAAAAAAAACAGAGCAGGGGATGTATGGGGCATGAGATAAAAAGATAACAGCAATGCACACATGCATCTATAAAAGAAATATTAATAAGCACCCTCTTCTTTACAGGGCAAAATGGCACAGTGGGGCCCTATAGCAAAATGATGTCCAAATATCTCATAAAATTGGCCAATACTGAAAAGCTCTTACCCAGTATCATTTTGAATTAGTGTTACTATTTTAACTACCTTGTAGCGAGGGACCAGTGATTAGAACCTGGAAGGATGACTTTCAAATACTATCAAAGTATTTCAGATAAAAACAAAAAAAAAAATTGAAAACTCTTAGAAATAAAAATATGCATAAAACAATAAAGAAAAAATACAAATAAAACTTCCTGTTTAACAATCAGTAAAATGCATTTATTTCCATAGACAATATGCATTTCAAACTCAAGTTAAATATTCTGGTCATTTGGTAAACAAGGTTGGATTTAAAAGTAAAATGTGAATATTGATTTGTCCAGTATGGTTTAATAACTTAAGAAACTTGTATAGTAGTTTAAATTTTGTGCACATAATATTTAATGTTTATCTTTAAAAGTGCTTAATTGTACAAAAGCATTTTCTGAGAAAATTACTTTTTGATCCTTCCAGAGGCAGCCTTTTCATTCATTTGCAAGCATAATAAGAAAAAGCAGACTTAAGAACAAAGGATCAAGCTTAAGAAACAAAAAAGATGGGCTACAATGTGGGTATAGTTGGGAAATTCAATGTTTTGGCTTATTTCATTCTTTGAACATAATTATATTTCTATTAAACTCATTGCTAGAACAAATTTTATAGTGATATCTTTAAGGAGGATTTACTTTTGATTCCTGAAATTATGTATGGAAGCAAAAGAAAATTATTCTAAAATTACTAGAGTACAAATTTGGCTTTATGAAATCCAACCTCTTCAATCAAGGTGGACTGCCAGATTATTACACTCACTGACAGTTAAAATTGGTTGCAACAATTTTGCAGAGTTTAAGCATTTTGAAAAAGGGAAAATGACATCTGTGGGCACCAAAAGTTCCCCATGAAATTCCCGTAAATGCATCTGGATATGCTTCACAAGTTCAGCTGCACACAGTCATCACTGCCTGATATTTTCTTATGGATAGAAATATTTCATTTGCATAAGAAAGACATTTCTCACAAAATCTGATAAAACCTTTAAAAGTTCTTTATTATTTATTCCTCCTTACAAGTCTTAGATATGGTAACTAAAATTGCTCCATGTAGCAGAATTGAGACTCAGTCTAAAATCAGACCAAACCCTATGTTTCTTTGACATTTTTGCTGGTTTCTGTCCTGTTGTTTTATATTGTATTAGAACTACCTGGTAATTCTAAATGATATAGAGTAAACTATAAACATAATATAGAGTAACTAGACATTAAGCAGAATACAGAGTTTCTGTATTCTGTACAGAGTTTCTGTACTCTGTACAGAGGTTGGATCTCTCCAGGGTGCTGGAATATAGGATGAAAATCCTGGAGCTGAGGGAACACAGAAGGATAGCCCCCAATCTGTGGATAGTTATCCACATATTACTATCAGTTCCCTAAACTGTGCCTGCATGGAGAAGACTTTAATGATAATAGTAGAAAACATTAGGTAGCAGATTGAGTTTGCTGGGAAAATATGTTTGAAACTTTGAGTTTGGGTTCTTTTCAGTAAAATACCAGTGGATAGGGTATAGATGATATGGCAGGACTAAAACATTTATCTTGAACAAAGAAAAAAAATAGTTCCCCCCTACAAACTATAAAGCCAAGTCCCTTTAATTCAAGGATATAAACCAGTAATTTGTCTGCAAAGCAAAAATTGACACTCTTCAGAGGAAGTTAATGGAATCCAGAATTTCTATGAAGTATCATCTTTATACAGAATTCAAAAAAATATTAATAGATATATGAAGAATCGGGGGATAAAGTGGCCCATCTTTAAGAAAAATAAAAAGCACAGTTAATGAGAACAGGTTCCAGAATTACTCATGCATTCAGATTTCAGGAAAGAAATTTATCACTACTGTTTAAATATATATTCAAAGATCAAAAGTAAAATATCATCAAAATAAATGGTTATAGAGAAGATCTTAGCAGAGAAATGAGAAATATAAAATATGTGGAGATGAAATCTTGGAGTTGTTTTAATTTGCATTTCTCTAATTACTAGAGATGTTGAACACTTTTTCATATATTTATTAATCACCAGTACATTGTCTTCTGTGAAGTGTCTGTCCAGTTCCTTAGCCCATTTATTGTTCGGGTTCTTTGTAGTTTTGGTGTAAAGTTTTGCAAGTTCTTTATCAATTTTGGAGATTAGTGCTCTATTTGAAGTGTGTGTGGAAACTGTGGGGAAAAAGGCACACTTTTGCTGGTGGATTTGCAAATTGGTATAGCTACTCTGGAAAGCAGTGTGGAGATTCCTCAGACAACTTGGAATGGACCCCTCTTTTGACCCAGCCATCCCACTCTTCAGTTCATACCCAAAGGACTTAAAATTAGCTTACTATAGTAACACAGCCACATCAATGTTTATAGCAGCTCGATTCACAATAGCTAGTCATTGGAACCAACATAGATGCCCTTCAATAGATGAATGAATAAAGAAACAGTGGTATATATATACAATGGAATATTATTGAGCCATAAAGAAGATTAAGATTATGGCATTTGCAGAAAAATGAATGGAATTGGAGAATATCATGCTAAGTGAAATAAGTGAATCCTAAAAAACCGAAGCTGAATGTTTTCCCTGATAAGTGGATGATGATATATAAAAGGTGGGGAGTGAGAGAAGAATGGAGGAACTTTAGATTACCTAGAGGGAAATGAGAGGGAGAGGGTGTGGGGGTATGAAAAATGGTGGAATGAGACAGACATCATTACCCTATGTACATGTATGATTACATGAATGGTATGAATGTACATCATGCGCAACCATAGAAATGAAAATTTGTACCCCATTTGTGTACAATGAATCTAAACAAAGTCTGTAAAAATTAAAAAAAATAAATTAAAAAATAAAAATAAAATTGTGGCGAGATTTAAGAGAAACTGCTTAATCTTACAATTGTAGATAACGAAAAAAATAAGAAAGCAAATAGATTCAGTGATCTGTGAAACAAAATCACATGGTCTAACATGTGATTGGAATTCAAAAAGGACCAGAGAGAGAGAAAATAGGTCAGGAAAAGTATTTGAGAATATAAGGGCTAAAATGTTTTAAAATTTGGTGAAGAACATAAACTGTAAAGAGCTCAACAAATACAAGGCAGGAAAGCATAAATAAGACTACACCTAGGTACATACATTAAACATGCTAAAAACCAAAACCAAACAAAGTCAAAATTTTGGAAATCAAAAAATAAGGAGATCATGAAATCAGGCAGAAAAACACATTTTTTCATCAAACTCCTGTCTAGATATTGCTGTGTAGGTATTTTAAAGATTCTTTTAGCATCCATAATAAACTGACTGTGAGTGAGGAGGTTATCTAAGAAAGATGATGTTGCAAGCCTCCTTCCATTCCTTAAAAGACTTAAAATAAAACCTGAGTTTTCCTTGAAAAGGAGAAATTCTTTTTCCAGACTATGACAGAAATCCTGTTGAATTTCTAACCTGTCAGCTGAGGTACCTATCTCACACTCAAAACCATAACATCAAATCCTATTTAAGCACCCAGATTTCAGATTTGCCCATCTCCCAACCCAGATCCAATTTCCTGAAATGAATGTTAATATACCCTATTTGATTTATTTTATCTGTATAATCCTGACTAAGGCAGAAAAGCATTTAAAACGAAAAGAATGGTGATACAGTGGAGATGTAATGAATATTAAGTAACTACAGAATCCAAGAAATGGGTTTTGAAAAATTTAAAATTGAACAAAAATGTATGGCAAAGGGGTCATGCCCTTCTGAGCCATGGTGGGCTCCCAGTGAGTGGCACAGGCCCTGGAAACAGTCCAAGAGACATGCATAACTAATGGGTTCCCCACATACCTCTCTGCCCCTGGAATGTTCAACCAGTGGATGACTGGTGGCCCTTGGTGCGGGGGGGGGGGGTTGCTTAGTCCCCATCTCAGCAGTTATGACTCAGCACCTGCTCACTACATCCCTCCCCCCTCACATGTTGAACCAGCCCATTGGAATCTATTGCCTCATCTAGCGTGTTACAGGAGCATTTGCTTAGAAATTGAATGTAGCTGTTTTCCAGATTGGTGCTTGTCATCCTTACTTAGAACTGGTGTTGTTCTGATATGTGGGGCAGGCTGTGCTGATGTGTGGAATGTGCACCACAGTAAACTATATAGCTGTGGGAGCACATCCACACTTCTTATCATAACCAACTCTGCTAATAAAAAGTATTACAAGCAAGCCTCAATTAACTTTGGAGTTGAGTTATAATTGGGGAGCATGACATGTATGATCTACTATCAAGGGCTCCTATAATCCATTACTTTTCTTTTTTTTAAATTTTTTTTTTAGTTGTAGATGGACACAATAACTTTATTTATTGTATGTGGTGCTGAGGATTGAACCCCATGCCTCATATATGCTAGGCAAGTGCTCTACCACTGAGCCACAACCCCAGCCCAATCCATTACTTTTCTAGCCTACTTTTCAGGAATTATGTGGATAACATTTTATGATACTATTTATGCCCATCAGGATAAAATAGATAATGCAATGACTGGCCTTAAGTCCACAACGCTGAGGCTTAATGAAAATACAACACAGTCCCTCAGTGGCTTCCTTGTGTGATGCTAGGGTACTGAGCATTATGGGAATGAACACTGATCAGAGGGCTCCCTGTGCCTTGTAGCAGCCCAGATGGAAAACCAGATTTACACTTTGGACATCCTCAGACCTGAGGATTGTTGAGATAAACTTGTTACCAAGTAAACAATACAACTACTAATTATTTCAGGTGGTACCCTTGATAAAATATGGAAAGAAGTGGGAGAAACAGACAAATAGATTAATAGAATAGAAAATTAACAATTGAAGCTTACCTAGAAACTTGAAAACAATTTACCAAACACTCTCCAGACTTGTTACTATATGATTAGATAAAATAAGGGATCTTTCAGAACATGTACAAGAACCAGATGAAAATTTGGAAAATATCTTCCTGGACTTTAGTTAAACTATTATTTAGCAACATTCTTTTATATCATAGAAACTAAGAAGTCTTCAGGGTTTGGAATGACCTTGACAACATTTAAGTCAATGCATTCTTCTGCTCATTATAATTCTCTTCTGAAATTAGGGGAATTGAATGAGTTTTGGCTCATTAGGAAAAGTCTTATGTGTATCTTACCAAAATAGATGTCTGTAGGAAAATGGACCCCTTGTGAGAAAAAATTTAAAGCTGCTACAGAAAATTGGGGCTTATTATTCTTTATTGTGAACTTTACTCATTGCCAAAAACTGAAACTCAGGAAACTGTTTTGGCTTTAAAATATATATATATATATTCATATATATATATTTATATATATGTGTGTATTTATGTATATATATGTAAATTACATATATATTTGTGTGTATGTGTGTGCATAAATTTAAATTAGCAAATAAAAATTTTATAAACTATAAAGAAGAACACATGATGAAATAGAAGATAAAGAGCAAGATTATGGATATAAATGGTATATTGAAAATTATATCAAATGTAAATAATCTCAGTGCTTCAATTGAAAAGCACAGAAAAGTGAGACCCAACTCTATATTGTCAATAAAAAATTCACTTTAACTACCAGGACAAAAGTAGAATAGTACCTCATAGAAATAGAGAAAGCAATCATGAAATTTATTTGGAAGAATAACAGACCCAGAATAGCTAAAGCAATCCTTAGTAGGAAGAGCAAAGCAGGTGGTATCACAATACCAGAGCTTCAACTACAGTACAGAGCAATAGTAACAAAAACAGCATGATATTGGCACCAAAATAGACAGGTAGACCAATGGCACAGAATAGAGGACACAAAGACAAACCCACATAAATAGTTTCCTCATACTCAACAAAGGTGCCAAAAACATATAATGGAGAAAAGATAGCCTCTTCAACAAATGGTGCTAGGAAAACTGGAAATCCATATGCAGAAAAATGAAACTAAACCCCTATCTCTCATCCTGCACAAAACTCAATTCAAAATGGATCAAGGACCTAGGAATTAGACCAGAGAGTCTGCACCTAATAGAAGAAAAAGTAGGTCCAAATCTTCATCATGTCTGCTTAGGACCTGACTTCCTTAACATGACTCCCAAAACACAATAAATAAAAGCAGGAATCAATAAATGGGATAGATTCAAACTAAAAAGTCTTTTCTCAGCAAATGAAACAATCAACAATGTGAAGAGAGAGCCTACAGAGTGGGAGAAATTCTTTGCCATACACACTTCAGATAGAGCACTAATATCCAGAATTTAAAAAGAATTTAAAAAACTTTACACCAAGAATACAAATAACCCAATCAATAAATGGGCTAAGGAAATGAGCACACACTTCACAGAAGATCTACAAGCAATCAACAGATGTATGAAAAAATGGTCAACATTTCTAGTAATAAGAGAAATGCAAATCAAAACTACCCTAAGATTTTATCTCACTCCAATTAGAATGTCTATTATCAAGAATACAAGCAACAATAGGTATTGGTGAGGATGTGGGGAAAAGAATACACTCATACATTGCAGGTGGGGTTGCAAATTGGTGTAGCCACTCTGGAAAGCAGTATGGAGATTCCTTAGAAAACTTGGAATGGAACCACCATTTGACCCAGCTATCCCACTCCTTGGCCTATACCCAAAGGACTTAAAATCAGCATACTACAGTGATGCAGCCACATCAATGTTTATAACAGCCCAATTCACTATAGCTAGATTGTGGAACCAACCTAGATGCCCTTCAGTTGATGAATGGATAAAGAAACTGTGGTATATATGCAGAATGGAATATTATTCAGCCATGAGGAAGAATAAAATCATGGAATTTGCAGGTAAACAGACGGAGTTAGAGAATATCATGCTACGTGAGATAAGCCAATCCCAGAAAATCAAAGGTCGAATGATTTCTCTGATAAGTGGATGATGATGACACACAACGGAGGGTGGGAGGAAGGCAAAAATGGAGGAAGGATGGATTATATAGAGGAAAATGAAGGGTGGGGTGGGGGCAGGGAGAAGGAAAGAACATAGAATGAGACAAACATCATTACCCTATATACGTGTATGATCACACAGTGCTACTCTACTTCTTGTACAATCAGAGAAAAGAAAATTGTACCCCATTTGTGTACAATGGATCAAAATTTTAAAAAAGACAAAGGTAAGATAAAAACAAGAAAACCAAAATGATATGCCATTTCAAATGATAGTTGGAATTGCTACATGAACTATTACAGCTTATTTCAGAGCAAGGAATATTATGGAGAATAATAGAAATATTTTCTAATGTTAAAGGGGTCAATTCCTCAAAAAAGATATAAAAATCCTAAACATTTATGCACTAATTGTAAACCTTCAAAATACATGAAGCCAAACCTGAGATCAGTAATGTCAACCATCATATTACTGAGTGGATAGAAGACTGGGTGGATGAGGAAGCCCTAGCAAACTCAAGTTTCCTCCAACAATGTGAATCAACTCAGTGTCCAAATCTGAACTGATATTTGTAGAACAAATGTTTGGGCCAAAATAAATGGAAAGATTAAGAAACAAATGCTGATAATAGAGCAGTTAACAAAGGAATAGTTCATAAGGGAACTTCAAACAGTATTTCTGGTGTCTTGAAGAAAACTTAGAGCCCAAACTAATTTTCTATCTTTGCTTTCATTCAGATGCCTGTGAAAATTTTACATTTTATAAGCTAATACTTCATCATTACTAGAACAAAATCCCAGGACCTCGAAGATAGCATTAAGCAACATCATTCTTGAAATGGTTGTGCCATGTGTTTTAGATCCTCAATGTATCTAAATGGAACAACAATAATGTGAGATGTCTCTCATCTCTTATTTATAAGCTATATTAACTACTAAGATCCCAAGTAAGACTATATGCATGTGAAACCTCATGCACTAGATGCATATTAGAACAGAAGATCATTGTATAAATACATGTTCATGTAGTATTAGAAACTTATAATGATAGAATACCTCCTGCCTCCTGACTAGTGAGTCATGATATTATACACCTATACCTGTAAGGAAAAACTGAAAGAACATGTGCCATGATTAAGTTGAAAAGTTCGTATGGATAACAAGGCAGGATCATATATTAAAGAGTAAAATACCTGAAATTAGGAGACACTGCCTATGGAGAACACAAAGAATATATAGGGGTCCTTATTTCCCATATTATGACTTTATCTTAGTGAATATAATATTTTTGGTTACAAGATATGTTTCCCAATTGTGCATGGGCAATTAGTACACAGTGGAAACAGTGTACATGATGGATAAAATATTTACTACCAGATCAAAGAAAGCTTTAGGAAAAATAAGAATAAGTAAAAGTTTAGACACATTAATTTCAAATGGATGAAAAATATAGGCGATCCCATTGACCTGGCATACAAGGGAGGTACACAGAATGGATTCATGAAAGACACATGGATTGTCTCACTAATACAGTTTCCAAATGAGGAGTATATTTTACATGATTTATTCTTAACAACTCTGGAAAAATCAACAGATCAGAATAAAACGGTTCAATGGTACAACTTGTGAGCATAGGAAAAGTAATAAATTTTACATGAACCTCCCAAGAAGAAGTTAATGAGCCATCTTAAAACATTTCCTCTATTTGAAATGTATTTGAATATAATTCTGTGTGAAAAAGGAAGTTGTCATCCACACACATGAAATTCCATATTTCATTGAGACATAGACTTTAGTTAATAATATTGTGCATAATAATATTTGGTACATGAGAAGTGGTTATTTCTGTAGTAAAGTAATAGCAAATACTACAGGCATAATTTCTGATGTATTTTGCAATTGTTTTTAATTTTCATAATAAAACTTCATATTTCTACAGCAGTGAGATCATTGGTAAAGTTAATTTGATAGATGACAAGGAGATTTATGGTAATGCAAACAGGGTTATTCACGTGTACTGGGAACTTGGCTTAGAGTTTTCTTAGGGGGTGATATCAATGGAAGCATATGGGCCTGAAGAGGAAATATATTTCATAATGAAATAACTATTTACTATAAGCTTAAACTTACAATAAATTTCAAATGACTTCCTACAATAATTGTATGAGAATTTTCAAGTTGATACAATAATCTGAAAAATATTCAAAAAAGTATATGCCAGTTTACCTCTATTTTAAATTCAATGCCTGCATCTGGCAGGTAATTAGAACACTTAGTATAAACATTTGTATATTATCAACTTACATACAACCTATTTTGACAGATGTAACTGTACTGATCCAAGTGAAGAATGATTCATTGTTCAAGGGCTTTGTTTGAGGATCATGAGGGTGGCATCCAGATCCTTCCAGCTGATCTGGATTGATCTCATGCTTCTCTACTGAAGTACTAACCCTTGGTCAATGCTATGGGATCTATTAAAAATAAGTGGTCTTCTGTAACAGTGCATCTGTGAACTGTTTCATAACAGGGTTTCATAGCCTAAGACTATTGTTGTTGAAGTGATAACTGGATTTATGATTTGTACCTGATTTCATTAACTGGTGGTAGTAGGAGTCCATTAGTTAAAACTGGTCACAAGGTTGGAATATTTCAATGAAACCAGCATACTCTAAAAAACCTTCAATATGAAGCTTTGACTTTTCTGTATTGTGGTGCCTTGATTACAGGCAGGCTGATGATAGTTTGAGACCTTCAATATTAAGGATGTCTTGTAAGCATAGGGTGTTTGAGACATGTGTGCCAGTGTAACAATTGAAAAATGAAGTTAATTATGTCTAATTACCACAGTTGGGGTTTGCTACACCATTTTCTAAATTACTGATAGAACAAATACAAAGATGAACTGATCTACATCATTGATAGTCAAATTGATATTTAGGGAATATCCTATTCCATAATAGAGTACAAGTAGAGTACAAGCATTCTTTTGAAGTATTCATAAAACATTCATCAAGATAGACCATATTCTAAGCTATCAGAAAATGAAAGAAACCTTGAAATATTGAATGTGTACAAAGTATGTTATGTGAACAAAACATCTTTAAACTTAAATGAAAAAGATATTTACAAATTACCACATATTTAGAAATTTAAAACATATTGAAAAAATAACTCATAGTAAAAAAAATCAAAAGGCAAAATATTTTGAACTAAATGTAAAGGAAAATGCTGCACACCAATATTTGAAGTGTGCAGTAAAAATATTGCTTTCAGAGAATGCTATAGCACTAAATTAAAAGGAACATTTCAGGGATGGTGACCTCCAGGTTAAATCAATCCCCAAAAACCAAAGGTTGAATGATTTCTCTAATAAGTGGATGATGACACATAACTGGGGTGGGGGAGGCAAGAATAGAGAAAGGATGAATTGTAGAGAGGAAAATGAGGGGTTTAGAGGAGGTGGAGGGGAAGGAGAGATAATAGAATGAGTCAAACATCATTATCCTATGTACATGTATGATTACATAAACAGTGTGACTCTACTTCGTGTATAACCAGAAAAATGAAAGTTGTACCCCATTTGTGTACAATGAATCTAAATTAAAAAAATTAAAAATTTAAATTAAAAAAATATTTTAGGAAAGAAGAAAATCGTTAGGTAGTGGAAGAGTTAGGATCTGGAAAATCCTCCAAAGACTCATGTCCTAAAGGTTTGGTCCTCAGCTAGGTGCTATTGGATGTGGTGGGATCTAGTGGGAAGTTTTAGGTTATTAGGAGCATGACCTCAAAGGGGATCATAAGACAGTGGTCTTTCTTTCTCTCTTCTTTTTTATTTTGTGGGGACGGGGGTGGTCATTAGATAAACAGGTTACTCTGTCACATGCTCCAACCATTATATTTGTCACCAAAGGCTAAAACAATGGGGCCAATTGGTCACAGATGAAACTTTCAAAAATGTGAGGCAAAAATAAGCCTTTTCTCTTTATAAGTTCATTATTTCATGTATTGTTATCACAAGGTAAAGCTGAATAACAAAGGTGGTGATTCAAACTTTCAACCTAAGAAACTAGGAAAAAAAACAAATTAAATTTGAAGTAAGTAGACATAAGGGAATATTAATAGAAACAGAAATTAATGAAATCTAAACTGAAGAAGAAAAACAAAAACAAGATGGAGAAAATAAATTATTTCAAACTGGTCTTCAAAATGATAAATACATTGATAAACAACTGGCTAGATTCATTATAAAAAATAAAATACAAGTTATCAAAATCAGGAATAAAATTAAGGACATTGTTACAGACATTGTTAGGGATATTGCCACAGACATTTAATGATAATAAGTCAATTTTATAAACAATATCAGGCCAATAAATTTGACTATTTACAGGAAATGCACAAATACTTTGAAAGATATAAAGTGCTGAAACTATGTAAAGCCTTTTATCTTTGAAGAAACTGAATTCATAATCAAACACTTTCTAAAAAAAAAAACTCTAGGCCTTAGTGCTGAATCTTATCGATCATTTAAGAAATAAGTAACACCAATTTTTTACTATGTATTTCAGAAAGTAAAAAATAGCATTTCCCAACTCATTTTATAGGACCACTGTTACCTGATTTATTAAGTTGGACAAAGATATTACAACAAAAGAAGACTACAATTCAGTTACCTCATAAACAGATACTCAAAAAACTTCTGAAAATTATGTTTAAAATTGTTCTCAATTCGTAAAAATGTTAATACACCACAATCTAATAGAGTAAATCTTAGGAATGCAACATGAATTTTAAATCTGAAAACCAATTAATGTATTTCACCAAATCAGACTAAAAATTTTACTTCACCATAAATTTATCAGTAGATATAGAAAAGGCATATGGCAATATTCAGCATATTTTTATTATTGTAAATTGTAAGCAAACCAAGAATAGATAAGAATGTCTTGAACCAATAAAACAATTTACATAATCCAGCATTGAGCTTCATGCTAATAATGAAATCTAAGAGTGGGAACTCTTAGATTTCAAGAACTCAAGCAAGAGTTCCACTCTCAAAATTCTTATGCAACATAATGCTGGAAAGTCTAGACAGAACAATAAGATTAAGAATGTAATAAACATCATACAGATAACAATGAACTTCAACCTTATTTATTCAAGGATCATCTATCCTAAAATTCCCAACAATTTTACAAAAGCTATTAGAGTTAATAATTGAATTTATCAATATTGTAAGGTACAAATTTGAAAAATTCAAATATTTTTGTATTTGCCACAAGCTATTGAAATATAAAAACAAATATCCCTCTAATATCATAAAAGTATGAAATATATACAGTATAAACTTAACAAGTGTCCTGAAATCTAAATCTATGAAGAATTAATAAAGGAATTATAGGAGACTTAAAGTATACATATATATTTATATATAATATATGATATATATAAATATACATATATACATATATATTATATATACATATATATTTATGTATATACATATACATATACACATATATATACATAGTATATATATTATATATATACTATATATGTAGTATACATGTATATATATATTATATATATACACTATATATAGTATATATATATACTTTATATGTATAGTATACATATATATTTATATATATGTATACACACACATATAAATATATATGTATACACACACATATATCATGTTCAATAATTTTCCTCAAATTTATACATATATATATTTACATATATATATGTATACACACACACACATATATCATGTTCAATAATTTTCCTCAAATTTATATGCAGGTTTTGATACAGATATTGAAAAACTTCTTTTAAACTTTATATATAAATGCAAGGGATCTAAAATTGCCCAAATATATCTGAAAACAATAGAAAAAAGCTGGAGGACTTATACTACTATGTAAGAATTTCTCTAAGGCTGTAGTATTCAAGACTGTGATATTGGTTTCAGGCTAGACACAGGTCCCAGGATTAAACTAGAGAATCCAAAAACAAAAACAAATATGAGCAATTGATTTTTTTTAAGTAGCTGAATAGATGAAATTACTGTTGTGGAAGACTGACTAATGCCCCTCCCACCCAAAGGTATTCATGTCCTCATCATCTAAATTTGTGAAGATGTTGCCTGCCACGACACAGAGACTCCTGACATAATTAAGCACTGAGAGAAAGCAATGTAATGATGAAATTGAGTTAATGAAGAATATGACGAAATTGCATTTCCAGGTTTCAAATGCAAGAAGACACCCAATCCTTGGGATGCAGAAGATTCCCCAGAAGCTGGGGAAGGCTTGAAAACCTCAGAAGGAATTAACTTTGTTGATACTTTGACTTTAGCCTGGTGACACTGATTATTTACTTCAGACCTCCAGAACTATGAGATAATAAATTCGTGTTATTGTAAGTCACTGAGTTTTTAATAATTTATTGTAGCAGCAGTATGAAACTAATACAATGTTCTCTTATGCAGTGTTAGAACAATTGGTTAACCATAAGCAAAAAAGAAAAAAAAAAAAACAAAAAAACCCTCATATATTGCCCTTTTTCAGTAAAAATTGTGAATAAAAATAAATAATAAGCCTGAATTTAAGAATAAAAGTAATATTTCTTTTAAAATGAATAAAGAAGAAAATTAGACAAATGTTTCTTAGAGTAAAAATAATGAACCAGAAAAACATGATAAATTGAACTTCATCAAAATTGAAATATTTTGCTCTTCAAAGTATACTACTAAGAGAATGAAAAAGCAATCCACAGATTTGGGGAAATATGAACATACATATCTCATAAATGACATTGTTTTAGTGAGCTTTTTCACTTCTGTGATATAAGGACTGGACCAGCACAATTATAGAGGAGGAAAAGTTTATTTAGGGGCTCATAGTTTCAGAGGTCTCAATCCATAGACGGCAGGCTCTCTTCTTTTGGGGCTCCAGATGAAGCAGGACAAAATGGCAGAAGAGTGTGGCAGAGGGGAACAGCTCACTTGATGATCAGGAAACAGAGAGAGACTCTACTCACCAGACACAAATATATACCCCAAAGCCATGCCCCCAATGAACCACTTCCTCCAGCCACACCCCACCTGCCTCCAGTTACCACCTTGTTAATCTTATCAGAGATTAATTCACTGATTAGTTTAAGGCTATAACCCAACCATTTCTCCTCCAAACCTGACATCATCTCACATGTGAACTTTTGGTGATTCCACATCTAAACCATAACAGACATGTTTAAAAGAAAAAACTAATTTTAAAATATATAAATGGGCAAAATCTTTTAATGGATACTTTACCTAAGAAGTTTTATAAAGAGCAAAAAACACATGACAAGATGTTCAACATCATGTCATTAGGGAACTGCAAACTGAAACAAAAGATATGACACTATAGTTACTACAATGGCTAAACAAAACAAATGAACAAAAACAAACAAGTAAATCGCACACATACATATATACACACATAACACATTTCCAAGTACTAGTGGCAATGTAGAGCAACTCAAACTCCTACCCATTGCTGGTAACAATAAAACGTGCCACAGCTATGTAGGGAAAAAAATTGGTTTTTCCTTGTGAAATAAGCATTTAATTGATAATACAATTCTTAGTTAATTACCTCAGTAGAAAAGATGAAAAAAATAAAAATAAAAGACTTGTACTTTGTTTTCTATACCAACATTACTCCTAATAGTCTCCTAAGAGAAACCTAAAATATCATGAGCTGGCCCATGGACAAACAAATCATGGTATAAATATTTATATAATGGAATATAATAAATAATACTCAGCAATGAAAAAGAAAAATTACTAACTTTCAAAATGAATTTCATTTTTTTTTTTTTTTTTGGTACTGGAGATTGAACCCAGGGGCACTCCACCACCGAGTCACATCCCCAGCCCTATTTTGTATTTTATTTAGAGACAGGGTCTCACTGAGTTGTCTAGGGCCTCGCTAAATTGCTGAGACTGGCTTTGAACTCGCAATCCTCCTGCCTCAGCCTCCCAAGTGTTGGGATTACAGGAGTGCACCACCACGCCCGGCATGAATGAATTTCAAAAGCATCATTCTAAGTAAAAGATGATGACACAAAACCATATAATTTGTGATATTCATTTATATAAAATTATAAAATAAGCAAAAGTATAGTGATAGAAAGCAGATCAGTGGTTGACAGGGACTGGGATAGGGTTGGAGAAGAGTAGAAAGAGGTGTTGGCCATAAAAGTTTATTTTGGGAAATATTTGGAAGTATTCTATGTCATAGCTTTGTTAATGGTTACTGACAGGTGCACATTTGTTAACGTAGTTAAATATTATTTTATGTAAATTATACCCCAATAAAGTTGACTTTAAAATGACTTACTAAAACACAATTACACAGAGAAGTGTCTTAAATGTTACGTTCAGCAAATGAAATTAACACAAAAGAGTAAACGTGAAAATTTCATCTAAATGATGGTCAAGCAAAGGCAAATATTTAAGTAATTAAAAAGTCAGATGGACATTGTCTATGGAGCTATTGATTGACTAGAATCTTAAACCAGAGTGTTTTCTGGTGCAGTGGAAATTGTTGCAGTTGTTACCGTGTGTATATATTTATCACAACTCATCAAAATGTACCGTGGGGTTTTTAAAATAAAACTTTATAAATTTTACCTCATAGGGAAAAAAAGAGAATGATCTTTCCTATTTGGACTCATACTAAAAGTGCACAACTTGGCAACTTCTTATGGTTTCATACCATGCCATTTATTTCAAGAGCTATTATGACACTCAGCTGTTCTGATGTTTGCACTTTCCAAATGTCACAAACAAAAAATCACCTAGACAAACATGCTAGACCAAAAATCTACAACTTCCAAATTCTCTATTTAATCTTCTAAGGTTAAATTAAATTGTAGGTGTGCTCCAGGTCATCATTGTCTCCTTTGAGAACTATGCACCTTTTATTTTAAAGCAGCATAAATTTTCTGGTATAGGATTTCTGTATTAGTTTTTTAAGGAGCTGAACCCTTAGACCACTTGCCTGAAGTGGGGCCATGGTTTCTACTGGGCAAACTGCACATAAATTGGGTAGCCTTTGGAAAATTTTAATAACTTGTACAAGTTTGTATTTAACCCAATGTCTGCCATACATTTTCTTTATATTATATAGGGAAAAATTCTTTAAATTCTTTGATAAATAAGGATGTACTTTTATAAACCTGTTATCATTGGCAATCATGTCAATCCATACTATTGGTGATGTAAAAAACACAAATCAAATTGGTTGAGGCAGAGAGAGAGAGAGAGAGAGAGAGAGAGAGAGAGAGAGAGAGAGAGAGAATGTGTTGGTCTACCTAAACTGAAAAATACATACTTTCAGATACTGATGATAACATCTGCTTAAATACTATCACTAAGACTAGTTATTTACCTGTATCTCTCAATTCTTCTATGTTCATTGTTTAATGTTGGGTTTTAATTCCAATCCAGTATTCTCATGGGTGGTAGCTACTAAAAGCTGGATGCTTGTGCCTTACTAGTTCATGTTAAAAGTAATAACAGCTTCCCTTTCTTAATAATTGCAGAAAAAATTCCTGAAATAATTGTCATTGATCTAGCTTGAATACATCTCTGAACAAATTACTGTAGACAAAAAAAAAATCTGTTCTTGCCCAAGTAAGTAGTCATATGTTCATCCTTGGAAATGGAGCATGGTCAATATATCCCACCAACAAGAAGAGCAAGTTTAATAGCTGTGGTTCTCAAAACATAAATTACTATCCTTCTAGGAAAATTTGGGATTACAGGCTAGTCACTCCAAAAATACAGTAATCCAAACAGGAAGCTGACAAACAAAATCTGTCCTTTATAGTAATTGAACAGGATGCTTAAAGAAGTTCTTTGCACTAAGTTGTTGTTTAAAAAATATTTGTTCATCGAATGACACTATTTTAAATGTGCTTAAAGTCACATTGCTATTAAAATTAAAAGGTTTCTCTCAAGACAATCCAATCTTTCTCAACTTTAGAGTTTTTCTTTTGGTGTAGATTTCTATCTAAGGGAGAAGAAAAAATTCCTTTCCTAATTTGTTTTTTGCTTCCATATTATTTTTTACTGGTTCACCTAATAATTAGTGGGAATGTTATTTCTAAGAAATTATTTTGTGTAGTGATGGAAAAACAGATCATAATGAATCATAAACACTGTCTATCCCAGTTCCCTTCATCAAAACTAAAGCTTTCCTAAAATGCTTGCAAAAATTAGGAATACAATGGGACCTAGATTTTTCCTGTGTAAAAGGAGTTTAATTATTTTGGCATACAACTATAAGCTTCATTTTCACAAAAATCCAATTGACAGGGGGAATATTTATTTAATTTTTAGTAGAGCTTTATAGTTATATAGTAATTGCCAATAGCACAGGATGTGAAACTTTGAAATCAAACAAAATATTTTGATCCCCATGAAGTTTCTTTCTCCTTAACAATAGATTTTTTAAATACATTACCTTCAATTGTGATTCTTCCTTAACTTAATGCAGTTATCATACCATAAATTCTGCCTCAGAATTCTGCAAATGATCCATGCCAAGACAATAAGATCTCAATCTAGTTGTTAGGAGGGAAAGAACAAAAAGCTTTCTCTTTCCTGCTGGATCAGAGGAAATGGAGAATTGAATTCACAGTGGTAAGTTATGTAAAGAAATAGGCAGGAAAATACCAGGTCCTGTTTAAGCATCCAGATCAACATTTACTTGAAACAGTACTAGTTAGTTATAGGGGTATTTGCTTACAGTACTATATGTATAGGAGCTAATAAATTGTCTTAGTTTAGAGCAGACTCAGAAGATTTTCTGTGACTTGCTCCTAAAATATCCCAATAGATTTAGGATTCCTATTAACAAATAGAGACAAGTATTTATTAATAATTTTTAAGAATAAAATAAAGCTAATCAAAGATAAAACACTCAACAATATGTTAAGAAATTGGTTTTTCCACATAATAAGCTGCTAGCTTTTCCTGGGCTTTCAATCTCTTTCATTGTAACATGGTGGTAAAATCCTGTCCTATACTTTTTGGGGACTACTTTGATGTAATTTCTATTAAAAAGTCTTCATATTATCTAAAGTGTTATCAACATTTAATTTAAAATGATCTTGATCTTAAAGCTAGTGAAAGACCAACACAAATGTTCTAGACACACCCTAGACCATTTGGCTTTGTCTGAGCACTAATCACACTGGGTTTGGATACAGTGAAGGTAAATTTAGGCCAAGTCTCCATCGACAAGACAAAAAAAACAGGTCAGTTCCCTAGGTAATTCAGGTAGCAAATTCACCTGCTCCGAGAATGACCTAATTTTCCTCAGTTGTCTGGTCAGTGGCCTCCAATGGGTGCTTCGCTTTTTGAGCAAAATGCTGTGTGTCACCGCGTGCTGCGTAAGGAGGAAGGGAGAGGCACAGCCCTTTCTCCTCTCTTGACCTTCGCTCCTCCTAGGTTTCCAAACTCACGATGATCTATTTATAATTCCACACCACACTCTTACACGAATAGAAGGTGAAAGAAAATATGAAAACCAACTAAAATTAGAAATGAAAATCTGGTATTGAATGCCAGAAAGTTCTAAAAATGGTCTAGACACCATGTGAAAAAAAGTATGGCCTAGGACCACTGGCATAAAATGCATCAATGGTGATTATTAAAATTCCCTTAGTGAGTCTCACACCCAGAGATTCCTTTTCAGTAGGTCTGAGAACAAATCCATGAAACTGCAGTTTTAATAAGCCTCCAAAATGACTTGTAGGCACATAAAGTTTGAGAAACACTTACACAAACAATGTATTATATTTCCCACTGATTATTAGGTCTTCATAGCTTATTATAAAACTAATTATATAACATCAATTTTATTTTCAAAAATTCTTTTATGAGGTCATTTCTTATCACAAATGAACTTTTCAGATGGACAGTAGAGGCTGCACTGTCATGACCATGGGGAAAATAAAAAGGTACTTTTAACTTTAGTTAAACTGACATTTCCTGTAGATCCAGCACAGCACATTTTTATGCAGAGGATGTTGAGCAGTTCAGCATATTAATGATAATACACTCTTTACTATTTGAAAACAACAAACACAATCACATCAGTTCTGTTTTTAAAATAGCAGATCCCAGTTATTTTGCCTATGAGGTTACCCATCCAAAATTTTTGTGGAAATTTTTAGCAAAGACATATTGTACATGCATGGCACCAGGTTATTTTGGCACGATTACATCAGATTAAAGATCTGCTGAGACATCCTGTAAGTCTAGATAAAATAGCTCCCAATATCTGCAACTGTCAATGACAGAACTCCAAATGCTCACAGTCTGCATAGCAGCAGTAACTTATATAACTGTCTACCTACAACTCAGTTTTTGGCAAAGCACTGCAAATTCCAAAGAATGTATCCAAACACTGTAAACTAGCTTCATAGTGGGAAGAGAAAAACATGAAATATAGTCAGGAACAGAGTCACCTAAATCAAAGCATCCAGTTTCCATACGTGTGTGTGTGTGTGTGTGCGCGTGTGTGTGTGTGTGTGTGTGTGTGTGAGAGAGAGAGAGAGAGAGAGAGAGAGACAGACAGAGAGAGAGAGAGAGAGAAGAGAAATAGGGAAAAAAAGTGAAGATAATTTCAGGTTTAAAATCATAACATAATTTTCCAGTATATAGGCAAGCATATGAATGTAATTTAATTGTAGCCACAGGAATAGCCTTTCATTTTGCCAGCATCAAAGTGTTGGTATGAGATTTGAATCTTATAAAAAAATTTCAAGTGCAGTATAACAAATCTGATGTCTAGATGAGTGAGAATTAATCTCATAATAAGGAGCAATATATTCACACTATTTCCTCAGAACTCCTAGGACTAGAGAATAATTAAGACTCAATCTGCAGATAGTATTAACACATTTCCTGACTATTTCCAATCATTTTCTTTCTGTGGGGACCCAACTTGAGAGCCTTGGTACAGGAGAAGGACAGGACTACTAAATACAGTCTCCCCTTTGGAGTGAAGTTAGTTTAGATGTAGTTAATTCAGCACACTCCCCTGGGAGCAACTGCTTCCTTCATGTCAGAACCCAGGGTAAGAAGACAACAGAGTGAGACACTCTCCCTGTTTTCAAGAAATTACAATCCAGTGATGAAATTCTCCGTGCTGTGCTATACCCTAACAAGTTTGGAGTATTGACGTTTGGGGAAGTTTCCCTTTCCATATCTTCTGTCTCCTAAAATTTGGTTTTCCTCATTGTAAGAACTTCCTTCCTCCTACTTTTGCCTGCCATTTTTAAAGAAAGTCATTCCTCACTGTTTTCAAGGCTCAATCTTCTCTTATATTTGATTTTTGCTCCCACCATTTCACTGAAATGACTTTAGCCAATGTCTTCACTTACATCATGAGTGATGATTTTTTTAGTGTTTTGTTTTTCATGGAATAAAATTCTGTGGTATATTTTATATTGCTGTTTAGTTCATTCATCTAAAGTTTATTAAATATTAACTTTCAGACATTGCTTCTGGTGCTAGAGATCAGCGTAGGCAAGTTAGGCAGTTACCTGGCTCTCTTGGGGCTGGAACTTAGGGCTAACCTTTAATCTTATTATTCATGAAAATCCTTAGCTTCAGTAAAACCCTATTGTTGATCTATCCACTTCTCTGACCTTTCTGACTCAGTTTTCTTCTGAGTTTTTAAAATTGAGTTTTTTAAATTTTTTAAATTGAGTCAGTTTCCTGACTCAATTTTATTCTATTCTTTTTTTTTTTTTACTTTTATTTTTTATTTATTTATTTATTTTTATTGAACACAAATGGAGTACAGCTATTGTTT
>JAJEJO010053501.1:28782-86374 GCA_020662805.1 Glaucomys volans
CCCCCCCACATTATGCATCATCATTCATTTATCAGAGAGACCATTCGACTTTTGGATTTATGGGATTGGCTGATCTCACTTAGCATAACAGTTTCCAACATCATCCATTTACCTACAAATACCATAATTTTATTCTTCTTTATAGCTGAGTAATATTCCATTGTGTATATATACCACAGTTTCTTTATCCATTCATCTACTGAAGGGCATCTAGGTTGTTTCCATAATCTAGCTATTGTGAATTGAGCAGCTATGAACATTGATGTGGCTGCATCACTGAGGCAATCTGATTTTAAGTCCTTTGGGTATAAGCCAAGGAGTGGGATAGCAGGGTCAAATGGTGGATCCATTCCAAGTTTTCTAAGGAATCTCCACACTGCTTTCCAGAGTGGCTGCACCAACTTGCACTCCCACCAGCAATGTAAGAGTGTACCCTTTTCCCCACATCCTCGCCAACACCTGTTGTTGCCTGTGTTCTTGATAAAAGACATTCTAATTGGGGTAAGATGAAATACTGCTTCCAAGGATTTGTCTTAAACTATTTTTTATCTGCAAAATTTCCAAATGCCTAGAAAATAAAAGATATTTCTAATTAACAATGTTTCAAAGACATTATGAGAGAATTTTTAAAAAGCATTTCAAACAGAATGAAAATGAAACCACATTTAATAAAATTTTCTAGATACCCCAAGTCTGCCAGCAATTAGGTGTTGATCTATTTGAAGAGACCATTTAAATTCTCAATACTTCCATTTACCTGATTATAAAGGTAGTTGAGTTTGGGTTTCCTAGCTCTCAGTTTTTAATAAATTTATAATGACACAGCATTTACTCTGAAAATATAATCTTAACAGTACTTCACAAGAAATAATATTGGAGAAAAATTAGGCTGGAAATAGAAATTTAATTTCCTTATAAAGAATCCTTTGAAAATCAGCTTTATCCTGAATTCATGCTTTTTATTTTACCCCTCAAAATCTAAACCCTATGGTGTCAGCAGACTAAAAAATAGTCAGTGAGCACAACCTCAGGAGCATTAGTGAAGTAACCTATTGTATCATATCTTTTGTATTTCTTTGTAGAAAAGTAGACTATTTTTATTCCTTCTCCTCATTCTCTCTTGATGTGATTTCATTGACTCTACTATTATTTATGTATTCCAAATAAATTTCTATATCAAGTCCTGAAATTTCCTTGGAGTTTCAGATCTCCCTATCTCTGCTAATAATTAGCTCTTCCTCCATGCCTTGATGGAGTTCCAAAGGGACATACCCAAAGTTTAACTCATCATATTCCTCCAACCAATACCTTCCCCTCTATCTCTTCTGGTGAATGGCATTAATCATTCCAATCTAAGATAACGACCTTGAGAACCACCCTCAACTTTTTTTCTTTCCCTTGGTTACCCCATTCCTGACATGGAAGTGAACATCAGAAATAACTTATTTGCATGTTTAGTGTTTCTTGAATTCTCCTCTATGTGGTCTTCATCATCTCTCACACAGCTCAAGTAAAGATGAGGCATTTCCAGCCTGGACCACAGCCAGCACAGCCTTCCTAACAGCCTTTACCACCTCACCTGCAGCTCCCATACACATCCACAATAAACTCTGCCCTTACTGTTCTTGAATACCATTCATCAACAACAATTCAAGTAACAATTTTTGATGCATGGTATATAGCAAATCTTGGTTGAACTGAACTCTTCTATATTAGATTGTTTTCCCCATAGCCTAGCCTATTTTTTTCATTAATAGAGCATGTATAGACGTAGAGTGAAACAATAAAACACCAAAAGTTGGTACATGACTACCAACATCAGCAAGCTCTGTTACAAGCTCTAGAGACTGAGTTTTGGGAAGAATAAATCAAAATGATGGTATCAGTTTGTTCAGGTAGAGTCCCAAAGTATGCAAATTTGCCTTAGGAAGTAATATAATCATTAGGTAAAACAAGCCAAATTCATGTTTTGTTATCAGACAAGAAGTAGATATTACTTTAAAAAAAGAGTTTGGTACTTTCAAAGCTTCCTTTAAAGAAGTATACATTTCTACAAAGTATTTTATGAATTCAGATGAGAAAATTTGGAATCACTTCTGTACATAAAATATTCTCAAATAAGAAGTACTCTCTCATTAATATTGAAAAACATAAAAAGTGATATTTAAAGTAACACAAGAATGTAGGCAGTCCAGCTACTTAATACCAAAAGCCTATTCTCTATACGAATCTTAGCAATAACAAGTTCATGGAACTCATTAAATAATTCAAATCAAACTCCTAAGCTCATTTGAGGCTCTTTTTTTCAATATACTCAGCTGCTTCCTCCTTTCTCATACACTAACAATTGAACTAGAGGTTTGGAGACTACCCCTTTGTTTGTCCTCATTGTTTTGTGTTACTATTATTCCTCTTCAGATTCAGCCTAATGCCTGCTGCTTCTTGTGCTAATTTTTGAAGAAGTAATTTTGATACTTTTTTTTGTTGTTGTTGCTGGGGATTGAACTCAGGGGCACTCAACTACTGAGCCACATCCCCAGCCCTATTTTGGAATTTAGAGACAGGTCTCACTGAGTTGCTTATCACCAGGTTTGATATTTTTTATGTGGCACTTATATAATGAAGTTGTACTGACATTTTTGTTTTCTGATAATCCTGTCAATAATTGATGTTCACATTCTGAAAGCATCAGGGATGTGTCATTAGAAAAGCCACTAATACTATGCAAGACATTATTCAGCAAGTTTGTTGGAGCTTTAGGTTGTTTTATTGAATTCCAGAGGTCATTCATCCAAGTAGACCCCCTTCATTCAGCATGTTAATATTACCTTCAAAAGTAATAATGTGGCCTAGACCTTCCATAGGGCTAGCTCATTCCTATCAGGGTGGAAATCATCTATGATTAGCATCACTTTTTTCAGCATAGGTACAATATGCCTAATTCTGGATTCTTAATGAGGCCAGAGAGCTTTTCCAGATATCACGTTAAAATATAAATAGAAATTCTTTCAGAGGAATCCCATGAATATTTGTTTCTATAAACACAAACATTTAAACATATACACATGTGTGTATGTTGTAAACATATATACTATATATATGTTGTAAACGTATATATAATATATATACATATATATATACACTATTATATATATCTACATATATATGGTTATATAAGGTAAATTTGCATTCTTTGGGACTCTGACTGAACAAACTGATACTATCATTTCTCTTTATTCTTCCCAAAACTCAATCTCCAAATATGTGCGTATATTCACATATTTCAAGTACATGAGTTTGTATTGTAGAGAGATATGTAGCCCACAGTCTCTGGGATATTTTTACAACATCTGGACTCTGCTCCACCATAATACTTTATTATATGATTTCCCTGAAAGAAATAAAATTAAAATCACGTTTTATAATTAGAACGTCTATATTGTAAGTAGTTAGAAACTTGATGCTCACAAGAAAGTTGAATGACTTCTCTGCAAAGTTCAACAAACTCAATTTCCTCAGCATTCCTGGAGTTAGGAGACTATCGAATACACAACAGTCCTCCATCATCTGCAGGGTACTTTCCACAGCTTCAGTTACTCACAGTCAACCATGGTCCAAAAATATTAAAAGGAAAATTCCAGAAACAAGGAATTCATAATTTTAAGTTTTGTACTTTTCTGAGCAGCATGATATTTAAACTAATACAAGTATGTAGGTTGCCCAGATACTTAATACCAAAAGTCTATTCTCTATATAAATATTAGCAATAACAAAGTCACAGAAAGCATTAAATAATTAAAATAAAAACTTCTAAGATCACTGGAGGCTGCTGCTTTTTGAGATACTCAGTTGATTCCTTCATTCTTATACACTAAAGGCTATCCTCATTCTGTCCTTCCTGGGATATGTATCCATGCAGTACATGCTATTTATGTGTTAGCCATTGAGAAGCTATCTTATGAAGGATTATTGCAATCACAGTGCTTGTGTTCAAGTAACCCTTGTTATATTTAATAATGGCCCCAAAGCACAAGAGTACTGCTGCAGGTAATTTGGATATACCAAAAAAAATTCCTAAAGTGTTTCCCTTAAATGAAATGTGCAACTGCATGATTTGATAAGGAAAGAAAACAAAAAACTATATACTGAGTTTGCTAAGATGTATAGTAAGCTATTGTTGTTAATCTCTTACCGTGCCTAATTTGTAAATTAAACTTTATCATAGGTACGTATCATTAGAAAAAAAAAAAACATAACATAGATAGACTCTGGAACTACCCAGCATTTTGGACATCTGCAGGAGAGTCTTGGAGCATATTCTCCATGGATAAGGCAAACTACTGAAATTTTTTATAGTAAATCTAAAATCATAGTTTTAATTTATATCTCCTTGCAAGTAGTTGCACCTCTTACTAGTTGACCTAATGCAAGGATTTGAGGCAATTTTACCATAATGATTTTTCTTTCAGTTTACCCCAGAGATAGCCCTGGAAGAAGAGTTGCTGTAGTTCTTTACAATCCGCCTCAAACAAAAGTGTTAATGCCAGAGCCTAGAGGATCAGGTGCTCTTCCTTATGCTGTCCCACTGATAACCAAAGGCTGTTGTGTTTGTTCTCTTCAGTTCTAAATACTGTCATTTTCTTAATGTTCCCTTTAGAAACAAGCTGTAAGGACTGTCTTCTGAAAAGGCTGCATCTGTTGGATACTGCCAGCACCTCCCCTTGTTAGGTTCATGTGACAGGCTTGGTTGAATATTTATCTGTGACTAATAGAGACCTCTTTTCTCGACTGCAATTGACTCATTGCATTTTGAAAAGTCAGTGATATTGACATCCCAGTTACCACCTCTGGGACTGCTTCTCAAGCTGGAAATAAAAGTGTCAGCTGCTCTGTTTGTGTTAGACGCGCACCTGTGTGGAAAAAGCCATCAAATAAGCCAAGGCCTTCATTTGCTAGTTTTTTCAGACTCATGTAACAATTCAATTTGATTTGACTTCTTACTTCTCCCCTGATAAAGCAAAACAGAACCACGCTCTCAAGCATGCACACTGTGTGCTTCAATGCTTCCAAACCTTTGGTAAAGCTTTCCTCTGTCCACAATGCACTTCTCCACGTGTTCACAGGTGACTGATCCTTCAAGACCTAAATCAAATTTCACTCAGTCCACAAGGACTTTCCTGAGATCTACCCCTTAACAATATATTGTATTTCTATTTCTGGCCTGCCATAGTATTTTGCCTCTACTTGTGATGTAAAATTGCCATTTTATACCTTACTCATATCATAACATAGATATCTATATCTTTCCTTTTCTCCTATTTCCTTTTTTATTATAGTTATTTTTACCCTAGCATTACCTCCTCTTCAAAATTGTAAGCCATATCATCATTACAACTGCTAAACTTTATTTGACTTGCCCTGGAATCAGATCATAGTACTAAATACTTAATGTGCATTATCTCATTTTATCCTTCAGTTGCTCTGTAAGTAATTTTATCATTCACATTCCAGAAAAAGAAAAAATTGAAATGCAAAACATTTAAATTGTTTTCAAACAATGTTCAGTTATCCAATGGTACAGTAAGAATCCAGCATACTTTCCAACCTGATACATCATTGGGCCATACCTCATACATGAATAGGAATTAAAGACTGTTTCTCTATTATTTGATGAATTTCATTGAAGCTAAACATATTTTTATCATTTTTATATATTTGGATGAGTGTCCTGGGCTTCCTTCATGTTGTTAGCAGAGAACTTTTCCCTGTAGCTAACAGAGTGTTTACCAAAGGCCAATTGCATTAGAATCACAGGACACTGGTTAAATTGTATATTCTTAAGCAGCTCCCTATACCTACTGAATGAATTGCCATGAGAATCTGGGCTTACAAGTCACCCAAATGAAATTTACACACTTTAAATTTTATAAAGTTTGTGCTGCAATAAAATGCATGGTGCTTATTGTCTTTGATGATGGCTCCTGTGAGGGAGTTGACTTCTGGATATAAGGTCTGCATTTAGGGTTTCAAGCTGACTGGTTGCAGGCTATGAAGTTTCTGGTCTGATACAGTAGGTTGTATAACACCTCATGGCATTCAATTATGCATGGACTTCATGAAAGTATCATTTCAAGTAGTCTAATCCCAGATTTTGGCTCATATATGTAAAGTAATAGGTCTAACAAAAACAGAAACTTCTCAGAGTTCTTTTTATTACCAAACTCCATTAGAGTCCTCATGCTTATTGGCTCCCTTGACATTTGAAGGGAGCAACAGAGGCATCACATATTCACCTTCTGGCTCAATTTGGTGAGAAAAGGTATGGGGGTAGGAAGGATAGGAAAATGAACCAGACATTATTACATCACATACCTATATAACTACAGGAACCAATGTGATCCTGTAATATGTACAATTGGTTCCACTCTTTTCCCTTCCAGTGAATTGATTTTATTAACCTAAAACTTTAATTAAGAAATTCTTTTAAAATTTAACTTCACATTTATTCAGCAAAATTTTATCAAGCATCAGTTTATGCAAGATGGTGTAATAAGAATAGGGAATTAAAAGTGAATAAAACATATTTTCTGCCTAGGAGGAGATATGGCAGTGAAACATAAGAACAATTATATTACATCCCATTAGAAGCCAAGAGAAGGAACACCCTGTGTAGTCAGTGAAGACAAGAAAATCTTTGCAAGAAGAAAAAGGCATGCCAAATAGAAGAACTAGGATGTGCAAGGAGAAAGAAGCATGACATGTTGTGTTTAGTTTAAGGAAACTGCAGTAGAGGGTCAACACATATGCGATTTAGAACAGCTTCTTTATTTTATTGCCAAATGAAACAGAAAATACATTCTCACTGTCCTCTAAAATAGTCTTCTTATAAGCTCTTTGCATTCTCTCTGCTTACCTTTTTCAACAACACCCTTTGAAAATTGTTCTTCAGATTTTTCTTTTACTCTTAAAGTGGTTGACTTAAGACCAATATATTTTATAACCTGTTTTATAAAGGTAACAGATTGTAAAGAAAACTTTATGTGCACAGTGTTAGGAAGTTTTTCATCACTGTGACAAAATACCTGAGAAAATCAAACTAAAGGAAGCTACTTTGGCTTACAATTTCAGAAGTTTCAGTCCATTGTCACTTGGTTCCATTGTTTCTGGGCCAGTGGTGAGGCACAATATTGTGGTTTTCTTATGATGGTCAGGAAGGAGAGAAAAAGAGAAAAAGAAAGAGAGGGAATGCGCTGAGAGTCCAGGGGCCAGAACCACAGTGTAGTTTCCAAGAACATGTCCCATGGACCCACTTCTTCTAGGTTCCTACCTCCTGCAGTTTCTACCACCGTTTCTACCACCTCCCAATAGTTCATTCAAATTATAAGTCCATCAATGGATTAATTCACAGATGAGGTTAAAGCCATAATGATCCAATTATTTCCTAAAATCCTCACCTCTAAACATTGCCAAATTATATTGATACCTTATATTCATTTGAAATATAAATCAAGCAAAAAGAAAGTCTTTTTGAAAGTTAAAAAAAAAATCACCTCAAGAAATTGGGGTGATTGAAAATTTCAGACACTGACTAATTCTATAATTTCACAATTCTTCAATCTAATTTAGGATCTATATAGGAACAAAGACAATAGAAGTAACTATGTGGACCTGTGGTAATGTTAAACATAAAAAAGTGTCTGTATCAGAAACCTTAAATAACTTTAAAATTTATTTTAAACTCTTTCATACAATCTTTACCTAAACATTGGAGAAGCAAAATTGTCAATCTCTCTTCTTCTTTTACCATTACAGAATAGTACCGTAAAGTGACAGCTGTGAAAATGAGGCAAAGATGTATAGTTGGTACAAAGCAAGTAGATCCTCCATGTATTGGACACATTTAGTGAATTATTAACAGCAAATCCCTTCCACGATCATTAGAGTGTCTACTAAGTGCTAAGACATTGGTCCATGATGTCAGAGTACATCAAAATCAGTTAGGCAGCTAGTGTAAAACATGATGACCAATTCCCCAGAGGCGTCCACATAATTAATTGTGGGGTGGGACATTGGTTTCTATGATTTTGACCAGTTCTGCAGGTGATTATAATGTAAATCACAACTTGAGAACCAGTCTCCTAGGCAGCAATAGTGGCCAGTAACACCAGAGTTCATAAAACTTGGCTAATGAACTCATGAACAGGATTAGGGAAGGATAGAATTTAAATCCTCTGATTTTTCAGATGCTATTGTTAGACTAGATCAATGAAATTGCTTGAGTTTGCTTTTAGCAAATTATTCCCTAATTTTTTAGTCACATGTGATATTTAACTTTCTAATTTTGTCATGTACAGATATGCTATGACTGGAAATTTTTATAATATCACAAACCAACTTTTTTGTTTTCTTTCTTCCTAGGTTTGCGGTCAATATTTTCTAATTATAGGCACTCCCTCATACAAGAATTAAGATGGAGTGAGTGTAGGCTTTTCAGATATTTTATGTGCCATAAAGAGACAAGACCAATATTATGACTTCCTTGGGGATAACAGCTTTCTAATGAAACCCTGTCATCGATCAGCTGTATTAAAGATTTCAGCAGGGACAGAATCCTGAGTGAAAAGAATCATTGATATTGCTAAGTCCCTTGTGTTCGGCAAGAGAAGAATGGTGATTTTCAATTTGTGTGTTTCCATGATATGTATCAAACATCAGAGTGATGAGGTGACTCAAATTGTACATACTCAGCATGCTCACCACCAGGCACATGCAATCCTTCAGGGTACCAATGGTAAGAAGTTTAAAATAAAGTCCCAGAGCAACCCAGGAAAACAACTGCTAGTTTTCTGAAGAGTGAGAAAAGTGTATCCCATGATGACATATTTGAGCTTGGTTTCCAAGGTAATTTTCCAAAACCAGTCGACGTTTACAGTGTTTATTAATAACACATTTTTACCAATATATACATCTGAATTAAGAATAAAAATAATTTCTTTTAAATAAAAAGCATAGTATCTGATGAACAAATAATAGTAGAGTATTAGGAGTGGGAGTGTAGTTCAGTGCTAGAGAGCTTGACTTGAATGCATGAGGTACTGGACTGAATCTCCAGCAATACTGAAAAAAAACAGAATATTATTTTGAATAGGATTGCTATGTTTTGCCTTTCTTTATAAACTGTATTATGAAGTTTATCAATATTGACAAAATATCTTGCTGGAACTTAATTGGAATTGCAGTGAATCTATAAATTAAGTTGAATAGAATTGACATCTTTAATATATTGGGTCTTCCAAACCATGGATATGAACTATTTCTCTATTCATTTATATCATCATTAATTTCTTTGAGCAGTGTTTTCCAATTTTCTCAAACTCTGTAAATTCTCTACACTGTTTTATAGATTTGTTCTAAGTTTTTTTTATAAGTAGTATTGTATGTGATACTTCTAATTTTCAATCCCAATTCTTCATTAGTGGTTCACAGGACCGCAATTGACAACTATTCATGACCTTTTATCCAGCTACCCACTCTGCTTACTTCTAGCTCCAGTAATGCTTTTAAAAGAGTCTTTGATAATTTCTACATAGATAACCATGACATCTGCAAATAAAAAAATTTTATTTCCTCCTTTCCATTTTTAAAATTCTTTTTTTTTTTTTTTTTCGAGGTTTTAACCCATGGCATCAAGGGCCTCAAGCAGACTAAGCAAACACTCTACAACAGAGCTATGTTCCCAGGTCCATCCTGTGAATGTTTTTCTTTTTCTTGTCTGCTCTAGCTAGGACTTCTAATATAATGTGCAATAGGAGTGATGAAGAAGACTGCTTGCCCATTGACTTTTAATGTTATAAATAACCTTTAATTTCAGTTTTGTACTATAATTGATATGTGTATCACATTCTATTTTAATGAATATAACAAATTTTTCTTTTGTTATTTCATTGGGTTTTTGGAATGATTCTGCTGTCCTAGTAATTAGCATTACATTTACAGCTGCTAATGCACCATTAATTTTCTTTTTTTGTAAACAATCCTTTAGTATCTAGTCTGTCAGTGTTAAAGGGTATGCACAGATATTCACATATGCAGCAATTACCTTTATCAAATTTCCCGCCTCCCACCCTATTTCTTACGTTTTTAATTGAATTATTTTTAAATAGTCAGTACATATAACATTTATGCACTATTCTCTCACCTATTTTACTACCCTAATTTTACTCTTTGATTTGCATCTAAATACATTAATCACCAACAATTAATTTACCAAGGATTTTTCTCTATGTTTGAATTGCTTTAACTCATCCTGCAGTAGATTCCTCAGTAAAGATTCATGCATATAGTACTGCCTGGATTTTGCACAATTGAAATAGGTTTTCCACGATCTTGGTACTTTAAGGGAAACACAGCTGAATGTGAAAAACTTGATTAACTTTTCATTTGTTAAGTATCATAAAAATTGCATTATACTTTATTTGATTATTTATTTATAGGTACTGGTGATTTTTCTTCCTTAAAGTATGACAGTTTTATTAGATTATTTCTTAGTCATTTGTTTTGGATTATTTTCCCAGGTACAAGTTCGATGTTCTCAGAATTTAGATTTAAGCCATTTTTTAATTTTCAGATGGTTTTCTTGACTTAATGATTTAAATATTACTTCTGTTCTTCTTTTGTAGGAACTCATTGTTCAAAGCAAAGTTTTGGGGTTTTTTTCTTTTCTTTCCTGTCTTCCATTTCTTCCACTTTCTCCCTAAGTGTCTCTTTCTTCAAAATCTCAAAGGTAATCTCTTGGTGATTTCTTTGCCTTTTCTCAAGGTCCCTTATTATATTTTTATTCTAATCTATGCTCCTTTGAGGATCTTCTAGTTTCTTCTTCACTTCCTGCTTGGTTTTGTCCTTTCTCTCAACTTCTCTTCTGAATTGGATTTGCTTGCATTGCATTTTGTTCTGTGTATTGTTCTTTTTTGCTATTTTTATACTTCTGATTCAATGTACTTTTAATTTCAATCAAATCTTGTTGAAGACTAACACAGTTGATAGTATCTGTGATAGTGTTTTGCAGTCTTATTGATTTGGGGGGAAATAATATATATTTGAGGATACATTTTGATTTGTATTTCTCTTTATACAGTAGTTTTGTGTTGAGTTGGACTAAATTGTTTCATCCTTAGCCTTTTGTCAACAATTTTCCTAGCTGGAGAATATCACCCACTTGTACAAGAATAACAATGGTGACAACAGTTGTGGTGGAAAGAAGAGAGACAGGACAGTGTGATGTGTCTGCCTTTTGTTTCTGTGGGATCCTTTATATCTAAATTGGATTAATTAGTGCATTTACTTATTATTTTTATGGTGCTAGAGCTAGAACCCATAAACTTCCTCCTGCTAGGCATGTGCTACACAACTGAGATACCTCTCCAGCCTGGGTCCTTAACTTTTAATTCTTCCCTTTACTTCTTTCTTTTCCCTGCTAACCCTTCTCTAGTCATCAGATATGTCTGGTTTATTGGAAGGCTGTGTGGGCATATTGAGATTTAGGTGGTCATCATTATCCTCCATACCTAAACAATTGCTCACGGAAAGTTTTAAGCAAAGATGTGAAGTTTAAAAAGGTGAATGGAGGCTCACCAGGTGTGGTGGGGCATGCCTATAATTCCAGCGGCTCCGGAGGCAGAGACAGGAAGATCTCAGTTTCAAAGCCAGCCTCAGCAAACTGGAAGCACTAAGCAACTCAGTGAAACCTTATCTCTAAATAAAACACAAAATAAGGGGGATGTGGCTCAGTGATCGAATGCCCCTGAAGTAAATCCCCAGCACACCCCCCCCCAAAAAAAAGAAAAAGAAAAAAAGAAGATGAACGTAGATTCAACCGAAAGTTTGAAAGAGTAGAACTAGGAATCCAACAGTAATCTTTCAGTTAGTGAAGTGGCTCATAATAGGAAAGGATAAAAGGGGGATGGACTCAAATTGCACCCAAAGTGATAAGGATTAGCAGTCAATTCTTAAGTAAGACATGTCTCTATTTGAAAAAACTCTTACTTATGGCTTAAATATTTTCTTTTCTTCAAGAGCAAAATAATCAGTTCTTGGATTAAGATAGACTCCTACCAGTAAGCAGAAAGGATACCACTGACCTTCAGGGAAATTCTAAATAAGCACTATTGAATGATTCCTTGGATTGTGCCCTTCAATAAATGAATGGATAAAGAAAATGTGGTACATGTATGCAATAGAGTATTACTCAGCCATAAAGAAGAATGACTTTATGACATTTGCCATGGAATGGATGGATCTGTAGACTCACATGCTAAATGAAGTAAGCCACTCCCAAAATACAAAAGGTCAAATTAATAAGGTACCACAGTAAGGGGGGGAAGGTAAGGGGAAGAATAGAAGTGCAGTACATTAGACAATGGGGAATGGAGGGAAGGGAGGGGGAATTGGTAAAGGAAAGACAGTGAAATGAATTTGACATGATTTTTCCATGTACAAGTATGAAAACACAGTGAATCCTACCATCATGTACATCCATAAGAATAGGACTCTAACCTGAATAAGCTATATTTCATGCTTATATAATAAAAATGGATTCTGCTGTCATATATAACTAAAGAGAACCAATAAATTTTTAAAAAAAGATAATGTCATCATCACTTAATTCACTAGTACAAATTTTCTTTTGCTATTTTTCCTTTTAGCATGCATATTTTTGGTTTTTAGTTAATTTAATTTAGTTAATAGAGTTATTTAATTTCTTGCTTGTAAGTTTAGGCATAAGGCGTGGTTGAGTTTTCTACTGAAAAAGTGAACTGGTTTAAATTGAACCGAGTTTCATATAAACTGACACCAATATAAATCATTTGGAAAATTGGAATAATCTTCTTAAGTTATTCTAAAGATTGCAAAATTAATAAGCATAAAACATTTGGCATCGTTTTATAACATTATAGTTGCTCAATAAAGATTAGCTATTTTTTGGATATGAACTATAATATTTATTTTGTTGTACATCTACCTCTTTTTTTAGAAACAGTTTATAGCAGAAATGGCAAAAAGGAGAGAAGTTTTTATAGGTCATTTCCATCTGCCTGTGGTCAATAACACCAAAAATATCTCTAGAAACCTTTCCATTTTTAGAATCTAAAGTCAAAAACTAAGAGAAGTTTCCTGAAACATTCATGCTTTTTTAAAAAGCAAGGAACATTATGAACATAGATTATGACAAAAGAAAAATACAAGTACTCAGTACAAAAGATGAAAATTCAAACCTTCCTAAATCCCATATACTTTAGTAACAATTCTTTACTCTAGTTTCATGGTGGTATATTTTTTAACCTAGTAAATTAATTTTTCCTCTTTTTTTTTTTTGTCTAGTGTGATGGAACATGAAGACAAAATGTTTTGGGGTGGCTCCTGGACTTGGCAGTTACAGATTCAAGATGACTTAAATGACTCCATCCTGGATCATTCTTTTATACCCTAGATTTAGTTCTTGGTTAAAATCTGTGTGTGGCTGGGAGGTAGCTCAGTGGTAAGGTACTTGATTTGCATGTGTGAGGCAAGGGCCTGGGTTTGATCACTAGTACCACAAAAACAACTAATGAACCAAAACCAAACAAAAGCCCTCTTGTGTGGCATACACACACACACACACAACTTTTTTTTTTTTTTAATTTTTTTTTTTTGTTTGCTTTTTTTTTTTGTTGTCGTTGTTGTTTGGAAGTGGACCAGATACAAAAAATCAATCTGAATCTTTGGCTGTGAGGTATTTATTAGGACTGGCTTAGTGATTCTGACACTACCATAAGAAGTAGGAAAAAAGAACTTGGATATTAAATATTCTTTCTTTTTCCTCTTGCTTTCTTCCTGATAAGCCGAAAGAAATTAAAGGCTTTAAATGTCTCTTAAAAGGCATTAAGTAGAGTATAAGCTGATCCAGTCATATGAAATAAGTGGACAGAATAAGAAACTATCAGATCTGAGATACCCCAGAATTTGTGTTCAAGATGTAAGTCCTTTGGGACGAGTTCAGCATATTTCAATTAGAGGAAGGCCTATCACCTTAATACCTACTTGAGAAGATCTTGTTCCTTTTTAAAGTTCCAAGAAAAGATAACAGAAATAGTGGTAGCAATAAGGAATAAGTAGGAGAAAAATAAAATAAGGAGATGTTTCTGTGAACCAAAGTCTGGATTTGGACACCAGTCTCTTTCTGTCTCCCAAGGCACTGGCCGGGAACATTAGCTTACACAAGAATATTTGTAAACACCTGAAAAAGTACCAAGGGTAGCAATGTTATCTTTGGTACAGAAGCGCAGACTTTGTGGACAGAATTGAGTAAGCTTGTTTTTACCAGTGAAAAAATAAAATGACATCATCCTTCACTGACTGTCTCCATGGAACCCCATAGAACTCACCCATGAATATCCAAACCTTCTCCCTTTGCCTCATGGCGAACGTATAGAGCTGCATGTTAGAGAAGCACCATGGACGGCACATGGTGACCCCTTTCATCAATTATGGCCCTGACAATGGCTCATACTTCTGCAGGTTCTCCCTGACATCTATGGCAGTGCTGAAGACCTTAATGACTGGTGACTGGTGTAATAAATATTTTAAAAACTGAGATCATGTGTGATATTATAAAGATTTCGGTAGTCATTGTTTTGTCGGTTATGAAGTGCTAAATATGGATGTGTTCAGATCATCATGCTGTATAAAGTGCGACTAAGAGAACACCCTGCAGTAAAAAACAAAACTGAGCAGCTCATATATTTGGCAAATAAACCACACTTGTAATTAAAATAAAATCATCTAAAGACATTCAGTAAAACCTTATTATATAGGTCACCAAAATAAGTGATTAGCTGTGCTTCATATTGTTTTTTAAAAGTTAGCATGAGGCTTTGTTTTCTTGCTATTTTTTTTTAAATTTAAGGAGTTTTTAACTATATGATATAAAGTCAGTTCTTTATAGCCAGCATAGTTCACATCAAAAGTTCAATTTAAACCTCAAATCTGAAGGTACAGCTCCTAACATTGCTGACTGTCCTTGTTCACCACTTCCTTGCACCATGGGAGAAGAAAACCAGAAGAGGAGGTGGGTGGGAACAGATGCTACTTAAGTAGAATTCCACTAGGGTTATTTTAAGATTTAAATCCTCTACAATCTGAATTTATGATTAATTTTCTATTCATGTGGTGTGATATTGTTGTAGTTGAGAAACAGAAGTTTGGCCAACAAATGTTCAGAGTAAACTATGTATTATTTTTGACTGTGGCATTAATTAAACGGACCTTGATAAATTGCCAACTTTACTAAGCTTCACTTTCCTTAAGATGGAGGTGTTTCCTGCTGTGTTTCCTTACATAATGTCATAAAGACTAAAAATGTATCTACTACACTTTTGAACTTCTATTGAAAAAGTTTGCATAAAGTTATAGCCATAAAAAGTGAAATGTAAAGATCAAAGTTTTCTTGACTACCATAAAAATAATGACAGTTAATTAGGACACGTGATCATGAATTGAGAAAAGCCATTTACTTTTATTAGGGTGATTATGAAACCTTATAGGTAACTAAGTTTCAGTCACTAGTACAAAATAGCATTTTTTTAAAAAAGGTCAGTGAAGCTCAAATATAGGAGAAATCCTGACATACTTTATAAAATCAAAGCGATTGTGTTCAATATGTAGTAAGTTTATAGAAAAAAGGGAAGGTTACCAACTTCAGGGCTGTATGATGGAAATTTTCTTTTTAAATGACATTTTCCTATTTTTAGTAATACTGAATATCAAATATCTAGTTAGTTCTCATTTATCTTTAAAAAATAGACTGTCTATCCTTTTAGAGGAGTATGTTCACAGTAAAAGAATGGAAGTTACAGAAATTTCCATACAATCCCTTCCCCACAGGGGTATAGCATTACCCATTATCAATATCCTTCCAACAGAGTGGTGCATTTGTTATAATTGAGGAACCTACAGTGACACGTAATTATCACGTGGAGTTCATATATTAAAATTTATATTACAATTCAGTTGCATTTCATGGTTTCAGACAAATTTGTAATGATGTTTACCTACCATTATAATATCATACTAACTAGTTCCACTGCTCTAAAATACCCCTGTGCTCTGCCTATTTGGAGAGCCAGAAAACACTGACCTTTTCCTGTCTCAACAATTTTGCTTTTTCCAGAAGGTCACACAGTTAGAATCACAGAGTATATCACCCTTCCCATTGGTCTATTTCACTGAGTAACATATATTTGAGGTTCCCCCATGTCTTTTTGTGGCTGATATATTATTGCTTTTTTAGCACTGATAATATTTCATTGTCCAGATATACCATGATGTTTCCATTAACCAAATGAAGGACTTCCTGGTATCTTCCAAGTCTGGGAATTTATGAATAAAAATACTATAAACACTCATGTGCAGCTTTTTGTGTGGACATATTTTCAAATTATTTGGTTAAATAGCAAAGAAAAAAAATGCTGGATTATAAGGTAAGAGAATGTTAAGTTTGATAAGAAGGTGACAAATGGTCTCCCAAAGTGACAATGACATTTTTTATTCCCACCAGTAATGAATGAGTTCTCATTCCACATATTTGCCAGCATTTGGCATAATCAATGCTGGATTTTGTCCATTCCAACAGGTAGGTAGTGTGACCTTATTGTGTTTTAATTTGCATTTGCTTGATGGCATATAATCTGGAGCATCTTTTCATATGCTTATTGCCCATCTGTACATTATTTGGGTGAAATGTCTATTAAGATCTTTGGCCAATTTTTAATGAGGTTGTTTGTGTTATATTATTGAGTTTTTAAGTGTTGTCTGTGCATTTTGTATAATATAAAATATGTCTTTTTCAAACACTTCAGCCTGTGGCTTACCCATTCATTCTCTTGACAGTATCTTTGCAGAACAGAAATTTTTAAATTTAATGAAGTACAGTTATCAATTCTTTTTTTGTGGATAATGCCTTTGGTCTTGTATCTAAAAAGTCATTGTTGATCAAAATGTCATCTAGATATTTTCCTGTATCAACTTCTAGGAGTTTTATAATTTTGTGTTTTACATTTAGGTCTATAATCTGTTTTCAGTAATTTTTTTTTTCCTGCTGCTGTGGATTGAACCCAGGGCCTTGTGCATGCAAGGCATACACTCTACCAACTGAGCTATATCCCCAGCCCTCAATAATGTATTTAAAATTTTTGTTTTTTTTTTTTTTTTTTTTTTTTTTTTTGCATAGACATATCCAGTTTTCACAGTACCATTGTTTGGAAAAAAGCTATCATTACTACCTTGTATTTCTTTTGCTTCTTTGCAGAAGATCAGTTAGCTAAGCTTATACAGTTTGATTTAGGGACTACTTTGTTTGATTGACCGTTTTGTCAATTTTTTTGCCAATACTTCACAGTCTTCATTGCTCCACCTTTATAGTAGGCCTTAAAACCAGGTAGTCTTAGACCTTTAATTTTGTGCTTGAATAATTTGTTGGTTATTCTTGGTCATTTGCCTCTCCATATAAACTTTAAAATGAAGTTATCAGTATCAGTGAAATAACTTGCTGAGAATTTGCTTTGGATTGCTTTGAATCTTTAAATCAGCTTGGGAAGAACTTACAACATTGGATTTTCCTATCCATGAACATGGACTGTCTCTCCATTTATTTAGTTCATCTTTTACTTATTTTATCAGAATTTTACAGTTTAATTCATGTAGATGCTGTATAGATATTGCTAGATTTATGCCTAAATATGTCATATTTTTGTTACAAAATTTTAGAAAGCTATAATTATATTGTGGGAAGCACAAGAGATCGGAGAGTTTGAATATTGAATATTCCTTTTATATCGTGCATAGGTTTAAGTTACTAACAATATTCTTAAGTAATATATGCACTGTACAGCATAAATATTGTAGATGCACCAGATGGGAATGAGCCTAAGAACAAGAAAATAAGCTGAGTGGAACCACAGTATGTGCCTACAAGCTAATGAAAGATCTGTTCTTGGCAGATGGTTAAGGAAAATAAGGCACACTTGGATTACAAGACTCAAGAGGTTGCAAATATAACCTAACCAGGGAATTAGATATCTGTTGTGCTATAATTAAAGGTATGCAGAGGAGTCATCCATGATAATTAATTTAGAGCAGGTGAAGTAAAACAGGCTCATTCTATTTGGGACTTATATATTTTAAGTTTAGGGAGGGGAAAATAGTTAGGAATTTATTAAAGCATTTGCAAATTCAACAGGTCTCTTGAGCAGTTTGCATCCACTGGACTTAGAAGTGATACATGATCTTTACAGAGAAATGAAGATCACCTACTGGTTTTAGTTCCAATTCAGAGCATTTAACAAATATCTTACAGCTACTTTGTGTTAGGGCAATACCAGCCTTTGGGCACAGTGTGAAAATACTTATTTCAACCCTTTTTCCTTTCCTTATTTCTTATTTCTTTAGTTCTGTTCTTGCCTACAATGTCTTTTTCAATAAAACAATGAAATTTATGACTATTTAGGGTATGAATTTCAGTCTACGGATTTATGTTGTAATAGTTATATTTTATTTCTAACTTAATTTTGACTTCAAGCTTCTAACCCAACAATCTGTTAGAAAATTTAATTTTAATAGTTTTTGAATCCTACACCCATAATCTGAGGTTGAGTGCCAAGTTTTGGAGTTAGTGTATAGTGAAAAGGCATAAGGGAAGGGATGAGATTGATAATCTACTTACTGATTGTAGAAAACCAAAGAACACCTGAATAGTAAAATAAAATGAACTTGGAAATGAATACTAAACAGGTTACAGTGATAAGCTCATTTTAATTCCAAGAACGTTCGTCTGCTGGTAACAGAAAAGAGAGAATTACTAAACTTAGCTACTTGGGCATATAAATAAAAATGGAGGCCACAGACTGAAATAAATTCACGCAGGAGGTTTTGTGTATATTTTTTGATGCTGGAAATAAATGATGTGTCATACTTCAGGTTACACTGTCCAATAAATTTTTTGGAAATTTGAATTGTCCTCATGTTTTAAAAACTCTTTGCATTTGTTTGATTTCTGTTCCCTGACCTTAATTTTGAGGTATTTATTTCTCATGTCAATTTATGTGTACATTTAAATTAATTTACATATATCAATATATATGATTATATATGTGTATGTAAGCACACACACTTTTTCTTAAGATGAATTGAAACTGTGCATTCTGCAAAGACAGATGAGCTCAATAAAATCAAAGGAACTTGAATTCTATATTTAGCCAATATTCACTTATTTTTCTCAAGATGTCATATAAACTAAGACACTCCAAATTTTGATGAATGAAAACATACATATTTTCTTTTTAAAATTGTAACTGACAATGTTTACTTTTGGAAACTCTTAAATGCAAATACATCATATATCGTATAATATGAAAAACATTATTGCTACTTCATACATTATAATAAAGTCTGAGATAAATCTTTGTTTTATCTAGGATGTTTTTTGATCAAGTATTGCACATTATGATCAAAATACCCAAGAAGAACAGCACATAATTGGGGAAGGACCCAGTGAAGAAAAGTTTCTCAACTTACAAAAAGGTCAGAAAGCAGAAAGAGAGAGGGGAAGGGACCACAGGAAGATACAATTTTCCAGGCCACACTGCCGCTGACCCACCTCCTCCAGCCATGCCCAACCTGCCAAGAGATACCAACCTGGAAATCTATTCAATCTGGTTTGAGTCAATTAGGCTACAACTTTCACAATCCAATCATTTACCTCTGAATATTCCCACATTAACAGGAATTTTTAGGGGATACCTCTTATCCAAACTATAGCATTCTGCCTCTGACCCCTGAAAACTCAAAATGCAAAATGCAAAATGCACTTGGTGCATTTTCAAGAATTCCATGGTCTGAACAGTTTCAGCACTGCCCAAAAGTCCATGTTTGAGGTCTCCTCTAAGAAGCAATGCCACCTTTTGTCTGTGACCTCCTGTAAAAATCAAAAGGAAGTTACATATATTCAATATACATGGCACAAAGTAAAACATTTCCATTTAAAAAGAAAGAAATGCACACATAGGAAGAAGAGATGTGGTCAAAACAAGACCAGAAATCCAGTTGGGCAAACAAGTCCTGTTCCACCGTGTTCAGTATCTGAGGCACATGACACCATGATGTGATTTCCAAAGAGCTTGTATAGCTCTGCCACTGTGGCATCTCTCTTGACTTTTCTCTACTCAATTCCTGTAGCTTTCCTCAACAGATGCTTCATAGTACTGACATTTATTAATTCCTTTAATTTTCATTCCAGCTTCAACTTCATTGCTTTCTCAGGCAACCCACAGTGACTCCAACCCAACCACACTTTGGTTGCACTCCCAGGCCTTTGAAATCTTGGTGGAAGTCTTACTTTGAGTACCCTGTATTCCTGCAGAACCAGCATTATGTGGATGATGACAAGGCCTGTTTCCAATTTTCACAGTACCTATGACCCCTGGAATCATAGCTGCAGTGGTCTCTGAGTGCCTCCATAGCTGAGCATGTCAAAACAACTTTCTCAACTCTCCCACTGCAGAAGGGTGCCCCCACAATCTCTTCTGAAGGAATTTTCCCTTCTAATTCCTTGAGTCTGCAATAGGTATAGTCTTGCAAATTCCTGAGTTGCTCTTGAGGCATCTTTCCTATTGTCTCTATGCAAAGTACTTAGCATATCTGTAAGTGTTGTAAGCTATTCAACAAGCACACCTTCCTTGGCCCCAGCTTTACATGCACTTTTGTTGTCAAAAAATTTTTGTTTTTGAGGGGTGATCAGGGATTGAACTTAGGGGCTTTCAACCACTGAGCCACAGCTCCAGGCCTATGTTTATTTTTATTTAGAGACAGAGTCTCACTGAGTTGATTAGCACCTCATTAATGAGGCTTGCTCTAAACTTGCAATCCTCCTATTTCAGTGTCCCAAGGTGCTGGGATTATAGGCATGTGCCACTGCATTTAGCAAACTGAAAGTTTAAAAACAAATCCTTTAACTCTGCTGTTTGCTCCTGATTCACATAGTAAACCTGGATAAAAGACACTAGTAATATCTATGCCATACTGAATTTTGTGCTGCCTTGAAATTTCCTCCACCAGATTAATTAGTTCATCACTTTAGAATTTATCTTCATATAAATTATCAGAGTATAGGCAAAATATAGCCACGTTATTTGCCAGACTATAACACCAGTGAGCTTTAGTCCAATTCCCAATAGTCCTTGTTTCCATTTAAAACCTCATGAGTACTGTGCATTCCTATCAGCATTCTGGTCTTTTGAGTTCCCACCAACATTGTCCATTAAGTTCTACTTACAATATTCTAAAGCTTTTTCAGCTTCCATCTAAAACTTTTGAAAAATCCTCCTGCAAACCAGCTCCCAAAGTTTCTGGATCACATGGTCAAGTTGGTCTCAGCAAAGACACCAGTACTTGGTAAATTTCAGTTAAGCTTTTGCATCACTGTGATCAAAAGACAACCTGGGGGAGGAAAAGCTTATTTGGGTCTCAATTCATACATGACCACTCCATTACTTTAGGTCCAAGAAGAAGCAGCACACCATAAATGAAGGGCCCAGTGGTAGAAACTGCTCGGTTTGTGGTGTGGTCAGAAAGTAAAGAGTGTCAGAAAGAGCTACAGGGAAGATGCACTTTTCCAGGACATGCCCCCAGTGACCCCCCTCCTCCAGCCATGCCCCACATACCTACAGTTAGTGCCCAGTTAGCCTGTTCAAACTATGAAGGACTCATTAGATTATTACTTTCATAATTCAATCAATTCACCTCTGAATATTCCTGCATTACAAGAGCTTTTGGGCAGCACCTTATATCCAAATCAAAACAGATGCCAATCACAAGATTCCTCCCACTCTATTTATATTGTGCCATACAAAGATTTATCAGTTACTGAAGTCCTACATTTTTATAACAGATTCCAAAGTACATTCAGAATTAAAGATTAAAGTATGTCTCAGTTTTAGCATATTTCATTATAATTATTAACATCAGAAAGTACATTTATCCAATCACTACCTGATTAAGTCACAATATTCACAAATGAATATTGAAATGAAATTTTTGAAAAGGAAAGAAAATGTGGCAGTGAGCATATTTAGGATGATTACTTGAGCAATAATATATAAAATGTTTTAAAAATAATACCAGTGATGCTGGTAGCATTACTTGTTGGTAAAATAATACAGAGTATGAATTCAAGGGCTTAATACTCTCCATGCATATGTGTATATCCATTGTACATATATGTGCACACAAACTATATGTATATGTATTTGGTGTATAGTTAATCAAATATCATATAAGACAATTGTTTATTAGTTCTTTAGTAATGACATGGATTTTTTAATATAAAGGATATTGATAACAATAAGCTAAAATAAAAATAATACTCAATAAAAGAGAAAATTAGACATATTACTGATGAACATGAATATAAATCCTAGAATAAATATTATAAATTGAGTCCAAGATAATCCTAATAGAGTGTGTCATAACCAAACACAATTTGTCCTATGAATGCAAAGATAACTCAGTGTTAGGGAAACTGTAATTAAATTGTTTCAAGGAGCCGGACACAGTGGTGCATGCATGTGTTCCCAGTGGCTGGGGAGGCTAAGACAGGAGATCATAAGTTCAAAGCTAGCCTCAGCAATGACGAGGCACCAAGCAAGTCAGTGAGACCCTGTCTCTCAGTAAAATGCAAAATAGGGCTGGGGATGTGGCTCAGTGGTCAAGTACCTCTGAGTTCAATCCCTGGTACTCCCCCAAAAAATTGTTTCAAGGAGAAAATCAGAATAAGGAATTTGAGATATTTTTTAAAAAATAGATAATAAGAAATACAAACAAATTTTCTTAAGTTGAAAAAATGCTATCTTACAGAAAATTAGAAGGGCCTATATACGAAATGGTGGAAATGAAGTTGCATGCTGTTACATTATATGAAAGAGCCTAATTAATTCCATAAGAAAATCTCTTGTATTAAAGCAAAGATGACCAACAGAACTCCTAATTGGGGTTGGAGATTTGACAGAAGAATAGGCCTACACCCAATCTCTTGCCTGCAGATCTGGCTGGAGTCTAGGGCCCTCATGTTTTCCCTTTTACCATAGCACAGGAGACAAAGTAAAAATGGCTACCTAGTGGTGCTGAGGCAAATGGAGCTATTAATTTCAGAGTTCCCATGGATTCCAAAGGAGGAACGGGAGAAAACAAGTACTCTCCAGTGTGGCTAAGTAGGTTGGTTGCAAATAGCAATAACAGCCAACAGTTCTGGGTATGACCTGATGCCCAAAAGCATCTCCATAGATGTTATGTGAACAGACCATGGACCAGAGTCCTCCTGCTGATTTCCTAAGTCTATGCAAGCTCCTAGTGCTTAAAGATATCTTTGAATTCATTGAATAATGCCTTAACTGACTAAATTTTCCATGAATTAAAATATTAATCTTTCTATTATGGGGGAGGTGGGGATACGTGCAGAGTTCAGGCATAAGAGGTAGACAAAACAGTTTTTTCAATGCAAAAAAAACCCTTATAACACATATAGATTTATACCTGCTACATACACCCATTTCTCACTCCACATCTAAATTTGTATCTAGAACATTTAGCTTCCTATATCTATGCAACATATAAATAAATACACAGATACAAATAGAAAATATCTGAAAAGGGATATAACAAATGAACTTTAAGAAGAGAAGAAATCCTTGGAGTAAGTGATATGCAGAGACTGCAGATTTTTGCTATATTTATTTTTATCATTGAGTATTTTAAAATGATAATGAATAATTTTCTTTAACTTAAAAATAAATTAATTTAAAATTGTCAATACTTCAAATGCATAAATATATAATATACATCATTCATGTATTAAAGAAGTGGATTTTATGATTAAAAAATAGTGCATAGATGTTTTTAATTGAGTATTTACTAGTCACTGAAAAACTCAATTTTCCAAGTGTACTTTACAATAATTATGAAAGATTCTCATTGTAATGGATATTATGACTTTGAGAAATGACTGTGTTAGCAGATAGATTTCCATTTCATGTATATTTTCCAAGTTACAATGGTAATAATTCAGATGACTCTAAATCATGCTTTATATATAGTACTTATTAAATATCATATCTCATTTACTACCTTTAATATTCTAGAAATTCTTGTAAAATTCTATCATTTCATATTCAACACTCACAACATCTAGATAGAATTGATAGTAACTTAAGGTCTTGGTCTAATTAGAGCACTGAGGATTTAGGCAAACCCACCTGATTTGCAAGATTTTTGTTAGTTTCTTTAGAGCTAGTATTTTCCAAAGAAAACAAATGTCTCTTAAAACTTAGTAGACTTCAAGGAATAGCATTTGACTTAAAGAAAGTAGCTCTATGGAAAAAAAAAAATATGTACCCCCTCACTCCTATCAAACAAAACACTTAGCCAGAGTTTTGGCAAGTGTAGTGTGGCTTTGACTACAGCCCCCACTCACCCTTTAGATCAGGTGCCTTTGTTCACTGCATAAAAACACAATTATGAGTGACAGCCCTGCATTTAACATTAAGCACGAAATGCAAAAATCTCATGTAAAACTCGTCCAAATGTATATTTTTCACCAATAAATTTCATTCTCAGCTTCTATGGAAAAAAAACTCGACATGTTTTAAGAATTATGTATAAAGATTAATTCAATATATATTGATTCTTTAAAAATATTCATTTAAGTAAGAAATAGAGTTTTCTGTGAACAGATTCAGAGATTACAATGCAAAGATAGGGTGAACTATAAAATCTTTCAATAAAACTAATATTTTTAGATTGTTCTTTAAACTTAATTGTTTATCCTTCATCATATATATTTTTTCATGTGGCAAAATTTTATATAAGATTCTAATTTCTATTTTATAGCTATTATGTATGCTATCAAGTTGCTTTGCTATTACTAATGACATACAAAATTTATTTGCATAAATTCATACTTTGGTCTCATGAATATATGTACTTATCATGATCTTACAAAAGTTTACACTGAATCTATGTCCTTATAAGCAGTCTATAAGATATACAGGATGTTAAACAATACTTAAAATCTTTAATCTTGGTCATCAATGGTATGAAAATTTCCATAAGTTAATATATTTATTCTTATTGCAATAATTATGTGTATAGATACACATACATATTTATTAAAGCATTTACCTAAAATAAACAGGAATGAAAGAGGCAGTAATGAAGAATATGCAGTCTATCTGTGTTTTGCAAAAGCATAGTACATAGGTTAAAATCAATAGCATGAAAATTTTGTTATTATCAGAATTCATTTCAGGCAACAAATTATGCATTAATACTTATTTTAATGTGAAATCATTGTATCTGTTACATGATTCAGAGAAATAAGAGTCTGAGTTGGTTTTTATCTTAATGAGATTTGATTCATGTACCCCTGCTTCTCATTACCCTGTAGGAGAACTGCGGCTACTTTGAAGGACAGAAAGGAGGGGGAAAAAATCAACTTTGCCAAAAACTCAAAGGAAGTTGCTACTATCCAACAACATTGCAAAATATTAGTAATGGAAAAAAAACATCAGTTTAAAATGTTTCCATTTGTCAATGCAAATGTGAAATAAACTCTTAAAAGCATTCTGCCTGAGAGCATATAATGTATTAAAAATATCTTGTCAATAAATAAACAAACATAAAATGCTTTTTAAAACTCCTTCAGCACAAAGAAATGTAATAGAATCTAGCATAATTTTTTTTCCAAGTATCATTCTGACATCTTTTAGGATCCTTTCCTCAAATACATTCAATCATCTAAGTTATCAATTTAAATTCCACACTGGTTATTTTTTTCCTTACAAGCTATTGAATTTATAAAAAATTACATCAAAATAGGCTAAATAATTCTTTGAGCCTAGTAGGTAAATCCAAGTGCTCCATCTCTTTTCCTGTGAATCTTAATGTAATTCTTTTAAGTATTATTTATTGAATTCCTATCATACACCAGCCCATTATAAGTACTTAAAAGATATTATGTCATCTATTTTCACAGTAATACTGTAAGATAATTATAATTAATTTCATTTTATCAGTAAGAAAAATAAAACTTGAAAAAATTATTAAATTGCTCAAGATCTCAGTTTATTAAACAGCAAAACCAGAGGAGTAACCCAGATATACTAATTCCAGGACCGAAGCTGTTAACAGCAGTGCTGTGTTATAACAGTATTTACTCAATTGCTGATAACTTAGGTATTTAAAGAACATACTTCAGAATTGTATTATTCATACAATACAGAGTTCTCCTCATAGCTTTTCAGATTATTTATTTGTTTTTGAGAAAAGTTCTTTTATTTTTAGACTATTAAAAAGCACAATATGTAGTTTGCCCACTTTTCAGATTAAAGTTATAGGAGATGAAGGAACCAATTACATGTGACAGCCCGTTAAAAGTTGTGAAGTGTTATGAAAAGTTATTGTCTGTGATTGCACATGTTACGTGAGCCTATGGCATTGGAGTATCGCACTGAAGGTCTAAGCAAAAAAGAAAAAAAATGTCTGCCTGGTGGGGGAGATAAACTATAATGCAGACAGGTGGTTGTACTGTGCACCAAATCCAGAGGCCTTCCTTGACATTCAGAAGCTTTTCAGAAAATAAGAGCATGTGGAAATCTTAAATGTTCATAGTTAGACCTACAAATTCACAGGGTTTAGTCCTTCTTGAGTGTGGGCTTTGTAAAATCTTTTACCCTGATAGGTCAGTTCTCTCATGCTGCCTATTTTTGAGCTCATTTTACATAGAATGATAAAGCACAATGACCTAAAAGCAGACATTTTAGAAGCCATCTCCTAGAAGTTGCTGTGTTCCATTTGGAGCCTCTACATGATATCCAGGAGCAGTTTTTACACCTCAAGCTTTCCTTAAAGCAGGATTTGCAACTCAAATTCCCAAGTGACGTATAAAACAGACCAGAACAGGGATACTGATGTAATCTTCAGCTCATTTTGTATATTAAAGAAAGTAGGTCTACTATTATCATGTCTGCTTTCTTAAACATGGTAGGAATTGAATCTATGAGTAAGTCTTTCTCAGGTTTTAATTGTCAGAATCTAGTTTAAATTAAAACAAGACAAGCTGGATGACTAGAATCTTTCTACTTTTGTTCTTCATTATGTAGTATCCTGATTCATAAACTCTAAATCTTGCTTTTATGGTACAGTCTTCATATTCTTTATAAAATGCTATCTCATTATAATTTGATACTTATCAACATCATATGTTTATTTCTGTTGAAGGTGAATATGAAGCATATTAGGAGAAGTTCCCTTTAAGCTTTTATTCACAGTTGATAATCTCAATAGCATCCTATATATCTGCCTCAAGTAGAAGTGAAGTGTTTTTTTTGGTTCCATACTGAAGTTGAGTTGCTTTAGACTCTTTTCACTACAACCTGATTACTGTTTGTAGATACAGCTGGAATTTTGCATGTTGAAGCAGTAGGTGTTTTTCTGAGAAGATTTACATTTATATACAGGACCCAAAGATACTCAAGGGTATCTTTGGCCATTTCTGTGGTGGAGGCTGACACTTCTTTTCATAAACTTCTGTAACAAAGCTGGAGCCTCTCTGTCAATTATGTAGACCAAATGTCTGTGCACAGTGGGGTCTTCTTGCTAAATTTGGAATGGCACAAGACCAACTCCTCTCCAAACTCCTGGGTGTAAGGTGACCTCTCTTTCAACAGAAGTAATACTCTATGCCTCTATTAAAAGGACTTTGTGAAGAAAGGGGCAAAAGGAAATAAAACTATTGAAATACATTATATTCCATAAATATAAAACTATTGGGTGAATCTAAGGTGTCAGTGTCAAATGCTTAAAAAAATTAAGGAAAGTTTTTACATTTTGCTCTAGTTTTAAGATAGCTTTTCTAATTTTTATTTAGTCTTCAAACTATATGCTAAACTCAACTTTCATTCATGAGTCATCATGAAAAGATTGAGACAAGTTCCAGTGGAATTTTGATTAACAACTCTATGTGGGATTTCCCAGTAGGAGCTGGGAAAGGAGAGAAAAACAAAACAGAAAAATAGTTTCTTGAACTCATAGTCACCTTTATTAATTTTCTAATTCCTACCTTAGAAGGACTTCACGGATTTTACCATCATGCCCATTCTAAGCCCTTTTATGGGAACTTGATGCAGTTGAAAGTTTGGAAAAATTAGGTTGACACACTAACATCTACTATGCTTACTGTCTCTTTCTAAGGGTTAAAATGCCTTAATCAGTTATGACAAGGGTGTGTCTAAATGTGGACTGACCATCCAAAGATGGGAAATACAAGTCCTCCAATTTCAAGAAGTTTAAATTGATTTGTAATATAACAGTTATTGAATATGGGGTGTTCATTTAAAAAATCTCAGCAAATAGAAAAACTGAGTATATAACTGGGAAATCATAATTTTCTTTAGAAGATGAGTAAAATTACCCATCCATCCAAACAGAGCACTTAAAGTAAACATTATTTTATTATTGCAGTTTATAGATTACAAAAGTATTTTCAACTTGATTTGCCTACCTTTTCAACTTACTTTATCAACTTCAAAAAATTTAGTTTCCTGTTGGTAAAACATAATAAAGCAATCTCGTTATTACCCTCCAGTATATTATTGCATACCTGTATTTACACTGAGAACACAAGGCTGTCAAATATTAGTTCCATTTGGGGAAAAGAAATTTCAGGTACCTTAAAGAGAACAATAACACTTTAGTCAGATACATAAATTATTAATAGCTTTGTGTTAATGCTTTTAATCCCCAAATTAAAAATTCAAAATCTTTGCCAAGTAAAATTTCCTTTCAAGTTATCTTACAAAAATAGGTATGGACCTTAAAATACCTTAAAATAGGTATTTTAAGTTCTATTTTTTGTTAGTGTGTCAACTCTGTTTATAACTCAAATCTATATTTTAACTCTTAATATAAGAACCAAGGGAGAATGTAAGCTAGAATAGATTCTCTAAGTTATTTCTAGGTCATACCAGAATATTAATACCATACTTCTTTTGGATTCAGTATGCTTTCTTTTCTGATAGTGTGTTAATAGTCTTCCAAATAATCAGTCTTCTTTATTCACTAATTGCTTATGATTTCATTGCTTTCATTGCTATTAACTGCTTTGTGTGTTAGACAGCTTTCTGTTACTATAATAAAACACATGAGATAATCAACTTGAAAATAGGAACAGTTTATTTTGGTTCATAGTTCTGGAGATTTCAGTCCATGTTTTGTTGGCCTCATTGTTTTGGGATCTATGGCAAAGCATCAAATCATATCAGAAGCATGGAGTGGAAGAAGGTGCTCATCTCAATATGATCAAGAAGTAAGATGGGGGTGCGGGGGACAGACAGACACAAACCAGGGGTTCTACAATCTACTTTAAGGGCATGTCCCTAGGGACAGGAAGTTCTCCACTAAGTCCTACCTCTTAAAGATTCCATCACTTCCAAATAGCTCCAACCTTGGAATTAAACTGTTAATATATGGGTCTTTGGGGAACAGTTAAGATTCAAACTGTAACAGTGAATATGTATACAGTGTGAGAGGAAATTATTGACTCATACTTGGAAATAAAGTAAAGGTCAAATCATTTAAAGAAAAATATATAGACAAATAGTGTTTTCTAATCTTTAAAAATAAGTGTAGAAGAAAAGATCAACATTTGGAGTATGTTTGGAGGGAAAATGATACTACTTTGGGTACCCATCCATTTACCTAAAAATTCCCAAAGATAATTTATGCAGAAGAGAGAGGGAGAAGTAAGGTTGTGTGTGTGTGCGTGTTTGTGTGTTCTTTGTAGGGAACTGAAATACACTGAAAAAGGGGATGAGATTGAGTAAATGGTGTTCCAAGATAAACCCATGTAAATGAGTAATACCTTCTGGGAGCTAAAAAGGTAAAGAAAATGTTTAAGATTTTGAAACAGACCACTTAATATTTTTTTCAATTAATGCAATAGTATTTTCACCATACTAAAATTGTATATTAGTATTTTATTTCTTTTGGGAAGGAAATTAGTAAGATAAAATGTAATGGAAAAAGGGAACTATTTCAAGAAAAGGGGTTGAGAAAGATAGAACTTTTGAAGATTAGGAAAGCAAGCAAAAAAGTGCTCAGAAGGAAAAGATGGAGTCATACAGAAAAAGGTGGAGGTAGACAGACTAATTTATCTGGTTCTTACAGATGTTTAAATTCTTAGTCACAGAACGCGAAACAGTTGATTTATGAACTCGGGAACAAATAAAAACAGCTCCTTCCAAATTCCCTTAAAATGGTAATAAGGCAGTCAGGCTTTGTCCGAAGCTCTTCATTTGCTCATCTTTAATTCTCAGAGGAAAATCCCTAAATGAGATAGACATAGAAGCTCAGTAAAAAGTATTCATGTGGGTCGTATGTGTGTGTGTGTGTGTGTGTGTGTGTGTGTTTCCCAGGCAGGGGTCAGAGAATGGAGAACTCTAGAAATCAAATTAAGAATAAGAATCTCATTTAGAGAAAAATTTGGGAAGAAAAATAAATTAGATGGAATGAATGTGGGAAAGTGGAAAAGAAGGAAGCCAGAAACAAAGTCCATGGGGGAAATAGAATTGTGTGCATGAATGAGTTCTGATAGGAAGCCCTGCCCTTCTTATCCATATTTATTCATGTCCCCTCCTAGGCAAAACTTTGGTTCCTCCTTGGCAAGGGACTATGTGACTATTTTAAATCATACAGTACCATTCAGTAAATGTAGTATTTTAGACAAATTCCCGAAATTATTTGTTCCCCCTTTTTCTCAGCTTTTAAATCAGGAGAAAGGTATCTACTGAAAGAGGTTTGTCTCCTTAATCTAAATTGTTCTTCTCTATTCCCTTGATCATGAAGTCCTTTTCCTGTTTGTCCTTGAATAGTTATTTTTATTCAGAAAGATGTTCTTTTTTATGTTTAAGCTCTATTTTTAAAAAGTTTATGTATGCATGATTACACATACACACTCACCCTTAAGCATTTTAGGGAGAAAGAGTGAGAGTACTGCATGGTGTCTTAGACTAAATTTTTGGATGGTGCTGAGATCCAAGGGAAGGCTGATGTTTCAAAGTGTCCTCTTCATCCTGGGAACTGATAGACTTCAAAGCAGTAATGAGTTATCCCCTGATCTCCAGCCTAGGGTGGCTGGACTGTCTTGGCAATCTGTCTTCCCCAGTGTTAACCTTGATTTCATAATGGTTGTAAGAGAACCACTGTTTTAGTCAACTTTTTCACTATTGTAACTAAAGGACCCAACCAGAACAACTTTAGGGAGGAAAAGCTTATTTAAGGGCTCAGAAAAACTTCTTTTGTAACTGGAACCAAACAACATTCTGACATCTAGCCACACAAATAACTGACAATGTAGCATCAAACTTTAGCCTGAACAGTCTAGAAGCTCAATAACCAGGATTAAGAGACAATAATTCATCCTCAGTCTCACCAACTGGAATAAGTCCAGTAGCCAGAAGTCAAGAGGATTTAAGAGTTAATACATGGTTCACCTTGACCTCTACTCAAGCCCAAGGCATGAGGGTGGGGGCACAAGGGGGAAGAAAAGTCTAAGCTTCCTTAGCCCTACTAATACCCTTGCCTTTCAAGTTCATGTTTTTCAAATCTTTCTGTTCCTGATTATCACAATAAATTTGGTTAAAAGTCACCACAATGTCCATGCCACTGCCTGAATGCTATGCTGCCTAGAAATTTCTTCCACCAGAACAAGAAGTCCATTGTTTTTAAAATCAGCCTCACCCAAAGTCTCAGGACACCAGCAAAATGCAGCCACCTTCTTAGCCAGAACATAACAGGAGAAGTCTCCAGTCCAATTACCAATAGTGTCCTCCCTTTCCTCTAAACCTTCTTGAGCCTTGTCTTCACTGTCCACAGTACTATTGGCATTCTGGTCTTCTGAGCTCCCACCAGAAGTAGCCAATAGGCTCTACTTATGACAACCGAAAGCATTCCCAGCTTGTACTGCTAAACATATAAAATTCTTCCCACCAATTCCAAAAAGCTCAAAAATTTTCTGAACCACATTGTCAGGTTACTCACAGCAATAACCCAACTTCTTGGTACCATTTTCTGTATTAGTAAGCTTTTTGGTTCTGTGACTAAATGAGGTAACCAGCACAATGGTAGAGGAGGGAGTCTATTTGAGGAACATGGTTTCAGAAGTCTTAATCCATAGACAGCAGGTTCCATTTCTTGGGGCTCACGATGAGGCAGAACATCATAGCAGAAGAGTGTGTCAAAGGGAAACAGTTCATATGATGATCAGAAAGCAGAGAGAGGCTCCACTCTCCAGATACAAAATATATACCCCATAGCCACACTCTCAATGAACCAATTCCTCCAATCACACCCCACCTGCCTCCAGATACCACTCCATTAATCCATCAGGGATTAATCCACTGATTAGGTTAAGGCTATAACCCAATCATTTCTCCTTCAAACTTTCTTGCATTGTCTCACAAGTGAGTTTTTTGGGGACATTGCATACCCAAACCATAAGAACCACCATCCAGGTCTCAGGCCAATTCAGTGAATCAGGAAATCTTTCACTGTTTTCCTGCACTTTGATTCTACTTTTTAATATCTTGTCCACTTTGCTTCTACACAGTTCACATGCTTTTGGTGTTTAATATGTAAACCAAGACTAAAGCTACCAGAATCCCTAGAATATTTTTTTCTGTTATTATGTACAAGGATTCTCATTCCTGCCTATATGAAAACATAAACCAATGCAGATATTTCATTTTTTTGCCCCAATAATATCCATTCACAAGCATTTGAAAGTTATTAATGACCAGAAATTGTATCAGAATTAGTGGTAAAGAGATTTCCTCATAGCTTTGAGGGCTTACAAAATGACAGCTACAGGATTTCTACACAAATTCTTGATATTAGCACAAGTGTAGTACTCAGATTTCTTATCACTTTGTTGCCTGTGCCTGTTCTTTTAATTGGTTTTAAAGACTTTAATTAAAATTTTTCAATGGATTCTTTAAAAATATCTCAAGAACATTGAATGATGTCTTGAAAATACGTTCAAGTCAATGTTATATAGAACAACTTTTGTATACTTCTAAGAGCAATTTAATGAGTATTGAGCATTATTCTGAATTAATATTTTAAGATGAGTTCATGACTTGACAAATCTGAAGACAGCATTGAATTGACATCATATGTAGCTTTGTGATATTCCCATCCCCAGGTGACATATTTCCTTCAGAAGCCATCCCATCTCCTTTTAATGCCCTCTCAAAATATTGTTCATTTCAAAATGATGATACTTGCCTTTATTTGCATTTGAGGAGGTTGTTCATCTGTGATACTCTTGATCTAAAGTATATTCAAATGGTCAAGTTGAAAAAAAAAAATGGTAAATGAACTAGTCACCATAGATTAAAATGTTCTCATGTAATATTGAACAAGGGAATTTTAAGAATCTTATAAATGTTACTTCACAATATTAGCCTGCTAAAAAATGTGACTGTTTTATTAACATGATCTTAATTCACTGTTTAAAACAAATCAAACAAGATAGAAGATTCTTACATAATGACAGTTTTTTTCATTTTCAACCTAGATGTTATGGTTTGGATGTGAAGTGTCCCCCAAAAGGTTATGTGTGAGACAATGTAAGAAGGTTCAGAGGAGAAATGATTGGGTTGTGAGAGTCTTAACCCAATCAGTGAATTAATCTCCTGATAAGGATTAACTGAGTGGTAACTGAAGTGGTAAGGTGTGGCTGGAGGAAGTGTAGGGGTGTGGCTTTGGGGTATATATTTGTAACCAGCAAGTGGAGACCCATCTCTTTGCTTCCAGATCATCATGTGAGCTGGTTCCCTCTGCCACACTATTCTGCCATGATGTTCTGCCTCATCTTGAGCCCCAAGGAATGGAGCTGGCTTTTTATGGACTAAGACCTCTGAAACCATGAGCCCTCAATAAACTTTTCTTCCCTAAAATTGTTCTGGTTGGGTCCTTTAATCACAGTGGCAAAATATCTGACTAAATCATTAGGGGAAATTTTATTAACAATTTAAAAATTAAAATATTTGGTTCTGAGCAGCCTGAACTAATGTGTTTTTATAGTTCTTAAAAGTTAATAAATTAAAATTTAGGTTTGTTTGTAATCTAAACTTATCTCTCCAAAGTAAGAGATTTCTTCTACCAATGAGCACCAAGAACCTTGTATCCCTTGTAATACCCAGTCTTCATAACAACCATGTAAATATTATCTCCATTTTATTTATTTTACAGATGATAAAATAGAGGCTTAGGAGAATAACTCAGTTTTAGACAGAACTATAAAGGCCACTAATAACACCTGAAAAACACCAGAGAGTGGTTTTATGTAGGTTTTTATGGATTTCACCTGAATCACACTTTACATATTTGTCAAACTTTTTAATTGAGATTATTCATCTGTGATGCTCTGCAAGTAAAGTATATTCAAATGGATAGTTAGAAATCATACTAATATGAAAGAGTCACTATGGACTAAAATCTGCTCATAGACGATCCAACAAAGAAATGTGAAGACTCTTAACAGATGTCTTTCACTATATTTGAACAATTATAAAACAGAGTGTAGTAGAGCAATATCACCCCAAACCAGCCTTGTGAACACTCCTAGGGCTTTTGTTTTAAAACGTCCTCCTCCAAAAGAAGTACTGAAAGAATAGACCCCACATGACTAACGTGGAAATTAAACCTTAGCACAGATTATTTATTTATTCATTTGTTTTGTTGTTGTTGGATAATGGAAGGTGAATTTTAAAAGGTGTTGATTTCTTGTGCTGCATGAAACTACAGAAAACAATAGAACCTGGAAGTTCTTAAATATTGGTAGGCCAGGCAATTATTGAATATCTAAGTCCTGTCTGCAGATAAATACTCAGACTAAATCTTTAGCAGTTTTCTCAGACAAAACTTTTTCTCTATTTCTTTCTAATCAGATGAGGGAGGAGTGAAGATCATGCTTCCATATTTCAGATTTTGAAAAAAAGCAAGTAAAAAGTCATCTAAATAATGGATTTATTTGAATTCTACCAAGTCCACATTCTTTTAACTTTAATACTCTTTGAATTGTATAAATAAGTACTTGAAGTTAATTGAGTTCTAGTGAATAAAGAATCAGAGTTCTTATATTTCACACTTGATAAAACCTCTTCCAGTTATTTTCACTCCTCACCTGAACTTAAAGAAGCAGGCAATACTCACAAGGATCGAAAGGCATTTACAGACTAACTGGGAAAGGAGATTCACACCATTGCAACAAGTCTAGATTAACACATATGTAACCAGTGCTAGCTTGTGTAGTACACACAAGATATAGGAAAAGGAAAATAGTTTTCATAGTTTGGAAAAGGTGAGATGTGATCTCTGTTATAATGATAAAGATAATTTGTTTATTCAATGACAGAATCCTACAGCACATTATTTTGGGGTAAACTCTACTACTTGTAGAGTTTAGGTATAGACAACAGGAGTAGAGAACTTTTAGGCTATCTTTGGTTATCTTGTACAATAGTCAACCTAAGTTATCAGAGGAGAATTTTTTTTAGACTTAAAAATTTGGTCCCTTGTCATGTTTTGTGCTACGTTGGAGTTGTTAAACCAATAAGAGTATCCATCCATTTCCTCTTCATTTTTTTTACTAAAGAGCAGTGACCATGAGTATCTCCAATGTTCAGATCTTAAAGGTTCTAATCTCTGACATTAGAATTTGTTCTTTAGACTTAGGAATATATAGAAAACTGACGTGTGAGAATCTGGCTTCTACTTAATTCTTAAGAAATTTGCTTAAATCAAATCCATTACAAACAAGTAGTGACAGCACTATTTTTCACTGAGTTTGATAAATCCTTTTCATCCACCCTAAAAAAGAATAACAACAATTCATATTTCCTAGGTGTATGAACTAGACAATTTTTTTCTACCAACTCAGGAGAATCATCTGCCAATTTATGGACCACATTATGGTTAAAGTATGATTAGACATTTTTCTCAGATTTTCAAAAGCTACATTGTTGTTGGATCACTTTATATAATGAAGGAATAGAAATAAAAAGCAGGCTATTGTGAGTTTAGACATATATTCAAACAATCTATTAGAGGAAGTGTTGACCTTTGGTACCAGTGGGAATGACACCAACTGAACAATGTTCCTCTATATAGGCTGTTATATAAATATTTGGCATAGCAGAAAAATAGTCATCCCAAGGATTCATAGTCTCTTCTCTCTAAATGGCTTTCATTTTTAGCTTTTCCTCCCCAACATTGCTACAGAGGGAGCAAAACCATAATTGCTAACAGGGCACAAAAAAAGAGACAGGTTAAAAATAAAGTTTCTTGAAATAACTAGAAGCATGTGACTCCCAGAATTTCAGGATAGACATAATGTTGAATGAATTGGGTTCTCATGAAGAAACTTTTACAAAAATGTATATGACAATATCATATGTAGCTAATGAGAGAATGAAAAAGGCTAAGGAGAAGAAAGACTGACCTTTGGCAAATAGCCATCCCTCACTGCAGTTGAGCCGCTGTAGCTGCCAAAAGTGAAGCAGTAATTATTAATGGGGTCAATTTTATGGGGCAGAACTGGTTATCATTGTGCCATATGGGTGTGGGACACAGGCGTGTGTGTGTGTGTGTGTGTGTGTGTGTGTGTGTGTGTGTATAGAATGAATTCTGTTTTACTGGCTGCCTGAATACAAATAGCCTTGCTCTATACTTCCTGTATTTTGTAAAGAATGCCTACTGTTTTCACATGCATAAGAAGACGGTGTTTTAATACCCAAATGTTTTCCAAGTAAATGTATTATAGTATAGGTAAACTCTTACTTCAAGATATCTGTTGAATATTTTAAAAAGATTGTGTTTTTTAGCTTTTCTTTTCTTCTCTTTTTTTCCACAAATTATAAATCTGGAGTAGGATCAATTAGTATATGTTTGCATATATGATGCAAACTTGGTGATTAAATGGTCTGTGGAAAAGTAAGATCTCCTAAATGTGGGAGTACATGAACACTGTCTTCTTGGGATGTGAAGAGAAAGAACCTCATTTCAGAAATTGGGCACCAAACTGTAGTGCAGAGGAACAAGCTGTACAATAGAGGAGACTGTCAGAGTCAGCTCTTGGAGCAAGAGCATCTTAAGTGCATGAGCTCAGTCCAAAGGTGAGCTGGAGAGCTTGTCTTTCTCTTTTTCTTTTTTCCTTTTTCTTTTATTTATTTTTTGGTACCAGGGCTTGTCTTTTGCCAATTCCCTCTGTTATGGTGTCTACCTAGACCACACCTGCAGCAAGATTAAGAGCTTTCCCATACTTTCCTAATAGAAGAAGGCTAGACAGTAGCAAGGAAAAGTCCATCACTGACATCCTTCTCTTATCAAATGTTTTTTCTTTCAATACCATGTGTCTTTAGTTAATGAGTTTAAGACTTAATATTTTGCAAAGATAAACAAGCAAGTCAAATGTAAAATTGTCAGTGTGATATGGTTGTTCACTTTGTTACATAAGTAGATATTTCCTCCACTTTAAATTATTTTGTTTTACTAGAAGTACGTTTCATTTACAAAAACATATACCAGAACCCAAGGGGAAAATATCTCCTGAAAAACTGAACTTAAGCTTAGAACAGTCTTGCTAAACCACTTTAGAAAATAGTTAAAACCATAGTGATTTAGATCCAAATCATAGGAAGATGTTGTGTCTTTGAAGATGAAGTTATGCCACAATATTCAAGTATGTTTGGAAATGCAGTTTTGTTAAGTAAAAGTTTGTTAAGTGAAAAAAATCCAAAAGATGTAAAATAAACAAAATGATAATAGAAAAATTATAATAATATATGATGAAATATTAAGAAGAGTTCTCCCGAGAAAGAGTTTGATGTTGGTTTTCATATTTTGTATACTTTTGAACTTTCCAAAGTGAGTGTTTATTATTTATGAGCATCCTATTTTCTTTCCACAAAAGCTATTTTTAACTTCCATGTTTTTATGAATTTCACATAAAATATTTCTGTTTTCAACATGGTGAGTAAATGACCTTCCCTGAGAAATTTTATGTTCTTAGATAATTCATCTTAATCTTAATTTATGGAAACTTAATTGTGCTAAAGTTGAAAAGAAACCTATATTCAAAAATTTTCAATTTTTTTCACTAATGCCTGTTTAATTTTTTTCAACTTGTGATACAATCAAGGATAATGCATTGCATTTGCTTGTTATATTTCTATAGTAATATATAATTTTGATCATGTATAGGTGTTTCTTGGTGATCTTTAATAACAATTAACAATTGCATCTTTAGCTTCCTGTGTTTTTTATATTTTATTGAATGTCAGATTATTTCAATTTTGTTACTATTTTTCTCCCGATTAGTTTCAGGTTAACCTTAGTGGCAGGAACACATAACATGATTCTACCTCCTTGTATATCCCACTGGGGGCTGATGGGTGAGTGTACCTTATTTTTGTCAATGCCAAAAGTGATGCCTTAGTCAAGGTGGCATCTGTCAGATCTCTTCATTTTAAGGAGTATTTTCCTGATTGAAATTCCACAGTACTGCCAATGGAGCAATACTTTGAGACTGTTGAAATCCTGTTACACAGCTGTCTGTCTAACAGTAGTTTTACCTGGTTCTTGCCTGAATCAATCATCACTGGGGTGATGATGTCATAATTCTATCCACCCTATGATTGCAGACTGACAAACTGTAAAGAAAACTTTTCCCTCTCCTAGTCCCTTTAAAACATTTCAGCATTGTCTGTAGCAACTTAGGTATTCTCTTTTAGTCAATATCATATAAAATCATTCATGTTATTAATCAGAGCAAGCCAAATAGTCCAATGAACACCCTATGTGCTGTTCCCATCTCCATCTGTTTGAGAGAACATTTTTACCTTTTTTTCTGGCATCTTCCCAATTTGCACTTTCCCTGTCCCACCTCTGGTTATTTCTCTCAGAAGCCTTAGTTATTTTTAGAAGAGAATAATATAAAAACAAAACATGTGAACCCTTGCTAGATACTTGGAGTCTGAGTTCTGTCAGTGGATGCAATGGAGAACTGCATAAATACATAGATTGGATTATCCATAGATGGATAGGATAGATACAAGGTAATAGATGATTGATAGAAATATTTTATTTTAATTCAGAAGCTAATCCCCCTCCATAATGTTCCTTCTTTCCTTTACTATTGCATATTTGCACTTTATTTATCCCAAAGAACCCAGTTCCCAATAGGATCATTATTTTCATTCATTGGAAGATCGATTCCTGCTCAATCCTGTAATACCAAAAATAGTATGGAAATTGCTACATTCTTAATAATACCAACATCAAGGACTGGGGCTAGCTCAGTGGTGGAGTGCTTGTTAGAAAGTCCCAAACCCTTGGGTTCATTGCCCAGTGATGGAAGAGAAAAAAAATCAAATCTTAATACTACCAATATCACACCTAATATGTGATGTTCATGATTTCTCTGCAATCTCTCTCTCTCTCTCTCTCTCTCTCTCTCTCTCTCTCTATTTCTCTCTTTTATATTTTCTGTAGAGTCTATCCTATCTAGGATATCACATAAAAACACTATGTTCAAAAGTTGGACAAATTCTACTTTTAAGTTGATTAATCCTTCTGTATGATTATAACACTAATATTGCAATGCTATATTTCTTTCTTTCTACATGTTTTCCTGTTGGTGTTTGCTACATTGGCACCCATTTTATTTAATTTATTTAAAAATTATATAAATTATTGATATACTTCCAAGTAAGAACATACAAGTGGAAGTCTCTCAAACCCTTCCCTCTCACCCAATTCCTACTAATTTCTCTGTGTCACCACTTTCTTTATAATCTGGTTGATCTTTCCTTAATTTCTTTTTTCAAAAAATAAAAACTTCAAAACCTATAGAGAAATATACATTTTATGCCCCCTTTATGCTAAAAAAAGGATACAGTGTAAGACTATTTCCCTCCTTGTTTTTCTACTTCACGATATATCCTATAAATCATGCAATATTAATTTGAACAAAGCTCATCCTCATTTTTATTACTTGCTTGCATAGCTATCATTTGTATGTGCTTACCATAGCTTATTCAACCAATTTTCTGTTGATAATCTTATTCATTTTAATTATTCTGTTATTAGAAATATTGATGAAATAAATATTTCAGAGTTGTTGTAGTCTTTATTGTTCATGGAGATGGATTTTAAAGATCAATCTTTAGAAATGGGATCAATAAGTTGAAGCATAGTTTCACACATCATTTCTTTCTTTAACTATTAGTAAGTTCTTCCCAATAGTTTTATTTTTCTACCATCAACAATCTGTGAGAAAGGCTGGGCTACACACCTCAGCAACAGAAGACATGACAAGTTCTAGAGCTGTTGCCTGACAGACAAGAAATGGTATTGTGTGGGCAATTTTATTTTGTATATATCTCTCTCTTTTTTTCTTTTTTGAGATTCTGGGGATTGAACTTAGGGCCTTGGACTTACTAGGCACACGCTCTACCAGTGAGTTTCACCAACCCCTTTCAATTCTCCTATTCTGACTGAAGTTCAGTATCTTTTCATAAATTTAAAGACATTTGTAGAATTCCTATGGAAAACCTTTATTCACGTTATTTTTATTTTTCTGAATGTCTAAATTTTATCCTCATTTTAAAGTCCTTCACGTATAAAGGACGTAACGATAATTATCAGACAAATCACATTATTTTCTCTTATTTTATGCAAATATTTTCTTCCAAGTTCGGAAAATTTGTGGTTTTGATTTTGTTCAGGATGATTTTTATGTTATGCCAATTTTATTAAATTGAATTTATCAATCTTTTTTCTTCTATTTCAAAACCGAGTCATAATTTATTGAGATACAAAGAAAAAGAATTTTTAAATGGGTAAAATCCACATAATTAATTGTCTGCTATAAGTACTACTTTAAAAAAACAATGGCCATTTAATCCAAATAAACTTTTCCTGATCAATATTTGGAAAAGATAGTTTTATTCTAAAAGGGATCGTATCTTCATTGCCTACTAGTGACCCATGATAAAGGCAGAAGCAGTGTGGAAGCCAACCACAATCCATAATAAAAGCAACTCTATTTCCTGAAATGTATCCCTCAGGCAGGTTTATTTCTGCAATCAATATTTCAGGAACGATTAGTCCTATCAAGTCATTTTTGTTTAAGAAGTCTTCAGAAATACTTACATATGTCTCAGTTCTATAAATTGATTTAAATTTAGTCTTGTCATTTTTGTCCATGTCTCAATTCTTTTAATTTACTTCTTAACCTGAAAAGAAAAAAATGAGCAGGTAATTTAGGTGTAATGAGAATGTGTTTCAAATGTTCAATTCCTTTTCTCTTTTTCTGTCAAAATTACATAATTTTGAAGTTATGTTTAACCGTACAATTTTGAGATTTGAGGTTCTGTTCCCAGGATCTCTCAAAATAATTATCCTCTTCAGGAAAGTCTTGATCTGGACTCTTCAATTTTTATGTGCTAGACCTTCAATCACAAGGGTCATTTTCTTTCCAGTAATGTGAGAAATAATAATGCAGTGTGTGACAGCCAATGGGAACACATGTATGGATACAGTATAATATATTGGGTATATTTGGAAAAATGTAGAATAAGATCAGAGCTGAGTCAGGTTCAGTGTCCTGTGGGGCCCATTTGTTATGAGACTTACTACTGCATCCTTACGCACTGAAAGGGGCAAGACAGTCTCTGGGGGGCTCTTCCACAAAGGCACTAATCTTATTGATGAAGGCTCTGCCCTCATGACCTACATATTCCTAAAAGGGCCTCCATTCTAATACCATTGCCTTCAAGGTTAGGATTTCAACATGTGAATTTGAGGGGACTCAAACATTTAGACCACATAAATTGCATAATGGTTTTTATAGAACTAACTTTTCTAAATCATCTACCCAAACCTTGGCGCTCACTGTGTGTGCACACAAGTGTATGTGTATGTGTGTGTGTGAAAGCATACATCATTTTGAAACTTCATGACACAGAAAGATGATATGATGAATTCTCTCAATTGCATTCAGGGCTGAGAGAGTATATGTAACCTGACCCACTAAATCTGAAGGGATAAAAAATGACCACCAGTCAATTATGCTTCCTTCAAAATTGTGGAGCAAGTTATCATCAGCTTTGTAAAATAGCTCTCATTACTGAAGTTTTCCTTCTATCCCAAGAAGTTTTATGGTCATTCTGGTCACTAGGTGAAAGTCATCTTCCTTTTTGTATTCTTCTGTACTTGTCATTAATCTTTGAGAAAGATCTACTAATGAGAAATTTTGATCAATAATACTTGGGAAAATGTGCTCTATCATGTAACCAATTTGAAAGCAAAGTAGTGATAGAAGGACAATTGAACTGAATGGTCTCTAGTGCTCATTAAGTCCATAGACACTGACTACACTGATATGCACATGACTGCCTTGCTCTCTTAGGAGAAAGCAAACTCATGAATCCTGTACTACATCTAAATTTAGCACTGACAATTTAACCAGATGCCTTCTTTCACTACCCTATACACATTTTCAATGGAGAAGACCCCAAAACAAGTAAGATTTCAATTTTAGCAGCTTTATTCTTTAACTCTCCATTCTGCATATTTTTAAGGTCAAGAATATGAGATCAAGGAATAATCATATGTCTTTTGACATATCAAAAGTGAGCTGGCGTTCAGTACAACTATGTAGAAATCATATCTCTGTAAGGCTATTTCTTATTTTAACTTGGTTGTTATGTATGTGCAAAATTTTGGATTTGCATACATATATATATATATATATATATATATATAACATCTATATGTGTCTATATTGAGCTGTGTCTGTATGAAAGAGACTTTAAAACTAGGCATATGGTTTCCTAGTAACAAGAATCACATATAACTTCAAGAAGCACTCTGTCTACAATCATATGCCTTCAACTTATTAGCAAGACAAGAACTCTTAAGAAGCAGCTTTGAATTCTGCACAGAATATCTAACAATCAAAGTAGCAGTGCATTTTTTTGTACAGTTGTATAAACCAAATAGACACACAAGTGACTTTTTTCCTCAGGTCTGATTCAACTCAGAAAAAGACACATGGAAGGAGACTCCTATATTATAAGTACTGATATTTATGGTTTATAATTACTAAATGCCATACATTGTATAGGATTGAGAGATTGATATCCTGTTACAGATCCAGATGGATGAAAAGAATAATTGAATTTCAAAAAAGTTTAAATAAGATTTACAGATAAAAAATTGAATACTATTCATCCTCCATTTTTTTTTCCCAGAAGACAAGCAGTAGTTTACTGCTGAGTCGTGGAGACAAAAAACTATTGGAAAGTAAATTTTTGTAACGTGTTCTCATTGCTTACATAAAAACATTTTTAAGCTAAGAAGATAGATTTCTGTCTAAAATTTACTTTAAAACTTGAACTTGTGTTTTCCCCACTGAATTAATCCTATTCCAGTGGAAACAAATTTTTTTAAGCTTGAAGTTAATCAAGATATAAACATATAAACATAGGTAGGAAAAAAACAATGAGACGGAACTTATTTCTTTAATGGTGCCAAACGTGACACAATGCAAACAATTTAAATTATAGAGTTAAAATGCAAGAATGATATCAATAAACATTAGAAAACATATTAGCAACTGCAGTAAATAACTCAATAAGGTTGGTTTGAAATTCCTGATGCCAAGTGTCTGTTCATGTTAATTTTAGTGTGCTCATTGCAAATAATGACTGATATACTTTAATATGATGAGACCTAATTTCTATGTCTCATACCTATTTGTTGTACCAACATTTACATCATTAAGAGGTGCTTTGCATTTAAATGAATTTAATTTTAGCAAAATATTTCAAAGGCACCTGGTTCACTAATTATTAGCCAATCAAGCACAAATATAATTGATAGGTCTTTCAAGCTTCTTGGGTTTATGGAATAATTTATAAAATAACTTACCTGCTAATGACTGTAGCCTACGGAAAATATATAACAGACAAATATTTAAAGAAATAAAGAATAACTAAAATAACACAAACTGAAGGAGGTTTAACCTTGAAAGGATAAATTCAGTCTAGGTAAGACTACTATTTCCATAATTTTCCCAGAGCAAAATCCTATCTACATGACATGCCTTTGATAGAATTCAAGAGAAAATCCACTGTTTTATTGGCCTTAAGGAATGAGACAGTGGGATGCTTGGAACAAAGAATGGATAGAATTAGAGGGTAGACACCAAGAATGGAGAGAAGCGAAGTCTCCTCATATAGATCCCTCTCAAATCATTGGCTCAGAGATGCATATGCCTAGTGCAAGTCATCAATGAACCCATGCAGGGAAAACAACATCTGTGAGGAAGAAAGAATGAAAGGGTTGTACTGAGGTTCCCCTTTTTTGGGAAAACAGATTCAAGGCATGGGTCTCATCATTTCAAGGAAATTTGTAAAGATCTCAAGGTCTGCAATGAAACAAAAGGAATTACAATTCAGGAATAAAGCCTCCATCCCAGCACTAAGAAGTTTGCCATAAGACTAAAAAATAAACATACAAACCCAAGATCCCAAATTATCCCAAATTAAGCACTCAAGAAAGCTAAAAGTAACCTTTTAGAAGATCAAGTAAATACCAGTGTTTTGGTTTATTTCTATTAATTATCTTTAGTTTTGCATTACAGTAGAATCTATTATGATACAATTATACAAGCATAGAATATATCTTATTCTAAATAGACCCATTATTTCATTCTTGTGGGTGTACATGATGGTGGGATTCACTCAAGTATTTTCATATATATATATATATACACATATATATATAAATACTCAGGTATTTTCAAATATATGAAAACTGTGTTAGATTAACTCTACTCTTTCCTTATCCCCCTCCCTTCCTTCCTTTCCTCTTTGTCTAATCCACTGAAATTATATTCTCCTCCACACCCTATCATAGTTTAATTTCTACATATCAGAGAAAATATTCAACCTTTGATTTTCAGGGGATTGGCTTATTTCACTTAACATGATAATCTCTAGATGTACTGGCAAATGTCATAATTTCATTCTTCTTTATGCCTGAGCAATATTCCATTGTGTATATGTACCAAAATTTCTTTGTCCATTTATCTGTTGAAGGGTACCTGGGTTGGCTCCATAGCTTAGCTATTGTGAATTGTGCTGCTGCAAACATTGATGTGAACTGGGCTCTGTGGCACATGCCTGTAATTCCAGTAGCAACTTGGGAGGCTGAAGCAGGAAGATCATGAATTCAAACCCAGCCTCAACGACTTAACAAGACTCTAAGCAACATGGTGAGAACCTGTCTCTAATAAAATATAAAAAAGTGCTGGGAATGTGGCTCAGTGGTTAATTGACCCTGGGCTTAATCCCTGATAACAAAAACAAAAACAAAAAACAAACAAAAAAATCCCAATATTGCCATCATTGATGTGGCTGCATCACTGTAGTAGGCTAATATTAAGTCCTTTGGGTATATGCTGACTGGGATAAGTAGGTTAGAGGGTGGTTCCATTCCAAGTTTTCTGAGGAATTCCCATATTGCTTTTTCAGAATGGTTTCACTGATTTGCAGTCCCACCAGCAAAATGTATGAATGTATGAATGTACCTTTTCCCCCACACCCTCACAAACATTTATTGTTACATGTATTCTTGATCATTGTCATTCTGACTTTAGTGCAATGGAATTTTAGTGTAGCTTTTATTTGCATTCTTTCATTGCTAGAGATGTTGAATATTTTTTCACATATTTGTTGACCAATCACCTTTCTTCTTCTGAGAGGTGTCTATTCAGTTGCTTTGCCCACCCATTGGTTATTTGTTTGTTTGTTTGTTTGTTTTTGTCTGTTTTGGTGTTAAGTTTTTCGAGATATTTTTGGATATTCCAGATATTAATGACCTATCCGAATTATAGGTGACAAAGATTTTCTCCCATTCTGTAGGGTCTCTCTTCACACTCTTGATTCTTTCCCTTGCTGTGAAGAAGTTTTTTAGTTTGACGCCATCTCATTTACTAATTTTTTATCTTATTTCTTGCACTTTAGGAGTCTTATTAAGGAAGTCAGTTCCACAACCAATATGTTGAAGTGTTGGATTTTCTTTTAGTATGTGCTGGATTTCTGGTCCAATTGCTAGGTCTTTGATCCACTTTGAGTTGAGTTTTATGTAGGGTGAGAGATAGGAGTTTACTTTCATTCTATTACATATGGATTTCTGGTTTCCAAGCTATTTATTGAAGGAGCTCTTTTCTCCAAAGGTATTGGCACCTTTATCTATCTATGAGGTAACTGTATTTATGTGGGTTAGTCTCTGTGTCTTCTGTTTTATTTGTCTTCTTGCCTGTTTTGGTGCCAGCATAATACCATGCTGTTTTGTTTAGCATAACTCTTTTATATAGTTTAAGTTATGGTATTGTGATGCCTCCTGCTTCATTTTTGTTATTAAGGATTGCTTTGACTTTTCTGGGCCTCTTATTTTTCAAAATGAATTTCATTATAGCTGTTTCTATTTCTATAAAGAACATTGTTAGAATTTTGATGGAAATTGCATAAAATCTGTATAACACTTTTGATAGACTGGCCATTTTAACAATATTAATTCTTTCTTTCTAAGAACATAGGAGGTCCTTCCATCTTCTAATGTCTTCCTCAATTTCTTTCCTTAGTGGTCTGTAGTTTTCATTGTAGAGGTCCTTCACCTCTTTTGTTAGGTTGATTCCTGAGTATTTTTTTTGGGGGGGGTTATTATGAATGAGATGGTTTTCCTAATTTCTCTCTCAGCTGATTTATTATCGGAGTATAGAAATGCAATTGATTTATGGGTGTTAATTCTGTATCCTGCTATTTTGTTGACTTCATTTGTGAGTTTTAGAAGTTTCTGGTGAAGTTTTTTGTTTATCATGGAAGGTTTTTAGTTTACCTTCAAATCCGAAGCTTAAGCTTGCTAGATATAGAATTCTTGGTTGGTATCCATTTTCTTTCCAAGCTTGGTATATATTATTCAAAAAACTTAGCACCAAAACAGACAAAAACAAACAAACAAACAAACAAATAACTTCATCACTCTTAGGGGCTGAGTTGATAAATCAGCTGGAACCCATATTGATTTTCCTGTAAATGTAACCAGTCATTTTTCTATAGTTATTTTTAAAATTCTATCCTTTTTCTGTGTCTTAGGCATTTTCATAATAATGTGTCTTGGAGTGGGTCTGTTGTAATTTTGTGTACTTGGAGTCCTGAATGCCTCCTGTATTTGATTTTCCATTTTGTTCTTAATGTTTGGTAAATTTTCTGGTATGATTCCATTGAAAAGATTGTGCATTCCTTTAGTTTGTATTTCAGAGCCTTCCTCTATTCTGATGAATATTAAATTTGGCCTTTTCATGTTATCCTGTATTTCTTAAAAATTCTGTTCATCGTCTTTTAATATCTTTTCTCCATGGTCAATTTTGTTGTCAAGATTATATATTTTGTCTTCATTGCCTAAAATTCTGTGATCCAAATGGCCTAGTCTGTTTGTGATACTTTCCATTGAATTTTTAATTGGATTTATTGATTCCTTCTTTTTGAAGATTTCCAATTGATTTTTCTTCAGAATCTCTATCTCCTTGTTGAAATGATCTCTCACTTCTTGTATTTTCTCTCTGATTTCCATCCTTATGTCATTCTTTACCTCATAGATCAGCTTAACCATGAACTTTCTAAATTCCACCTATGGTATTTCTTACATTGTGATATCAATGAAGTCTGTTATTGTGGTATTCTGTGTTGTTTGGGATGGTTTGTTCAATTCTTTTTCATATTGTTCATGTGTCTACCATCAATCTGGATGGATCTGAAGCTGCAGAGTTTCTACCCTATGAGCTTATAGTGTCCCTACATGTTTCTAACACCTCACATATTAGGGGAGAGCCCAACAATAGCAATAACCTATGCAAATAATATATAGCAAAATAAACGAGATACTTAGTTCCTAATATGATATCTACAATATTAATTGGCACAATACACGGAAATAGTAGGATCAGCAATTTCCATCCTTAGAAAAAGTAAAAAGTCATAAATGTCTGTCATAAAATTAAACAATAGGTGTTGACTATGACTTCCACCATATTAATTATTTCTATAGTATTGGTGATGGGGGCTGGTATTATATGAACCAGTTAGTGTTAAGTGGTGTTAAGGATAGAGTTGATTAAGAGGAAAGAAGAAGAGATGGAAGGGTAGAAAAGCAGTTACAATTTCAAAGGGTAAATAGGGCAAATGCAGTGGTGACAGAATGTGTTGGTTATGAGGAGAGAGGGGGAAGAATAAAAGTAAAAAGCAAATGGAAGAGTGAAAGAGCAAACAGAAGAATTTGGCTGTTAGCAAAAGAAAAGAGAGAGGGAAATAAGGGAAATAGAGTGGTGGGAAAGACAGTACAAAACAAAACTGAAATATGCTAATCAAAATCCCTCACCCTTGAAAATAGAAGAAAAATAATTATCTTCCAAAAAAAAAAAAAAAACAGGCTAGAAATGAGAAGACAGAACCAAATATGCAAAAGTATAAATGTCCTTGTTTCAATTGGTACACATTTGAAAAATCTTGGTGAAAAGTTAAGAAGTCGTTTCCATGACAGTAGACAAAATATTCATGAGAATATATGTTTGTTGTCTGTGCCCAATTGATTTTCTTTTTATTTCTTCTTGGCATATGAACTGAGTATGGGCCATGGGCTCTCAAGTCCTTCCTTTTTAGTGTGTTGCTCATCCAGTTGCTGGTTGGAGTTTAGGACTTTTTGCCTCCCCTTCTTGGCAAAGTGGTATGGGGTGGGTTGGGAAGAACTGTCTTCTCCACTCCCAGGGTGTGTTCACACTGGCTTCTGTGAGAGGAGTTCCTGTAGGTGGAGTTCCCAGGTGTGGAGTTTAGGTTTAGTGAGGTTCTAGGTGCTTTATTGTCTGGGAGTGTTGAATAAGTGTTCCTCTTGAGCCCAGCTGATGCCAATTTACATTGGGAGACTATACCCCAGGAGTCTCCCTAGGTTTCACTCCTGGGACACTATGCTGTTGCCTTCAGATACTGTCCTTTCTGACCTCCTGGCATCAACTACTGAGCCCAGTGGCAGAGGCAGAGTGTTAAGTGGTGGACTGGGCAGTCAAGCAACAGGTCATGTGGGCCAAGACTGGGCAGGCACAATCGGCAGTGGGCTTGGGCTGGGTAGACCTGGTAAGGTGAGGAGAGCCAGGCCTGGGTGGGCTGGTGAAGTCAAGTACCAAGTGCAGTTACACCCACCCATTCAAATTCCTGACCTGCTGTTGCTGGTCTTTTGAGCCCCTGGGAAATACCAGACTCAAAGGATGGGAGGGACCTGGGTTTTTCCCTAGCCTATCCAACAAAGTGCTCTCAGGGTCTGATTTTTCCCCAGGTTGGCTAGGATCTGTTAAGTATTTCCTAGGTTCATATAAGATCACATAGACTCAGCCTCAAACTCCTGGGATCTCAGTTCCCAGTTCAGTTGGTGCTGGTGTACAGTAATCCCAAGATAGGTACTGATTGGGCTCCTCTCAGATAATTGGTAAATTTGGGGCAATTTTTTGTATACATGTTTAAAGAGTCAAATAGTCTGTGGATCTGCTAGGGCAGACTACCCCACCAGTCTCAGGATTTTCCACACTAAGCCCTTGGTAGTATTTCTCAGCTTTTTTCATTCTGTGTGCTAATTCTACTGCTCCTGCAGGCAGCTTATCTCTAATCTTTTCTCTTTTCCTTCTTTAATGTACTCAAACTTTCTAATTTTCTAAGGTCCTCTGTCTAATATTGCATATTAGTGAAATTCCTTTTTATCCACCCTGGGGAGAAGCAGTATTACCACTGCTTGATTCCCAGGTTGCCAAGCTTTGAGAAACACTAGAAACAAACACATCTATAACTCAAATGTTGGAATTAACAGTAAGAACACAAATGTTGTAGTCAGGGATTTTTTGTTTTTGTTTTTGTTTTTTCCCCTGATGGGACCAGATGACCTGACAACAACAATTTTTAGGAGGAAAAGATTGTTTGGGGACTCACAATTTCAGAGGTCTCAGTCTGACTCCATTGATGGCTGATTCCATTCCTCAGCGCCTGAGAGAAGGAAGAACATCATGGTGGAAGTGTGTAGTGGGATAAAGAAGCTGGATACAGGCACCAGTGAGTAGAGAGAAAGCTCAGCTGACAAAATATATACCCCAAAATCACACCCTCAGTGATCCACCTCCTCCAGCCACAGTGCACCTGCCTATAGTCACCACTCAGTTAATCACTATCAAGCCATTAATTCACTGATTAGGTTAAATCTCTAATAACCCAAACATTTCATCTCTAAATCTGCTTTATTTCACACAGGAGCTTTTGGGAGATATCTAAAATCTAAGCCATAAACATGGGTGAGGATGTGGAAAAAGAAACTCACACATTGCTAGTGAAAATGCAAATTGATGCAACCATTATGGAAAGCAGTATGGAGTTTCCTTAGAAAACTTAATAGAATAATCAGAAAAGATTTTTATTATTTTGATTCTTGTCAAATCAAAGATAGCTTTCTTCCTATCTGTAAGTATTTCTGAACAAGGTTTTCTGTGATAGTTCAAAGAATATAGGTTGGAATAGAACATTCTTCCCAATCTTCTTTAATCCATCATTTGGGAAAACATTGTAAATTAGTCTATTATCAATTTTGATAGTAAATTTTAATGATAAAAGAGAAAATTATTTATTTGTATGATACAAAAGTGGTCCCAGCACACAAAATCCCTTCATTTCTTATCTTCACTTTTAAAGCAAGATATTATCTTCACAACCTTAGTCTTAAAGACAACATGTTCCAAACACGGATAGAAGACAAGAAGTGATATTTCATGGTCTTCAGCATCAGTTTCTAATTCACAATACAAAGTAAAAGGGTAGAGAACTAGGTCTCAAAAAAATCAAGAAAATAACCAGAATGAGTTTTACAGTTTTCACTTGCTTTTGCTAAATAAATCTGGAACCAGCTCTTCATTATACTATATACACTAGAAGTCCCTATTCTAACCAGAGGATTAGATCCAATTATTTATTTAAAGACAGGAGCTTTTCCTGAGAAATTGGGCCTAATTATTTACTGATAATAGAGTCAAATAAGTCCTAGATATTCTTTGTAAACAAACACATGGTTCAAATATTTGTTTGACAAGAATTGTAAGAGGCAGAATAGGACACAGTTCTCTGGTCAATGTCTAGAGTTTGGAAATTATACAAGTGGTTTAACAGATACTCACTTGCTTTAGATAATATGTCATTAAATAATTGTCACATTACCTTATTTAAGATACAGTGCCATTATACTATTGTGAGAACATAGACTGAAGGAATGAGTTCCAAACATTTTTTCAAAATATTCTCTAAAGCTGAGCCAAAACCTACAGAGGCAGAAACTTGAAACTTATAAAATTTTAAGTGCAAGTATAAATAATAAGACAATCGCTAGATGGCTCTAATACAAAGTCTGATATTGAAGTTCACGGATTTTGTTGAGACTGCTAAGAGTTGGCCGCTAGTTATAGTCTCAATATGGAGCTTTATAAATAATTCAGTGGACATTGGATAAGATGATTTTATCTTGTTTGTACAAACAGTGGGAAATTTCTAAGTCCCAAAACACTGAGATTTGGGTGTAGTTGATGTTAAACTATTCTAAATAAATTTGTGAAACTATATACTAAGAAGAAGGTAAAGGAGCCAAGACACAATATAATTTATTCCATTTTAAATGATTCATTTATCTTTCAGTGAGTCATTCCCACCTACTCTGATTCTTGTAAAATATTATGATTCAGACATAGGAGATAGAGTGGGGAAAACCCCTGAATTCATAAAGCTTGAAATAGGAGTCTTCTGTTTATGGATATGAAGATGTTTATGGATATGAAGATAAAGAGAAGCTTAGTAAATATTACAAAAAGTACAGCAGGTCCTTTTTAATTTATCTAAAATGAAAATACAAATGGGGAGGGAGAAATGGTAACTTATCAACAAAATGATGTGTACTCATCATTAAATGCCTGAAATTAATTTTTTTAAGTAAGAATCACCCTGAATCTCATCATGCAAACATTATCTTTGTGAACATTTGTCAGGTTTATCTAGTATTTAATGTATATCTATAATTTTAAACAATCGGAATTATACTCATCAAGCTTTCTTACAATCTGTTATTTTCCTTAATAATAGTTTATAAATACCTGTCCATCTATCATTTTAAACAAGGTGAAACGAAACTTGCAATCAGTAACTATACATGACAAACAGTAACCACTTGGTAAATGCTAGTTACTATCATTATCATATACTATTAAAAAATATAAATTAAAAACAATCCAATTGGTACAGCAATTCATTATTTTATGATTTAAAATTTTTATTTGTCATTCAAATTTTTTAAAAATATCTGAATGTACTTACAAGACACAATCAGGAAAGAAAGTCTGAAGATTTAACAAAAATAGAAATAAAACAGGACAATAAAATTAGGACTAATTTATACAGTAATCATTAGATGTTTGTGCTTTCTTGTGTTACTTGAAAAGTGCCATGAATTAAGTCCCTAAGTTCCTACTGGGAATTTTATTCTAATTAGAAATTGCCATACTTTGTAGAAGGTTATTAGCTATGTTGCTTCCTCTTGAGTTTCCTTTGAGAAGTTGACATAAATTATTTTTATTTTTAACTATATAGCAGTTATTGTTATAGAAAATCTGTGACTTCTTAATAAAAGGACAGAATTATTTAACCAACCCACATTGCATACCAGAAATTGCTAGTCAAAACTATCTTGCCCTCTATAGGTCAAAGACATATAAACAGCTGACCCAGGATTGCAGTATTGTTCCACAGTAGAGCACTTGCCTATCATGTAAGGCCCTGGATGTAAGGCCCTGGGAGTGATCCCTAGCAGTAGGGAAGAAAGGAAATAAGGAAAGAGGGGGGGGAGAAAGAGAGAGAGAGAGAAGAAGAAGAAGAAGGAGGAGGAGGAGGAGGAGGAGGAGGAGGAGGAGAAGAAGAAGAAGAAGAAGAAGAAGAAGAAGAAGAAGAAGAAGAAGAAAGGAAGGGAGGGGGGGGAGGGAGGGAAGAATGGTGGCAAGATTAGGTAGCAATGAGGTTTTATGGATAAAACCTTTGAGTATAGTTTCATAAATTATATCCAACTATTCTCTGAATGGCTGTTTTATATAGTTTCTCTTTTATAAAGGCCAAGATCATAGTAGCATAAATTGATTATTTCAGTTATTCATTCATCTATCCAATCACTTATTAATAATCAGACATTTATTGAAGGTGTACTGTGGTCAAGGAATCACTATAAGTGTTTTGAATGCAACTATAAAATAGACTTGATCTTCCAAGTCACCTGACCAAAGTCTAGTAAGAAATATTGATAAATACATAAATTACATGGGTAATTAACTACAGAAGGAGAGGAGGGGGTGTTATGGGAACCTTTATGTCTTTAACAGAGTATGTTGCCAGGAACAGCTTCTAAGAACAAAAGATTAGTGAAGTGGAGGCCAGAAGAATTGAGTAGGAATTAGTCATGTAAGAGGAAAATGGGATTGTTATAAGTCAATGCTTAAGCATGTTTGAAGAACCAGACGCAGAAAAAGGGTTGACATTAAACAAAAAGCATTGCTGATGTTCTGGAATGGAATATTCTAGTAGGTAAGTTGTGAAAAGACTGAAGTGGTACATGGGTCCCAATCACAAAGACCCTGGTAAAACACAGAAAGGGGCTTGAGATTTATCTGTCAATCAGTTGATAACCCCTGAAGGATATTAAGTAACATGTTGTCATGAGTGTTGCATTTTAAAAGGATCACTTCAGCTAACTTGTGTAAAAAGATCTTAATTAAAGGATAATTCAGTAAATCACATGAGGGAATTAGAACCTGCATATTTGTGGCAGCAGGGCAGATGAAGGGGACAAGGTGCTATCTTGATGTTGTGGACTGGATGTGGCAATGACTGGGATAGGAGAGCATTTGTAAAGAATATTTATATAAGAGGACAAAGAATTGTAAAAATTTTCTCTAACTGAAGTATAATTTCCATGTAAAACAAAGGATTCCATTTTAAGTGAAGAGGTTGAAGTGAGATCAGATGTGTGCAACCCTGGGTAGCCACCCATTTACTTGTAGGATATTTCTACCAACTGATTAAATTTCTTCATGTTCATTTCTAGTCACACCTCATCTCCCAAAGGAGACTGTTCTTCTGATTTCATACAGTTTAATTTTGATTGTTCTTGAATTTAATACAAAATGGAATAATATATTATGTAAACCTTTGTGTCTGGCTTTTTTCACTCAGAAAAATGCTTTTAAGGATTATCCACATCCATATAAATTTGTCAGTGCTTTTCCATGCTGGGTGACATTCATTCATCACAATTCATTTATCCACCCCAGGCATGGTGGCACAAACCTGTAATCCCAGAGACTTGGAAGCCGAGGCTGGAGAATTACAAGTTTGAGGCCAGCCTCATTAACTTAGCAAGATCTTCTCTGAATAAATACGGAAAGAGATGAGGATGTAGTGCAGTGGTAAAGCACTCCTGGATTCACTCCCCCATGCCATCCCCTCACCCCTCCACACACGAATCATTTATCTATTCTCCTGTTGATGAATATTTACACTGCCTTTAATATTTGTGTACTATGGGGAAAAATTGTTATAAATATCCTTGCACCAATGTTTCTGTGTTTGCCATTTATATATCTTCTTATAGAGGACTTAAAGCTTTTTTAATTTTACTGAGATATTTTCCCTATTATTGAGTCATAATTTAAAAAAATTTCCATATCTCATGTAATTTCCTATTCATTCATTAAAAGCATGATTTATTTCCTTAAGTTGGTTATAATACATATTTTTAATCCTTATTGATAATTGTAACAGCTGAACCATCTTCAGTTGGGTCTTTGGTCATTGCCTTTCTCCTCTGGTGTGGGTCAAGTTATTCATTTTTATTAACACACCTAATAATTTTGGATTGCATTCTCAGCATAAAATATGTATTGGATAACTTCTGTATCCTTCTCTTCCTTTCAGAGTACTAATTTTTAATTACTAATTAATTTTAATGATGAATTTGGCTGGGATTAAATTCCAAGCTGTCTTTTCTAACTTGGATGAGAGCTGAAAACCATGCACAGTTTTTTTCATTGTCGTTGGTCCCCTTGCATTGTGTACTGTCAGTGTGTCACTTGGTGGCCACCTGGAAATCTTATCAGAGGTTTTACACACAAGTGGGGCTGCCGCTTTCTCACCTCAGCTGTTGTGATTGTGGTATCTCTACCCTCTGATTTTTTGAACAAGTATGACTAAATATTTTTTATCCATCTTTAGCCACTCTGTAGTGTCAAGTTCAAGTTGTCTCCAGGAGTCAAGATGTGAAAAACAAGAAAGCTACACAGTGTGTCCCCTTTCTCTAAGTATCTGCCCTTCTGCCTTCAGCCTGGGCAAGTGCAGTGCCTTCAGGCAGAGCTTCTTGTTTTAGAGTGTGTTGAATTTATTGTTATCCTAGAAACTCTGATCAAATAGAAGCCACTCAGCAATTACCAGACAGGGAGCCCACAGTCTCGATTTTCAACCTTGCAGGATTCTGTTTGTTTTATATTTGTCTTCTGTCCTGGAGATAAAGTCTTAGCCCCTAAGATGCAGTTTTTACTCCAACCCAGTAGCTGTTCTAAGGTTTAGATTCAGAACTGTATACCAAGACCCTCTACTTCCTAAGAATTGCAACTTTCCTCCCTGACCTGAGCAACAGGGGAGTTTTCTGTTTGACTTTTTGAACTTTTAGTTGTTTTGACTTTGTGATTTTTTCAAGTGGGCAAGATTACATACATATACAGTACTTCATATTTTGTGGCCCCCTCCTGTCTTCTGACCCTTTACTTCCCAAACACACAGACTCAGACTCCTGCTTAGGTTCCATAGTACTGGAACTCCGGGGTAACTTCCATGGAAAAGTCACAGAAATGTTGGTCTTGCCAGCCTGTTTTTCTTCTGTCAAGGACTGAGGACTTTCCTTTTCACCTGATTTCTGTCAATTATCCAGGCCATCACATAGTTACTTTTTGTTTTCACAGTATATAGTTGTTCTCTCTGTATTTCATAGAATATAGTGGTTATAGGAACTGCATAAACATTAGTGAAAATAAAATTGATTTGTTTCTAAAATAACAGAGAATTAAGCTTATTTGAAAGATAACCTAAAAGAGAAGGAAAACAACTAATGAATGTACAGGATAACAGAATTGAAAAGGACATGAAAATAGAAAAGAGCATCTGAAAAGTCAGAAGGGGATAGAATCCAGGTCATAGGTGGAAGGATGAGTTTCCCACGGTGTCCCAAGGAGGGATACAAAAGAGGCAGGAATGACAAATACTGGAGAAGCTGCCTTTAGGAAAACTACGTGGCAGAAACAACAGGAACAGTCATAATTCCAGGCTTAATTTACGTTATTTGATGAACACCCCCCTGCCAGGAAATATTCTGAATACTTAAAAGCGCACTGTTTAATCTGCACAATGATTCAATGATGAAAATCCTTTTATTATGATTATTATCAGAGAAGATGAATCTCATTCAGAAATGTTGTTATCTGTGTAAGGTCATACACTAACTAAGATCTGAATACAGACTGACTCCCTGGGACATGCTCTGCATAGTGTCCTTAGAGGAAGTCAAGTGATTTTGTAAAGGCCTCTGGATCTTCAGGAAATCTTGATGTCAATGTTGAAAATGAAGGTATGATGCAACACCTGGTATTTGAGGAGAGTTAAATAGCAACTCAGACAAATGGGAATAGAAACAATTGGGAACACACAAAAAGGTTTCTTTGTAAGGATAGGGGCCCTGATACATGAGGAAGCCAGAAATGTGCAGCCTATTGCATGTGTATGATTGTTTGCAGGAGAACTTTGCATGTGTGTGTATAAAATAGAAGTAGTCAGTGATTAATAGGTAGGCATTTGAGATAAGGTGATCTTATGTTTGACTTTTGACCCACAGGTGTGATGGAAGTTGGATGCAAAGTTTGAAAGAACAATAGGACAAGGATATTAATTAAATGGTCAAAGGATGAGTAAAATAGTTGTCTTAGCTGGATAGTGAAGGAACCAGACAGAAGAATATCCGTAGAGAAGCATACCAGAGGAGATAAAGACCTGAAGATAAAATTGTGTAAGAGAAGAAATTAAAATAGCACACACACAAAAAAAGATTTGGTCAGAGGGGAATGTTTGAACTCATTCTTTTAGAAGACATGAAGTATTTTCACATCATGACATGGACATGTTTAGGATTGTGAAGTATTCATAGAGAAGAGAGGGACCAGGAAATAAGA
>JAJEJO010053502.1:0-43040 GCA_020662805.1 Glaucomys volans
GTTCCTATCCTGTCTTTGCAAACTCCTGAAAATTGATGTTCCAGCCTCTCCAATGAGGGGGAGGTCACATGAACTAGTCTGGCCAATGAAACACAAAGAACAGACTGTTGGTAGCTTTAGGGGAAAGCTTTTCCTTCCTGATGAAAGGATGAGGGATGCATATTAAATTCTCCTCACTGTCCTGCCCCCTCAGATGCCTCTGCCTTTATGTCTAGAATGTTGGCAACCATCTTGTGACCAAGAGGATAAAGCTAAGGAAATCAGAGATACCACACCTGCAATCAGAGACTGGAGAACCTCTTACCTACAAAATAAACATTTTTAAAATGTAAACTAACTTTACATGTATTTATACTTAAATATTACATAGGTTTTCTGTGGTATGTGGCTGAATGCATTGGCCACAATATAGAAATGGCCAGCAATTACTTCCTCTGATGTATCCATATTGGTTCCTTCACCCTATAATTTTGAGTGCCCTCTGACTCTGACCCTGAGAATGCCCATGTGACTTGTGTTGACCAATAGGATAGAAGCACTTAGGACTGAACAGAAGCTTGGAGAACTCCCTGAATGCCTCTCTTACTGACCATGAAACTTGATGCTGTAACGTGAACACCACACACACCAAAGTGAGAAATTGTTCTTTCAGTGTTCAAAACCAGTATTCAATTCAGGAAAAAAGCTGACTAATGTCACTGATGAGCATTTTAAGTTCTAACATATGTCCTGTATGTTTTATTTTCACCAAATTTGTTAAAATTGTCAGCCAATAATTATGGCAAAACCATGTATAACTATAGGTTGCCTACAAATATAAGAATTTAGAAAAATAGAAAAAATTATTCTGTGAGATATACTTAGCTATATGAAATGTACGATAAAAAGGCCTTCCACATTTTTATTAATGCATGTAAATTACATGCTATATATTTTTATATCATTAAAATTTATAATAAACTTTCAGAAAGTCAGCTGTTAAACATTTACTCGCACACCACTGACTGTAATATAATACAAGGACTGATGCTTAGTCAAAGAAGTAGTGCTTCCAGTTCTACTGTTGCCCCAAAAGACATAAACACCATAATCACAAATGTTGAAATCCTTAAAGATCAAAATTCCCAAAATCTAAAATCCTTAAGGAAAAATATACCTAAGATCATAGTTCCAAAAGATTAAAATCCCAAATGTTAAATCCTGAAAGCCAAAATCTTAAAAACTCCAATTCTCATTGAGAGAGAGAGAGAAAGAGAGAGAGAGAGAGAGAGAGAGAGAGGGAGGGAGAAAATCTACATGAGAGGGGAAGAGAGCTGAATTCTGGGGAAGGCATCCTTGCCTTGGTCATAGCAGGAGAGAGTACTACCTCTTCCTTCACACACAGTGCCATTCTTGCCTTCAACAAATGTCCTTTATCAGAGAATCAAAAAAACTGGACAAGTTCACCAAAGACACTTGCTGATACAGAGGTTCCTCTGGTGTTACAAAGCATATTAAACGGAGAACTATTTTGCTTAGGAATGTGAATGTTGAAGTAGATAGACTTCTTATATTTACCACTAAATCTAACATAGAAAAACAAGCATAGGCTCCACTGTTACCTAATATACGACATTTTCAAAATCGTCCACCCCATTTTTATCAAATATATGCAATGCATTCTCCTGTTATATCTGAAAATTTCATAATTTATTTGCTTATTTTTGTATTGCTGGAAAAAGCAAATTACTTTATAAATGCTTAAAGATTTGTTGGATGTTATAGAATAAAATACATCTGAGTTCAGTTCTCAAACTATAATGACAGATATGGAATTAGATGCAATCAAGGCTTCTAAAGGTAAATTTTGAAAAAGTGTTTCTAATAAAGATTTTTTTCAGTCAGACCAACAAATTTGCTGGAAACTTCATATTATGAGTGGACTGGTTATTGGCAATAGTGAAAACTCCAATTAAAAAATATATCATTTGTCTGCACTGGCATTCCACCAGCTGATGAAATTCTAGGAGGTTTTAATGAATTAAAACATTTGCCTGAAGATGCCCGAAAAGTTACCAAAAAGTTCAAAAACTACGTATGTGCACAGTGAGGTAAAAAGACATGCTGCTGTTCATCACCAGTACTGCTGCCCCAACCCTGTGGTCTGTGGATGGGTGAACAGAAGGTGTGAAGGGCCAGAGTGGAACATGTGAGAATACCATGGTCACAGTCCTGAGTGTAACCACAAATGGACTAGTCACTTCCAAAGAATTCAGCTCCATCTTCTTACAAAGTCTTTTTCTCAGTGAGAGCTACAGTGTCCATTGTGTATACATACCACACTTTCTTCATCCATTCATGTGTTGAAAGGCACCTAGGTTGGTTCCATTGTTTAGCAATTGTGAATTGAGCTGCTATAAACATTGATGTGACTGTGTCACTGTAGTCTGCTGATTTAAGTCCTTTGAGTATAAACCAAGGAGTGGGATAACTGGGTCAAAAGGTAGATCCATTCTAAGTTTTCTGAGGAATCTCCACACTGCTTTCCAGAGTGGCTGTACCAATTTGCAACTCCACCAGCAATGTATGAGTGTACCTTTTCCCCCACATCCTCGCCAACATTTATTTTTGCTTGCATTCTTGATAATTGCCATTCTAACTGGGGTGAGATGAAATCTTAGAGAGTTTTTGATTTGCATATCTCTGATTGCTAGAGATGTTGAACATTTTTTCATATATTTGTTGATCCATTGTATTTCTTCTTCTGTGAAGAGTCTGTTCAGTTCCCTTGCCCATTTATTGATTGGGTTATTTGGTTTTTGGTGTTAAGTGTTTTGAGTTCTTTATATATCTTGGAGATTAATGCTCTATCTAAGGTGCACATGGTAAAGATTTTCATGCATTCTGTAGGCTCTCTCTTCACATTATTGTTTCCTTTGCTGAGAAACTTTTTTGTTTGCATCCATTCCATTTATTGATTCTTGATTTTACTTCTTGCACTGTAGGAGTCTTGTTTAGGAAGTCAGGTCCTAAGTTGACATGGTGAAGATTCAGGCCTACTTTTTCTTTTTCTTTTTTAGGCACAGTCTTTGATCCACTTTGAGTTGAGAATAATGAAATTATGGCATTTGCAGGTAAATGGATGGAGCTGGAGAATATCATGCTAAGTGAAATAAGCCAATCCTAAAACACCAAAGACCAAATGTTTTCTCTGTTATGTGGATGCTAATTCACGATAAGGGAGGGGGCTAGGGAAGAATACAGGTACTTTGGATTAGGCAGGGGGAGTGAAGGGAGGGGAGGGGGTGTGGGGATAGGAAGAATAGTAGAATGAATTGGACATTATTACCCTATGTGCATATATGATTTCACAACTGGTATGATTCTACACTATGTACAATCAGAAGAATGAGAAGTTATACTCCATATATATAGGATGTTTCAAAATGCATTCTACTGTCATGTATAACTATTTAAAACAACAACAACAACAACAACAACAAAAGAATTGTGATTTCTGAGATTCTGGCTCTCAGAATGTCAACATCCAGGATTGTGATTTGAGGGATTTTGGTCTTTAGGGGTTTTAGAATTTAGGGATCTTGATCTTCCAACATTTCATCATTCAGGATGACAACATTTGGGATTCTGCTTTGGAGATTTGGGCCCAAACCCCAGTTTTCAATCATGAAAAAAGTTACTGAATTATTTTCCCCTAAAAGAATTGTTTTAGTCTGCTTTTTTGGTGCTATGACCAAAAGACCCCACAAGAACAATTTTAAGGAGGGAAAGTTTATTTGGGGGCTCATAGTGTCAGGGTTCTTAGTCCATAGATGGGTGGCTCCATTGCTCTGGGCCTAAGGTGAGGAAGAACATCATGATGGAAAAGTTGCTGAAGGAAAGCAGGTCAGGATATCACACCAGGAAACACAGAATGAGAGAGATTGCCTCTCACCAAGATCAAAATATAAACCCTAAGGGCCCACTCCCATAGACCCAACTCTTCCAGCTACACCCTACCTGCCTACAGTTACCACCAACTTAAGCCCTATCAGGGGGTTAATGCACTGATTGGGTTAAAGTCTCATAACCCAATCATTTCACCTCAACCTTCTTGCATTGTCTCACACATAAGCTTTTGGGGCCACCTCATGTCTAAACTATAACAAGAATGATATTCAACTCTATGGGGAAAGGATGACATAATTGGTGTAAGTAGGTTGGGAAGTCCCTCATCCCTCATAAATCTTCAAAGAAAGGTAGAATAATGGTAGGAGGTAGAGTTGGGTGATGAATTTCCAAAAATGAGCATTTGCATTCCTCCCTATGAGTGAATAATCAAATATTTTTTGTTACATTCACATTCTCTGAAATATCTGCACCAATTATAGACAGGAATCAGGTAGCACCTTCCTGTTGTGCCTCATTATTGAGAGTCCTTGAGGACATCACTGACTTAATACAAGGTGGAAGCCAAAATATGTTTGTTGACTCGGTGATTAAATTTAATTTTTCCATTTGTGAGAAATCATCAAAGAACAACCTACAGTACTAAAAAAAAAAGTGGAAGAAACATGTTTAGACATGAACTTTTCCTGTTTTTTCATAAACTTTTTTTTCTATTGCTAAATTATGTGCATGAAATTAAGATGGAGGAACCTAGTAGTTTCTTCATTCCTACCATTCCTTCCAAAGTCATTAGAAACAGAGTGTGGGTAGTGTGCATGGTTGATTTGCAGGATGAAGAAAATCTCCTGTAGAAAGAAATGAGGGAGAGGCTATATGGACACTTGGAGCAAGAAAAATGCAGAAAGACAAGTAACAGGAAAATAGGTTTAATATTTAACAACATGCATTTACAGGCAATGTTATGTTTTGCATTTATATATATAAAATACATATATGGAAAAAACAAACAGAATTCTATGTGGTACAACTGAAGTGAGAGGGCAGAACCAAGATATGTGAACAACGACATAGAAAAATTAAGGGGAAAGAAACCACAAGAGAAAAATGAGAGATAAAGTTTCACGATGAATCGTATCAGAGCTAAATAGAAACTTCTGTTCACACCATGATGAGAGTTTCTGCCTTGCTGAAGCACGATGAGTATTTCCAAGTCCATTCTCTGCCAATGCTTGCCAACTTTCCCCTTAAACTTAAGAAGCTAGCTATTATCTCCATATTTTAGGGACCCCAGTCCCTGTGTGGGTTGAAATTTGACAAAAGCTATAAAAGGCAACACTGTGTGCCACAGGCTGTTTTTACTCATGTTCTTACATACCTCTTAGAGTCTTGAGCTCACATTCTGACTTCTTCAACAATACTGAGATAGTACACACTTGCCTTCACCGCTGTACAGAATCCATTCATCCATTCTCAATTTTTTTTAAAAAAATGCGACTTCCCCACCTCGGCATATGCCCCCATTTCTTTACTCCTCCACTCCTACAGCCCACGTCTTTCACTCCACACCCCAGAGTAAGCCCCATTATTGGGCTTCAAGTGCACCTTTTGCTCATCCTTCAGGGCAGTGTTTCTTCCACTATGATTTCTAGCTGACTATCCCTGGCTTGGAGAAATGTAAGATGAAAGTTGATCTTATACTCAGGACCTTGCTTAACTCTTTTCATAATTCTAATAGCCTATCTACAAATTTTCTGTTTTTCAAGATAAAGTATTCATTTCATCTGCAGATGAGCATGTTTCTCTCTCAATTCAACTCTTCCATTTCTCTACATTTTCTTTTTTTAAAACTGCTTTCCTTTAGCATTTGCTTTTCCTGTTCCAAGATTTTAAAATGTGTATTAAATTTCTCCATGAAATACAATTATTTACATAGGATTCTGTAGAGTTCTCAAATTGATAACATACTGTTCTAATCCTTTTTTCCTCCATCAGAGTGTACATACATAGGTACTGAACCTTTGAGCCAAAGGCCAAGTCAACAAAGGAAAAAGATGAATCCTGAGTTCTGGAAAACAACCAATCTACCCTGGGGCTGTAGAAGTTTGCATACCAAGAGAGTCCTTCAAGAAAAAAATGTTGCGATTGTTTCTATCCTTTGTGATCACAGGATCCCTAAACATTTGGTCTAACACCTTAGCCTATAAACTTGAATCTTCCTTGGCTCTTTGTGGATCATTGACCTCCTGCCTCTAAAATGTTGTCCTGGATCTTACCTGAAGAAAACTGCTGACTCAGTGGCACTTGCTTTGATACTGAGCCCACATATTCTGCTCATCCTCACATGTGCTGACACAGAACATCTTAAACAGGAGCTTTGATCTCAATTTCAGATCTTGACTTTCTTGGGATCCTATGAACACAAACTTACTCTTTAACTGTCTACCCAATGAGCATGGCCCATGCCACTTTTGGTCATAGAGCCATAAATCTGCATAAAATAGAGATTTACTATACCACACACATCTATCACTTAATTTATATAGTTATTCCCCAATTGTGACATTTCTCTTTCAGAAACCTAATGAGAAAAAAAAAGGACAAAATATATCAGGTTTATATATAGTTATATCTATATCTATAATAGTTCTACATATGCATTTTCCTCTAGTAAGTTCTGGCACTCTGAATATCCCATTGAGTTCCCAGAACATATGATATCATTTCAAAGACATATGACAGAGAAACAATGTTTAGATTTCCAAAAGTGACACAAACTGAATTCTGAGTGTAACAAACTGTTGTACCAAGCTATGTTTAAAAACTTTACATTTAGAAACAATGACACATGCTGCCAAAGTCTGTTTGGTGTTCTCTCCCTGTACTAAAGACTCTGTGTTTTAAAATCAAAATTTACTAAGTGATGAACATATATTTAAGGTTTTGAAAATGTGTGTGTGTGGAATTTTTAAATATACATGTAGTTGTTCATCTCCACAGCTTTTTAAGAATAAAAGCAACACTTAAAAACAAACATTGATAGGAAAGATGACTCTCTGGAACACTAAAATAAAAGGCAGGACAAAATTTCCACTGGAAACTGCCCATTGTCCTCTCTTTTATCCCTCTTGATAAGTATAGGACCATCATGGATATTTGGTACCCTTGCATTTTCAGAATTAGGGCATGGTTCTGTCCTCTGCTTCACTGCAGGTCAGGGTCTTTATTGCATAACCAGCAAGCTTGAGGTTCTATGAACACAGCCATGTGAGCCTACACAGTGGCAAAACCACAGGGGTAGCCCCAGACTCTGGAGGTACGGTGTTTACAAATTTTGTGAAGGGCTCAGGATTCCTCATAAGGGAGTCCCCTTTTGAGTTATGAACTCATGAATTTGATGAAAAGGAATGAGTCACTATGTCTCTTTTAACTCATACATTCCATGGTAGAATACACTGTTTTGTCTTATCAGTCACTTACAGTTGATAAACTAGTTTTTAATTCTGGATATATTTTTGTATAGTTAGATTAAATATCATTTCATTACATCCCAAAGTTTCAAACTATATCCAAAATAGCAATTATGGTATATGGGCTAAATGAATAATTTATGAATGATTCTTAATATAGATTAGTAGATATAACATATTTCTAGTAGTTGGAATAGCTCTTTACCTGGAAGGAATCGATAATGAAGTTTGAGGCTATTCCTCTGTGTGTGTCTAGCACAGTGCCTGGCCATATAAATAAGCATCAAGCTAAAGCTAATAATTATGGAGCAAAAGATACTTCCTGCTTTCAACACTCACAGTGTAGTGAGACAACTGGAGAATCATGCAATACTTATACAGTGTGTACTAGGGAGGCAGAGATGGAGAACTAACCTACCTGAAGAGTCATTAACCTGAGTTTGGAAGCATGAGTTGTCAATAAGAGAAATGGAGCATAAACAAATACTTAGCACTCCATGAAAATGAATAATGGTTGAGTATCCCATCAGCAGAATAGCAAAAGTGGTAGGGAAATGTTCTTAATTGTCACAACAAGGACTTTTCTTTTTATTGTAGACACAAAAATTTTAGACTGATTTTTTAAAGAGAAACGTGATCTGTTTCTAATGACTGGCTTAAAGGGAGAGAGATTGGAAATGAGGTTGAGTGGCAATGCTCCCAGATGAGAATTGCTGAGGGCTTTGAAGGCTGAGTCGAGGGACTGAAAGCAAAGGGCAGGACATTTGATATGGAGGCCAAAGTATGCATAAGGAAATGGCAGAGGCAGGACAGTCTTCAGATCTGGGGTTGATTCACCAGACAGTTCTTGTTGGCAGCCCCTAAAACTAAGACTATCAGAGGCAGAGTGGACTCAGGCTAGAAGATGAGGCCATTCTAAAGTGCTGTAGATGCAGGATGCAAGGTCTCTTTTCTGGGTGTGCCTCTCTTTCTGACTGCATAGTAATTTTCTGCCAAAATTATAGTTTCCTACGGGGTAAACAAAAATCTATTCCTACCAAGAGAGTGGCTTAAAGACATGGGAAGGAGGAAAGAAGAATTAAAAAAAAAAAAAAAAAAAAAAAGAACAAGAAGAAGAAGCTCCTTCATTGAGTGGAGCATGCAGAAGAAAAAGGAAAGTGATAACTACAGGAAATGGAGAGAGAATGATTGGCAGCAGCAAGAGAGCAAAAGGAAGCTAAGCATTTGCAGCTGTACAGACTTGACCTCAACATGGTTACAGTGAGAGGTTTTCAATCCCCTGTAACCCAGCAAATCCTGAAAGTAAAATTTCTGGGGTGGCTGAGAATTCAGCAGCAGGCCTCAGGCACCTCTTGTTTGTAAATGCCTATTCTCTCCTTAAGAGAATTGGGCAGAAAGGATGAGGAGGACACAGAAGAGAGTCTATCCTCTCTTCACAGATGCAGACAGTTGGCAAATGCACAGCTAGAGAACGTAACTAAAATATGAGGACTTATTTACTCATGTTTGTAAAGTCATTTCTTCACCTGAGTTTCAGAGTACAAGAAGAAAACTTCACCAAGGAGGTAGGCTTAGTTCATACACTTTTGTTTTACCAATATTTAAAAATTAGGAGAGTTCACATAATTTCTGATTCCTCTGCAAAGATCAAAACATCCAGCATATAAGGTCTCTTTTCCCCATAATACCCAAAGCTGGGACTGAAAGAAGTCCTTTTTTCAGAGAAAGTCATCGTTTGCCTATAGTGTGGAAATTGTGCGTGATCCCTAAGGGTTCTGTGTTGGGAATGTGGTTTTCAGTGGGGTAATGTTAGGAGGTGACTGGACCTTTAAGAGGTGGAAATTCATGGGAAGTCCTTAGGTCACTGGTGAACTTTTCACAGAAAGAATTACTATGGTTCTCATAGGATCCCTAAGACAGAGTCTATTAAAAGGCCAAGGTTGGCCTCTCTGCTTATTCTGGCTTCCTAGCTCTCTAGGGAATCTTACCCACAGGTTCCTGCCATTGTGCTGCCAACAACCATAAGGTGATGTAGCCAAAGGGGCCCTCAACAGAGCAGGCACTATACTATTGGTTTTCCAGCCTCAAAAACTAAGAGCTAAACAAATTTCTATTCTTTATGCATATGCAGCCTCAGGTATTTCATAATAGTAACAAAAAATACCAGAATAACGGAACATGTGAATTTTGAAGACTCAGTCTATCACACTTGAAAAATCCTTTGTCACATCAATTCTTTGACATAATGCAGTTATATTCATTTGATATAAGTACATTCACTTCCAGCAGAATGCTTTCAAGTAAAGCAATTCCTATACTTATGAAGTCCAAATTTGTAAACTTTCATATATAAGAATAAAGTTGTACATGAGAGCAATAGTTTACAAATGGTGTTCATTACTCATATGTGGTCCTTTTGTTCTTACCCTTCACAGGAACCTCCGGGTAGGGACACTGCTATAACTGCTGACTTTTGCAGGCTTTCACAGTTAGAGTTAACACATGATACTGAAATTCACTCCTGTTCTAGTAAGAGGAGGCATACTCTCAGAATGCAAACACAAGAAGTGATACAATGAGACAGACTTAATTATCCTATGCACATGTACACCAATGGTGTGAATCTACATCATGTACAACCATAGAAATGAGAAGTTGTACCCCATTTGTATACAATGAATCAAAATGCAGTCTGTAAAAATAAATTTGAAACAATAAAAAATTTTAAAAAAGAAATGATACAATGAAATGAAGAGAGTAATTGGGAATACTGTAAATACACATTTTATTCACCTCAAAAAAGCATGTAAATTACCTGGTATGTAGGCCAGGTAAATGCACAGGGTGATGCATTTCAGACCTTGCTTTTAATTAATTTAAAAACAACAATCTTTCTGAGATAGGGATGGATCTCAATAGTAAGGCACTTGCTTAGCATGTGTAGACACTGAATTCAATTCACAGAACCACAAAATAAATAAATAAATAAATAAATAAATCTTTCTTTAGTATGAAAATATGTCCAGTCATTAAGCTGATCAGATTGATATATATAGTAATTATTTAAGTATTTTCCATAGTTTAGACAATGTTAAACATGGTCAAAACACTAATAGAAAAATTTAGATATTCCAGAAGCCTGGGTAGCAACTGCATTACTCAGCCTCCACATTCTGCAGTAGTTTGGATGCTGCGCAATTAGGGATAGAATAAGTTTGAGAGTCATTTTGACAAAATGGGGGAGGGACTTCTATTAAAATGCATAACACTGTACTTTTTTGCACTAATAAGAGCTCCCCACAATAATAAATATAAGAGCCCCAAGCATGATGGTTGAAGTTGGAATTGTTCTGCAAGGTACCAACCTCGCACAAAGGAAAAGATGGTGCACTGTGACCAAATTCACCACTTGAAAATTTTTAAAGCATTCACAGATGTATACACACACACACACACACACACACACACTCATGACTAAGGGAAATTAAGTATTAGTCACTGGCAAAATATTTTCTATTTATAAAATTAATGTCAACTTTTTCCATCAGTGGTTTATGGTCAAAAGTTAAAACAGTCTGGTCAAATATATTGTTGCCTGTAAACACATACAAAAGCATTAGAAACAAAGACCTCTTCAATATTATTAAATAAGAGGCTATTGTGTCCAATTAGTGGGCAAGAATCATTGTTTAGTATTTTTGTATGATGGCACTTTCAATAGCTCCCTTATTTTTCCTTTTAAAAGGCAGCATTCCATGCAGCCAACCCAAAATTCCCTCTTTATTCATGGTGGAGAAATCCTTCTGCATTCTAGATTGTATAGTCAGTGAGTTATGCCAATAAGAGACCACACACAGTGCAATCCCACTTGTACCCGTGGTTCATTAGAACTGCTCCTAGATTTCAAATTCAGTTTGAGTTGAAACTTGTCTCACCACCTAAAATTCTCTTACCTTCTTAAACATGTGAGTTAAAATACATACTTGAGAATTATTTCTAGATTACTACCTACCAGCTCCACTCTACTGAGCCTTTCAATTCAAGTCATTCCACTTTGTTCTTACCTATTTATGTTTTGTAGCTTGTATTTATATAGTTATATAGTAAAAGTTTATCTTAAACAACTCTCATAAAATCAGTGCTCCTAAGTATACTTTTGTTAGCTAAATTTCATAATGTTTTACTTTCAATTACCATTTTAATTTCTTAAACAGCTGGTATTAGAACCTCTCTAACATAGAAAACATGCTTCCTCGGGTATATTTTTTAAACACAATTTCAATTTTGAACATTGGTTTAAAACCATCATAATGAACATCAGTAATTACTGGAAGCAACACAGTGCCACATCAAAAGCACAAGCACATTAAATTCCTGGGCTCGATGCCTATATTAGTCAGCTCTTCATCACTGCGATCAAAATATCTGACAAGAACAACTTAGAGGAAGAAGAGTTTACTTGGGCTCACTGTTTCTAAGATCTCAGTACATGGCCAGCTCCATTGCTCTTAGCCTGAGGTGAGGCAGAATCATGGTGGAAGGGCATGGTGGAAGAAAACTACTTCTAATGGTAGTCGTTTAGGAAGAAGACATAGATCAACGTGCCAGGGACAAAATAGAAACCCCAGAGGCATACCCCGCTGCCTGTAGTTACGCCAACTTAGCTCATTCAAATTAGAATGGTTGATTAGGTTATGGTTCTTGTGATCTAATAATTTCACCTCCTTCATTAACACATGAGCAGTGGGGGGCAGGGGGATCATATCCAAACCATAACAATGCCACAATCATCATGTTACTTTGGACTGTCTGAGCCTAGATTGCTTATCCACAAAATGGGAACAATGATCTCAATCATTGGGATGATTGAGTTAGATTATTAACAACACTCAAACAGCAAAGTCTGTGTCACGCATCTACAAAGCTGGAGTGCTCTGAGAATTTGCTAAGATTAGATGCCACCTCTGCTCTAATCAGCTCTAGACGAGTGCACATGTACAGTCCTCATGACTGATTCTATTATTATTGTCTTCTTCCTGTGCTAGAAAAGGATGTTATTATTGATATCATTATGTTAGCCAGTGGTCTAACAAGTAAAAATGGGAACACCAGATACAATTTTAAAGAAAAGATCCTTCCAGTATAAAAAGGAAAGAGTTCTGTCTTCCCCTGAAACAAGAAAAGTGGGTTTCCCTAAATAAAGAGGTTATTGAAAGAAGATGGAGGAAGAGGTGCCACAAACTGAGTTAAGCCAATCTGACCAATCACAACTGTTCAATTATTTTGAAAAAAAAAAATGCTAGTAGCCTCGAATAAACAGCAAAGATGTTCATAGTGAAATTAAGTACTAAATTAAACTTGGATGCACATTCAAATATGCATTCAAAAGCAGGCATAAATATCAACATGCCACCTATTACTGTAGACTCTTGAATTCCCCTCTGCTTAGGCACCCCACCCACCACTCTACATGAAACAGTCACCATTCTAAAAGGATCACCTAATCTTCCAGTCAAGTCTGAAGACAAAATGCTCCTTTGAGAAGACTCATTTCAATTCTCACTCTGAAGGTGGTAGCTGTTCTACCTGAAAGGATATCAATACCTGTAAAATCCCCAATAACTCATATTCATCAGAACATTGAAGAATGATTTCCAACACTTATTTCACTAATTAATGAATTTAGTAATCCCTGTTTATATGGTAATATTTGAATTGATCAAATTTGGGTTCAGGTTACTGAAAGACATAATTCCAAAGTTGAAATCCTAAAAGGTAAAAAGTTCTGAAAATATAATTCTGGAAAAAGTAATCTAAAATTATTTAAGAGAAATGTATTTACATTTTAAAGGGAATTTAAGAAACAGAACACTTTGTAGGCCACCTTATACAAACAAACAAGAAATAATAAAAAATATTTTTATAATTATGATCAGTCAGTCTGATATACTAATTGAACAGCTATAACAGTCTGAGGAGATGAACCATATTCACAAAGATATAGTTCAAAAGGAAAAATGTGTTATTAACACATCACCATGGTTGGTAATTGTGTGCACTCAAGCTTTACAACTGTGTTCAGCTGAAATACTTTGGTGGATAACCTAATTTTGGGACAAGATTGATCAAAAACTGCAGTGGGTCACCACCACATGATCAGGTATATAAACAGCCAGCGACTCTGGAGTTCTGATGTCCAAGGTAGCTGAAAAAAATTCTGTCCCAACTCTCAGACATAATCCAATTTGTCTTTTGTATTTGTTCTCTCTGGGGTCCTGGGTGACCAGATGGTGTCCATCACCTTAAGAGCAGGTCTTCCCCACCTAGTCTACTCAGACTGACTCACTAAAAATCCTTTGGAAATAACCAGATATACTAAATAACACTTTGCTATGTTTCTAAGTACATACTCTGCCTACCATGATACAACTATCCTGCAAACAACTGAAAGAACATATCTAGTCCCCAGAATTTGACTTTCTACCCCTCTTTAATAGTTGTGGGTTTTTTTTTCTTGTCCTATAGGAATTTTGGTGTTTTTTTATTATTTTTAGTTGTAGACTAATCTTTATTTTTATTTATTTATTTATATGCAATGCTGAAAATCAAATCCAATGCCTCACATATGCTAGGTAAGCACTCTACCACTGAACTAAAACCCCAGCCCCAGAATTCTAGATTTGGAGATTTCAGCTTTCAGAATTTTATTATAATCATTCAGGACTGTGATTTTAGGAATTTTAATCTTTAAGAATTTTGATATTGGGATTTTAACAGTTGAGATTATGGTTTCAGGAATGTATCTTTGGGGATTTTTATTGTGCTTAGTGCCTGCTTCTAGATTGCAGTCACCCACAAAGGTCCTGCTTACATAACTGACCACGAGTATGGTGGAGAGTAATGTGCACACGCTTACTATGTTAAAGTCTTTGAAAGGCAAATAGCAGATTAGCAATAGGAAGAAAGAGGAGATTTTGTGATTATTGTTAGTTTTGTGTTCCTGGAGGTAGGTGAAGGATAGAAAATGAAAGGCAGAAAGTAGCTTCACATCTAGAAATGAAACTCTAATCACCAGGGAGCTGCTCAAAGTAACTGAGAATTTGACCTGGGTGATATATATATTTAGATATATAGATATCATATATATCATATATATCATATATATATAATACTTAAATAATACAGCAGAAAGAATCACCTGGGAAGAATTTTAAAAATGAACATCTCATATCCCACTAATACAATGAATCAGAATCTCTGCAGGGGAACTCAAACATGTGTTTTTTGAGGGTTCAGAATTCCTATTTGGTCTGTTGTACATTCTTGGTGAAGAACTATTGAAAATCTGCCAGTTTCCAGTAATGATGAGCTAGGTTTTCAGACCAATCTTCTTTCACTGGAAAAAAAATTTTATCAAATAAAAATGCTGATTTACTTTTTAAAAATTAATCTCTTTAATAAAAACATTAGAAAGCTAATAAGGTATTATCAGATTAAAGCTAAGGAACAACAGGTTCCCAGACAGGTATTTTAGCATGGAAGACACCTTTCTATGAATCTGTTTGTGCGGCTATAACAGAACACATGACACTAGGTAGGTAATTTACAAATAATAGAAATGTATTACATTTGTGGAGGCTGGGAAATTCAAGGCACTGGCAGGCTTGGTGTCTGAAGAAGGCTGTTTTCTATTTCCACAATGGCTCCTTGTTGCTTTGACCTTACACGATAGAAGGGACAGAGGGTGAAAAGAGGTGAACTCCCTCTGTCAAGCCCTTTTATAAGGGCACCTAATGACTCAATCACATCCTAAAGGCCAAACTTCTTAATATTGTTGCAGTGGGGATTAAGTTTCAAAATGAATTTTGGAAGAGACAAAAAAATTCAACCAGTGACTGCATCTGCCAATTTCAACAAATTTCAAAATCCCTGTGGCTCTCAACTTTTGCCTTGATAGGCTCATTAGCAGTGGGTGACTGAAACCAAAGTCCTGGGCCAACAAAATGTGGTGGATCTAGCAGGATACTACCCTGACAGTGATACTACATATACATATCCTTCCTGCAATCACAGCTTAAACTCTGGGCACAAGTAAAACAGTACAAATGGATTGACAGCCCAGATTGGCATTACCAGAATCCCCTAAAGAAACTCAGACCTTGAATTTGGTTGGTGCTAGACTCAAAGTATTTCTGGGTGCCTGGCAAGAGCAAATACCGATATTTTCTGGAGGAAATTACCATTATTCCAGAATTTGACTCAATCGTGACTATATTTAAATAGAGTACATTCTTCCTTAAAAGACATCACAAAGAAAAAGAAAAGATAAGCCAGGGAATGAGAGAAGAATGTGAAGACATGTAACAAAGGACCAGAAGTCAGAAGACAGACCTGCATGACTCAAACGGACACTTCACAAAAAAGGAAGCCCCATTAGCAAAAAATTGCAGTCAAAGATGTTCAACCTCATTAATAATCAGAGAAATCCAACCACAATTAATGACACTACATACCCACTTGAATGCTTAGTACTGAAGCACAAGAACAGTACATGCTGATGAATTTGAGAACCAGTAACTCTCATACTCCTTCAGTATAAATACAAAAATTGGTAGAAACCACTTCATAGATCATTTGTAACAATGCTCATAGCAGCACCACACTTGATATAGACCAAATGGGAAACAACCCAAATGTCCATCAACAGTAGAATGGATAAATAAATTGTGGCTCAGGAACACAATGTAATATTACACAGCAATGAGAATAAGCAAAGTACAATTACACATAAAACATAAATAAATCATTACAATATTATAATAAATGAAAAAACAAGTCATTAAAGTATTTATAGTATGATTCCATTTATGTAAAACTCAAAAATAAGAAAGACTAAACAATACTTTTAGGTACGCACACAAAGGTGGTAAATTTTTAAAGGGAAAAAAAAAGGAATTTGGGAGTGAGAGAGGTCGTAATTGGGAAGACAAACAGAAGAGCCGGTAATGTTCCTTTTCTTGACCTGGTGATGATGACTGTGCTTTGTAGTAATCCCTTAAATGGTCTTTCAACTTTATAAACTTTCCCAGCAGTACATTATGTTTCATATTGAAAACAACATTAGAAGAAAACAAGGACTTGGAGGAAAAGGGAAAAGAGAAGGATAAGAACAAAGAGGAAGAGGAGAACAGGAGAAGAAGCAAGCAGCACTGAGGTAAATCCTAAATTCCATGAGCCCTAGGCCAGTATCTTTCCCTTTGAGTGCACACTGGCACATCAGGTGCTACTGTGTAGTGCCTTTCAGCAAAGTATCCCACTGCCCCACTGTTTATCGCTGTCTTAATTTGGCTATTGTCCTGACTTTTGGTTCTCCTTGGTAGTTTTCTCAACTAGCAAAAATCTATCACACATATGTGCTGGAATGAAAGTTCAGGGAGCAAGGGACTGGTCAGGACAACACAGAATGACAACTGTTTTATGCAACTTCAGCCTCACTTGACCTTATGGACAGCATTCTCACAGGCATGGAAACAATCTTCACCATGGCTTTGCTTTCACCGGTACTGCCCCGAGTCTCACCAATACTGACAAGTGTTGACAATATGATGCCACATTCACAGAAATGTTCTCTCCTCAACCTCATGGAGAAGAGTTACATGAGTTACATGAGTTAGTTTACATATGTGCTCTCTCTCGGGTTTCTTTTATACAAACCTTAAAAAAATGTACTTGGAAAAATGTGGATGTCACACATAGCCCAATCCTTAGATTCCAAGAGATTTTAACAGGACATTTTTATTTTATTTTATTTTTTATTTTTACAGACTGCATCTTGATTCATTGTACACCAATGGGGTACAACTTTTCATTTCTATGATTGTGCATGATGTAGATTCATACCATTCATATAATCATAAGGATATTTGAGGAATCAAACAGGAGATTCTTTTAAACATAGAGGTTATGTTCAGAACTTAAGATTATGGATATTTGGTGGGGAAGAAGAAAAAATGAAAGTTTTATTTTAACATTTGGTTAATATTCTACACATTCTTTGGAGACACTGATATCATTCAATGGGTTCAGTTCAGAAATTGACTAATCCTTGATTGTCATGAGGGAGAAATTCTACTGAAGGATAGGGAAATTTGTTCCTTATTCCAAATGAATGCACTTGTCAAAAACCAATGGTTTAGGTTGCTTGTCATGGTAAACTTTTAGTTACCTGTAGTGACTCTCATATTATTTTTTTAAAGACATAGTAATTTGACACTGAGTAATTTTACATATTATCAGGATACAGTGTGACATTCTAATATATGTGCACAATATGCTATACTACTCTCAACTGCAGTTCCCAAATCTCCCCTCCAAACCCTGATTTTCACAAGGTCAGATACTCCAAGATCTTTTCTTCTATATCAAAATCTTGCTTAGCTTTTCTTTTCTACTGAAACACTCAATCCAGTTTCTGGAGTTCTTGTTTTATCCTTCTACAGAATGACAATTCTGAGAGAGTCTTCCCAACCCATGCAGTAATGGAACCTAATTCATCTCTGACAATGATGAGCTCAACTTCCAACACAGCAGGATGAATTATCTATGTATCATAGACTGAAAGGAAGCTGTAACGTAATTCTTGTAAACAGTGCAAGTCACCCCAATAATATATTTTAGAACCATTCAAAGCATCTCTATTTTTTCCACCTCATGCTTGTCCATTATATATTTCTAAAGAAGATCCTATTTTCTTATTTTCAAGGTTAAACATATTTCGTTCATTCAAATGTTTTTCAAAGGCTATGGCTTTAGGATCTTTTTGCTGGATTTGTCCTTCATTTCATTTTGTCAATATTCTCTTTCAAATAAAATGTTCCTGTTAACTTTTCTAAGTGTTCACCAAGTTTCATGAGATTACATTGACCAGTCATTTATAAATTCTTCTATTACTCCTTCTGGAATATTACCCTTAAACTCTTAGAACCTCTTCAGTTTTTGAATCAGTAAAGATAACCATGATGCTTCCAAGATCACTGCATGATATATCTAAACTCAAGAATGAACCACTTCATCACTGAAGGGTTCACTGACTATTTCCACATTTTTAAGGCATCGAATTCCTGTTAACAGGTTTGTTCTACCTCTAGAATTGAAAGCCCTTTCTCCTTGATTACAAAAAAAACTAATAGTATGTTTTCTCTTTACCATCTATGAATACTCGAAAACAGGCCTCAAACATAAGCCTACCTTTTCCTTGGCCTTCTTACTAAAAAAAAAAAAAAAAAAAAAAAAAAAAAACCAACAACAACAACAAAAAAAACTAGTTTTGAAAGCCTTTTCTGGGGGGGAAGGGAAGATGTTGACTATTTCAGATTGCTATATCCTTTAAACTTTCTGTACCAATATAAAAATGATCCTCCTGTCATATATACTATATAACAATTTTTTGTTACACACTTGTCAGTACCAGCAAGGTGTGCATTGTCCTGCATTAAGGAGCCTAAGTCATTTGTCATCCCTAAATGCTTCATGTCCTCTTTCCTGCCTCCAATGCCACCCAAATATTCTGCATCTGGGCCTAATGTTAGCTGATAAGAAAACTGAAAGTTTTATAGTAACTTATACAACTACCAGGAAATGGCATTAGAGTCAACAGATAAAGAGACCTGGGGGCTGGGGGTGAAACTAGAAATGCAGGTCATGGGAGTTCCACAAATCACCAATTGGAGAAAACCAAAGTATCACAGATCTTTGGGGACACATCCAGAGAGCAACTTCTCCATCTGCAGATATTTTCTCATATCTTCTTTTTTCATATGGAATATTTTATAATTCTCAGGAAATTATAATAAAATGTCTTCAGAAGAGTCCATGCTAATATTTTCTTCCACATAGAAAGAGTTGCAGCTAACTATTTTAACCCTCAACCCACCTGTTTATTTAGGAAATTGTCAAATAATACCCCTCTACATTACATATAAAAAAATGTATAGGAAAATAGTGGTATGGAATATTACAAAAGAAAATTTATGCATACACATATAAATATATGTAAACACTTATATCTAATAATTAAACAATGTATATGTAATATATAAAGTTCAATGAATAATTTTTATACATATTATAAATCTCAAACAGGCATACCCTAGAGATACTGCAGGTTCATATCCAGAACACTACAATTAAATGAAAATCACAATAAAGTGAGTCGCACAATTTTTTTGTTTTTGCACTGCATATAGGAGTTATAGTTACTATATGCTGTAGTGTTAAGTGTGCAATGGCATCGGTTTGAAAAAACAATGCATATACCTTAATTTTTTAAAATACCTTATTGCTACAGAATGCTAGTGATCATCTGAGCCTCTATCAAGTCACACTCTTTTCACTGGTGGAGTGTCTTGCTTCAGTGTTGATGGCTGCTGATTAATCAGGGTGGTGGTTGCTGAAGGTTGGGAAGAAGGATTGAAGCCAGGCATCTACCTCTCTGGCTATGACAGCCCTAAATGGCATCTTCTTCCAATATAAGGCTGTTTAATCTATATTGAAGACCTGGTGTTTAGTGTGGCCACCCTCATCAATCAGCTTAATGGTCTGATAACTTGCTGCAGTTTCTACATCAGCACCTGAAGCTTCGCCTCAGACTAGTATGGTAAGGAAACAGATTCTTAAATTTCATGAAACAACCTCACCTAACTTGAGTTTTTCCTGTGCAGCTTCCCTACCTCTTTTGACTTCCATGGTACAGAAGAAAGTTAGTACCTTGCTCTGAATTAGGTTCTGTTTAAGGGAATGTTGTGGCCAGTTTGATCTTTATTCCAGAGCACTAAAACTTTCTCCATACCAGCAATAAAGTTATTTCACTTTCCTATCATATGTATGTTCATTGGAACACTTTTAATTTCCTTCAAGAACTTCTCCTTTGCATTCACAGCTTGGTTAATCAGCACAAGAGGCCTAGCTATTGGCCTGTCTCAGTTTTCCATATGTCTTCCTCACTAAGCTTAATCATTTTTAGCTTTTGATGTACAGGGTGAGATGTGCAATTCTTTCTCTCCCTTGAACACTTACAGGCTAGTCCGATTATTAGCCTAATTTCAATAGTTTTGTGTCTCAGGAAATAGGGAGGCCCAAGGAGAGGGGGAGAAACAAGGGAAATGTCAGTAAGTGAAGCATGAGAACACACATAATATTTATCAAATAAATTCAACTTCTTTATACACAGGTGTGGCTTGTGGTGACCCAAAACAATTACAACATTAACATCAAAGATCTCTAATCACAGATCATTACAACATATATAAGAAAAAGAAAAAAGTTTGAATTACTATTAGAATTACCAAAATATGGCATGGAGAAATGAAGTGAACAGCTGCTTCTGGAAAAAAAAAAAAAAAAAAAAAAAAACTGAAAGACTTACTCCACACAAAGGAACCAAAAAATTTTCAATTTTTTTAAAAAAAAAAAAAAAAAAAACCACCATGTCTGTGAAGCTCAATAAAGTGAAACATGATAAAACAAAGTATGCCTGTATCGTACATTACATATGACAAATGATATACATTGTACCTGCAATGACCTCAATGTAGACTCTCAAAACTCACATATTAAAGTTTAATTCCCAGTGCAATAGTACTAAGAAGAGGGGTCTTCAGGAGTAGATTAAGTCAGAGCACAAAGCCCTCATGGATGAAATTAGTGTCCTTGCAAATGAGGCCTGGGGGAGCTTGTCTGTCCCTTCTACCATGTGAGCATGTAGCTTGAAGTCACCATCTATGAAGAAGAGAGAAGGCCCTCACCAGACATGTGCTAACACCTGGATCTTGGACTTCCCAATTTCTGGAACTGTGAGCAACACATTCCTGTTGCTTATAAATTACTCAGTCTAACGTGTTTTGTTATAGCAATAGCCCAAAGGGATAAAGACAGAAATTGTCACCAAAAGGTGTGGGGGGGGGGGGTTGCTATAATAAATAGCTAAAAACATGGAAGTAGCTTTGGAATTGGGTAATGCAGAAGGCTGGGGCCATCTTGAAGTGCTCATTAGGTAAAACCTGCACTGCTGTGAATGGAATGTAAAGGGTGATTCTAGTGAGGGCTCAAATGAACAGAGCTATAGAAAAGGACTGTTTTCCTAGAGGTTATATGAGAGGTCATGAACAGAATGCTAGGCAGCAATGTGAATGATAAAGGCCATTCTGATTAGATCCCAGATGGAAAAAAGGAACATGGAAGTAGAAACTAGGAAAGGTCATTCTTGTTATAAACTGGCAAAGAGCTTGGCTGAATTATGTCCTTGTCCCAGTGTTTTGTGGAAGGTAGAACTCATGAGCTATGTAATAGGATATTCAGCAAAAGAAATATCTAAGTGTTGAAAGTATAGTATGGTGGCTTTTTGTAAAAGTATGGTTGCTCTTCATAGTTCATAGCAATATATGAAAAGATAGGAAAGATTTAAAGACAGACTGCAAAGATAAAAGGGGAGAAGAACTTAAAGATTCAGAAAATTCTCAGACTGCCATGTTATAAAAAATGGAATAGTATGTTCAGAGAGAACACCAAGGGTAGGCCCAGTGACCCCTTGAGAAGGAGATTATCACAGATTAGCAAAAGCCAAGTGTTATATTTCAAGACAAAGGAAGAATGACCAAAGGCATCTGAAAGATCGCTGAGGCTGCACTCGCATTCAGGCCCAGAGTGCAAAGGCCTGAGAGAGACAGAACTACATCAAAAGAGGGGCCCAGGTACCTCCAGGATCTACACACTCACAGCCTGGCATTTCTCCAAGTATCTGCTCTCCACATTCTGGCACAATGCTCCTCAGCCAGTTCAGGCGTGGCTCCAGTAGATACAGGTGCAGCAATGGCTGCTCCTCCAGAGGGCACAGGTGGTAAAACTTGGTGGTGCTTGTATGGTGCCATTTCCATTGGTGCATGGAATGAACATGTTTTGGGGGGTGTGGTACCACAAATTAGATATCAAAGAATGCTTTGAAGAGCCTCAAGTGGAGGCAGAGTATCCACTAAGCAATGCCTAGTGGAGCCTGGGGGCAGGGCCACTTTAGAGCCACCAGCATACAACACCAGCCCAATGTAAGCACAAGACTCCTACCCATGAGAGCTGTGGCTGGCTGAACCCAGAAAAGTCATGAGAGTGAGGATGTCCAACTCCTATCCCAGTGTGTTCTAAAGGCAGGAGGAGTCGAAGATTATTCTGAAGCCTGAAAACTTAATGTTGTTTGTCCTGTTGTGTTTTAACCTTACTTAGGACCTGTTACTCTGCTTTTTTATTTCTCTTTTGCAATGAGAATATCTACCCCATGGGTATCCCATTATTGCATTTTGGAAACATGTACTTACAGAATTCACAGGTTCATAACTATAAGAGCAATTGGCCTCAGCATGAATCAGACCTTCAATCTTACCTGTATCTGATTTAGATATTTAGCGATGGCTCTGGACTTCAGACTTCTGAGTTGATGATAAAAGAAGTTAAACATTGGAGACTACTGGGATGGAATGTATTTTGCATGAGAGAAGAAGATGGATTTGGGGGGATGATGGGTGGAATTCTATAGACTAAATGTTTGTGTCCCCCCCAAAATTCTTATTTTGAAACTTGACAACTAATGCAATAGTGTTAAGAAGGAGAGCCTTTAGGAGTTAATTAGCACCCTTATAAAAGAGGCCTGGAGGAGCTCCTTCTCCCCTGTGAGAATGTAGCTAGAAAAGGCCACCCACAAAGCACAAACCTCTCACTAAATCCAAATCTAATCTTGGACTTCTCAGCCTCCTGAACTATGAACAATACATTTCTGTTGTTGAAAAATTGCCCAGCCTGACGTATATTGGAATAGCAGCCCAAAAGGACTAAGACAATACCTTTTGTGTTTATATATTTCACGTGAGTTTGCATTTGTGAATACATATTTTTTCTATTATTATCAAAAAGTTCCTAAAACCTTCTTAATACCAATTTTATCTTTATTGACATTTGACAACCATCAACAGGTTGCTAAGATCTGCCAATGATAAAATGTTACATAAAACGCTACATACACATCAGAACAGTAGATAACTTATTTCTATGTCTTCAAAGACTGTGGAATTTAGTTTCTTGGAAATCTTAACTTCTTTCACCTTCTCTGCAAAAATAATGCCCATTCCTCTTGGTCACTCCCTGTATGTGTATCCTCACAATCTCTGCTCCCACACATTCCTTAGGAAGCACAACTAATAACAAGAATTTTCTTCACACAAGTTTATTCCATAGAAATGTCAGAGATTGCATTCTTTATCTTCACTTCATGATGTTTTGGCTCACTTTTTGTTCTAGTAATTTCAATTTTCCCAGCATCCAGTGTCTTAAGATTTCTCAGTTATTCAAATGTCCTTATAAAATATTAAGTTTTGTGGACTGTTTAATTATTTTTAAAATAAGGTCAGTAACAAACTAAGATAATTTTCTGATAAATCCTTTTGCCAACCCTAGTTTTAGATAACTCTTTCATGTGTAATTAGTTTTTAAAAGAATACAGAGAACTCAAGATCATCACATTATATAGGTAAATATGTGTTTCTACGTGACACATAAGTTACCCTCAGATCTGTTTTCTGATGAGCTGTTTGTGCTCATCAGAGCTGTTTGTTGCTTCCTTTCAAAAATATAAATATATAATCTCATATAATCCAATCTCTTTTGAAATATTATTTCTACAGAAAGGAACACAACAACTTCTCCAAGTTTCTGTTATCATAAATCATTAATTGATTTTGCCTATTTTGAGAAAATTACATTGATAAGGGACTGCAAACAAGACAGGAGACAATAATGTGATATTGCGATATGTATAATCAGAAGAATGAGAGATTATACTCTATTTATGTATGATCTATCAAAATGTATAAATGCATTCCACTGTCATGTACAACTAATAAGAACAAATAAAATTTTAAAAATTTAAAAAAAAAGGAGACAATGAGATGTACTGGCAATAATTCCAAAGTGACTCATTCTGGACCATGTGTTTCATGAAAACCAATTGTTATGACCAGTAGCAAGTGAAACACTGAGGTTCCTCTCCTCTGGGGCCTCACACCCAAGTCAGAAAGTCACAAGCTAAAACACATTTGTGAAAAGCAGCAGAGCAAGCAAAGTTTAAGTTTTACATACCATAAGTATTATATCTGAGAAAGAAAGACCAGTCAAGTTGGAGAACTTGGGAAAGGTTTCCCAGAAAAAAACAATGTATGGATAAAACTTTGGGAAAAATAATGGGATGTGGATACACTCATGGGAAAATTACTTGAGGAAACCAAACATCATCTCCATTTGCATGAGAAGTTGGGTAGAACGTGACAAGGACAAAGGAATGGTAACAAAGACCCCTGCTTGCAATAGAGAAAATAAGATGCACCTGACCAGGGAAGACAGGACTGTGGAAGGGTGAGCTGCAACAAGATGTTATGTAAGAATTTTATGACTTCCTTCTTGTTTTCTTATTCTTAAACTGGAACTCCAGATAGTGTGCACATCAGTGGATTCTGCAGTATTAATAAGTAAAAGATGAAGAGAAGAAGAAATTAGTGCTATCATCACTTGAATGTTTTATACTTAGTAATAATAATAAAAGTATTTCTGAGGGCTTACTGTGCCCACCACTCTCCTAAGCCTTTTACATGCATGACTTAGGTACTATTACCATCACTATTTTGCAGGTAAGAAAACAGACACAGTGAGGTTGAGTTACTTGCGAGAATCCTCAGAGCCATCAAAGAGTAGCACCAGGATTTAAAACACAGGCAGTCCACATTATTCAGCATTCTCTTATGACATTTAACTAAATTCCCATAATAACTATATATTATATAATTTATTATCCTCATTTAAAGATGGCTGTGGTTTAGAGAGATGAATTACCTTGCTTGTGGCAACATAAAGAAAGTCTAACATAAAGAAAATGAGTGTCAATTCATGTCCATCTGGTTCCAAAGCTTCTCAGTGTTTAGGAGATACTAAGGAAGGGTTATGCAGGTTCTTCTATAAAAAAGCAAGAGGTCTGTGAAAGGTAAACTGCAGTAGAAGGTTGGAGAAAAACACAACCAAGAAGTTTCATTCCTAATGAGTTCCAGTTCTCAACTAAAGAGATGAGAAGGTGTGGCACAGGTCATTCCAAAGCATGGAAATGACAAGAGTTGGTGACAGCTGAAGATGCAAGGCTTAGTATCATTAAGAGTTCTTAGAAGAAGTAGAAAACAATTCTGGCTTATGTATAAAGAAAAATAATTTACTGAAAGGAAAGTGAATAGCCTGTAGAATCTTGGGAAGAGTGGAGAAGCAGACTTGGAAGTTCAAGACGAAGGTCCTACCTCTGGTCAGCGACACCTCAAAAAGAGACTCTAACTAACACTGCCATCAGCCCACCTGCCTCTGCTCTCTAGAAACTGGATCAGACTACCACAGTTTTAGCCACTAACTGCCAGGACTGTCAAGGAGGCATGCTCTAGAAGGTCAAAGTTACCTGGCCTGCACCAAGCTACAGAGGACTAGAAAGGCGGTCTCAGTTTTGGTAATGTCTAAGGACTGTGCTTCAAAAGGCAAGGGATTCTCCAAGATATAGGAGGATTCAGAAGAATGACAATTGCCCATTACCAGTTACAGAAGAAATGTCTTGAAAGTTTACGTCATACATTGTATGTTCAGAGATTTTAGCTCATAGAACATTTTAATGATATAGCCACAGAATACACTTTTACTAAGGTAACTTGACAAGGGAAAAAGAAGCAGTTGACCTTTTCCTCCTAAAGAATACTTAGAGGGGACAACTGTATCATATGTGAATACTCTAGGAAGATGCACTAAAGTATGCAATCAATTCTGTTGCTACTTCTAAAAAGTAGCAGTTTCATATTCTCTCTCTTTGATTACATCATTTTCTTTTGTCAAGAATATCTGTAATGTGTGATTAACAAGAATGATATGAATGTACATCATGCACAACCACAGAAATAAAAATTTGTACCCCATACGTGTACAATGAATCAAAATGAAGACTGTAAAAACACATTTAATACAAAATAAAAATTTTAAAAAAGAATATCTGTATTGTTTGTATTTTCAGAGGTATGTCTATGATATATTCTTGATGCCCAAATATTCCTTGAATATTTCAAAACATTATTTTCCTAAGCCAGTGTGTCATATGCTCAGATCAGATGAATACTGAGACCCTACTTGTTTTGAGAAGGTTCTGAGTAAAGAAGAGGCATTAGCAGTTGAATCAGGTGCATACTTGAACACATGATACTTCTGTGTCTCAGTCAAGTGCTCTGATTTCAAGAGCATATGCCCAGTATGTTCTGGTTTGAGGCATGAATGTATTGGGGGCAATTTGCTTTATCTCGGAGACTATTTTACTCTGTTGATTTCCACTGTTTTGAGAGTTACTAGCAAGAATAAACAAAAGTTTTCAGCAATATGCAACATAAAATTTTGTGTTAAGGGAAATGAGTTATTACTATTAATTTTTCCTTTGAACAACTGTTTTTATTATTTATTGTTTTAAAATACTTAAATTTTTTGTAATATTTGACTTGGTAACTCTTTGTTTAATAGTAAAGGTATAAAAGAGTAGAGGCATCACCTAAGTAAGTTGCATTTAAAGATACACATCATAAAAGTCATTTTGTTAATAATGTATGCTTAGCTAAGTAAGCAACTTATTAAAAATATGTATTATGGATACAGTCTTAGTTTTCATCAGCAGCTGTAAGAGGAGATTCATAATTTATTCAACAACATGCAGATCATATGCCATAAATACCAGGTCTTTATCCTTGAATTTTGAAAAGAGAGTTGATACCTATATTGATGAGGACATTCATAAATCATTCAATTTAACAATCTCTAGAATTAACCAACCCCATTATTTTGGGGGGATTTAACCTACCTATAATGTCATGATTTTCCAACCTTAAGGCTAGTTTTCAATCTCATTGCTCATGTTTCTTTTTAGTTGTCTTCATTGCTTAAATTAAAATTATCCCCAGAGTAAATATCCTTATAGGAAACCTGGAGTCACTGTGTCACAGACCCTTCATTGCCCATATCATAACACCTTTAGGTTTCAATGCTGTTCTGTTCATTGCTTAGCTCAACAGATAGTACTAAACTTTAATAAGCCCTGTCACCAAGACATATTTAGTTATGCATTTTAAAGGGGAGATAGATGAAAATCTACTACTTATGCAACCCATTATATGACTGCCATAATCACAAGTATCATTGAGGTGTACAGACTATAAGACCTTACAAAAATGAAGTTCTGACTTCGTTTGGGGAAGGGAGATGGGAGAAAAAGGCATCAGAAAAGCCTTTGAGGGTTACTGGGAGAATTAAATGTTTTCAAACCACTTGGTCTGGAGCCAGCATAGAAAGCAGCCACCCACTGAAATGATAATGATAATGATGCTGATGATGATCATAATGACAATGGTTACACAGTTTAAACCATTCAACACAGGATCTCTCCTAACTTCCAGACCAGGTACATTTAGAACTTGGATAGAATCAGATGTGCCAGAAGAAACTATATACTGCTTTTTAGGAAAGACAACAAAGTGCATCAAAGTTTACAGCTGCTTTGTGGTTCTCCACGGTAGCACTGAACAGCTCATTGGAGGCTTAACCTGTATGCTTCACCAGACAATTCTGGGCTTTCCTACTCCACACAGGTTATTTCATATCTAAGTGGGAGCTGCTATGCTGCCTGCTAGGAACAGAAGGTCTAGGGATGAGTACAGACATCTCCAGCTGTAGGTCTCTCAATCATTCAGTTTGCCTGAAGCCATTGGGGAAGCTGGCCTCATTCACCTGAGGAGTTCCGCCATCCTCCATCTCTCCACATTGCTCAGTCATAGTTATTCATTCACAAGTATGGACTACCAAGTGACTGAAATAGGGCAAGGGTGGCTTCAAGGAACAAAATACACACAATTAAGTATGACCCTATGCATAAAGCAATATACAATATGACAGCAATTTTCTCACCAAAAGAGAAACTATTGTTTAACCATGCTTTCCTTGGAGTTGCAGTGAAACTGTCTCTGATTTCCCTCATTTCATCATTTAATCATTTCCATTTAGTAACATGTAAGATAATCATTTCCCAAGCAAAATAGTAGGTGCTTTCAAATGTGTTGCCTTATTTCATTTCTAAACCTCTTAACCAAGCTATAATTCACATGTAATAAACATACTTAAAATGGAAAATTGGGTAACATTTGGTGTACGAGTATGCCACTGAATTTACCACCAAAATTAAGAAAATAAATGTGTAGGCTTTATTCAAAAGAAACATGCATTGCATCTCAAGCTCCCATGTACACGCTTCCTTAACACCTCCCTACCATCCAATTCCAGGCAACCACTGATCCATTTTTCTTCACTAGCAATCAAACTTCACTTTCTAGAATATGATTTTCTATAAGTGGAATTACAAATTGTGTAGATTTTTGTGTATAGTCTTTTACTCAGTGTAATTATTTTGAGATTCATCCATGTTGTATCATATATCAATACTTTATTACTTTTAATTTCCATGGAATATTCCATGGGATGAACCTGCCATAATTTGTTTATGCATCCACCTATTGGTAGACATTTGGGTTATTTTCAATTTTAGGCTACTACAAATAAGCTATTATAATAGATATCCGAATACAAATTTTGGTATAGCCATACCACACCAACGGATAATAAATTTGTCCTAGGCAAATACTCAGGAGTAGAATATCTAAAACATATTGGCAGGAATTTGCTTAAAAAAAAAAAAAACCTACCAAAATGTTTTCTAAAGTGTTTGCACCTCTGCATATTCCCACCAGCAGTGTGTGAAGTTCCAGCTCCATCATATGCTCAGCAACACTGGGTATGATCAATCATTTCAGTATTAGCCAATCTAAAAGGTGTCCACTGTTTACTTTTCTCTATATAGAAATGAAAAAGAATTCCCATGTCACAGATCAGAAAAGTGAAGTTCTGCTGATGTTTTCCTCCCAGTGAGGTAAACTACAAAAAAGTCCCTTCAAAGAACACAAAATTGGGATCTAATATAAAAATAGAAAACTTATAATGTCAAAATTCTTACATTATTTAATATTATAAGTGAACTTCCTTCTTATAGATTTATGTCACAGTAAAAACAGCACACAAGGCTGGGCATGACGGCACACACCTGTAATCCCAGCATGGTGATGAGGAAGGAGAATCACAAGTTCAAAGTCAGCCTCAGCAACTTAGAGAGGTCCTGAGCAACTTGGTGAGACCCTGTCTCAAAATAAAAAGTAAAAAGGGTGGGGGATGTGGCCCAGTGGTTAAGGGTTCCTGGGTTCAATCCCCAGTACCAAAAAACAAAACAAAACGAACAAACAAAAAACACACACACAAGTGAGTTTTAATCCCAAACACAGATGAATCATAAAAGCATGAAAAGCTTTTATAAGGTCAGAAAGTCCAAATTTTGCCCTATAATTCTATAGAATTGGGCAGGATGAGATACTTTCTTAGTATAATTACCAGATATTAGAAACAATAGGAACTTTTCACATAGCAATTTATCTCAAATGTTATTTTAAGTGATTGCTTTATAGAGAAGAATTTTTATTCAACTTTTGAAGTTTCCAGGGTTAACACATGGCACAATTTGTGCTTCTGACATTTCAACCAGGATGCTGAAGTTTGGTGACCATTACCAATAAGTCAATAAAAATGGGGAGGAAATAATTTTGCCATCTCAGTGACGGCAGCAACTGGGAAAATTGCTCAAATATCATTAAAAGCCAGAGAATGGCATTGTTGAAGAACTCAGGCAAAAAGACAAGTTTATTAGCCATAAGGCAACCCACAAACACCTGGGCACAGCAATACTGGAGAAGAAAGCAATTACATGATGCAAATGAAACAGGAAAAATAATTCAAATTCACTTAGTAAGATAGTAAAATAGCCAATGTTCAAGTGCTGCCGATTTGAAGCCACTGCTTTAAAAAGTCAAACGTCCCTCTAATGCTCATTAGATCAAAGTGATCTGATCACAAAATAAAAACCATTCAGGTTCTACAAGGGAATATGATGGCAAAATACAGATAGCAATAAATCATTCTCTCTTAAAGACTTCATACTTGCATCATACAAAAAAAAAAAATACTGACACTCTGCAGATTATTAGTGCTGCCAAAACTGGAGAAAGTACTTGTGGTTAAAATAAAAGCAAAATATGCATAAATATATACGAGTAACAAAAGACTATTTTTTGCCTGTAGGAGCACTGTAATTTTTTCTAAATGGTAGGTGTTTCTGCAGAATAGAGAATAGAATTGCACTTTAAAGAGACATCCAATTCTATACCTCATATATAGTAGTCATCTTTAAAATGTTGGCAAGAAAAAATGTCCACAGAAAAAAATAAAAGGATTTTTATTTTAAGATTATCCAAGCTATAATAACCAAAGAAGCACTTCATCTTTTCACTTTTTTCCCCTTCAGGTAAATCTGAGATACATTTTCCTGAAAGAAAACAAAAACCACTAACAAGAACTGATTTGTTCTAAGATACTATATACCTAGGTCCCACAATCTGTAAAGAATGTCACAGCTTTCATTTCAACGTGTGTTCTGTTAGAAGTTGGGAGGTAAAAACACAATTTGGTTTATACAATTTTGTTTCTTATATTTAAATAGGATCAATGTTCAAAATAATCATGTCCATATGATTTGAACAGGAAAAGATGAGTACATATTTGATCCTTTCTTTTTTTAATATCTTAGGCTTTAAAAAGCAAAGATGATCTCCGGAACTCTTTTATATAACTTTATTGAAGCAATGGATTTTAAATCACTCACAGCTACTGTCAACTGAAGATTTAGTTAGAATATTTTCTTAAACATAAAATATTATTCTTATTCCATGTGCAGGCATATTTTGCCTTGAACGAAGGCCAGACAATAAAACAAGCAAGCTTAGGTATTATCTTTTCTAAACACAGCAACTCACAGGTTGTGTTTTGAAATTACTAAGATTGAAATGTTCTCTCCAGCACAAACAGACAATTATGATGGCCATTTTATTTTTTCCACATTTTTTATTGGTGCCTTATAGTTGTACATAATACTGGGATTTGTTGTTTACATATTCATACGTGCACACAACAAATAGTGGCCATTTAAAATCAAACGTATTAGCAGTTTGGAAAATTTCCAGAGCACATGATGATTAAATTTGTTGTCATAAATTAGAGGTGTTTTAATGGATGTTTAAGGTTTAAATTCCACCTTTAGTTTAAGATTAACATGCTGAGCACAATGCAGTGGTTCACAATTTTAGTCCCAGTAGCTCAGGAGGCTGAGGCAGTAGGATCACAAATTCAAAGTCAGCCTCAGTAACTTAGTGAGCCCTAAGCAACTTAGCAAAACCTTATCTCAAAATAAAAAATAAAAAGGGCTGGCAATGTGGCTCAGTGATTGAGTACCCCTAGGTTCAATCCCTGGAACAAAAAAAAAAAAAAATTAGCATGCTGATTTTAAAAAAGGGAGCCAAGAATTTCAAAGAGTTGTTTTAGACTATTTTCTAGCTTTAATTTTATTCACAAACAACACGGCCATAATAAAAATGACGTCTGTAAAAATAAAAAAATTTTAAAAATGCATTGGAATACTACATACTGTAGTAAGAGTATACTTAGTGCACTCTATTACTGTATTCCTCTTCATGTAGGAAATATGCAAAAATTATTATAAATAAAAACATAAGAACATATATTAATGAAGAAACAAAGAAATTCAAATATAAAGTAATTACATCTCCAAATAATGCCTATAAATTATTTGGTTTGGAGTTTTTTTTCTGGCCTGTTCATTTCTCTTGTACCTGTAGACAAATATTTATAACAATTATGTAGATAAACTGTTGGACACTGATTTACTTATTTATTTCAAGCATAGTTTTTTACTGGTGTATATTATACCTTCATAATGTATATAAAATTTTACATACCAAGTTTCTAATTTCTTGATGCTAAAGAATATATATTTGTATTTCTGTCTCTCTTCCCTATGTATATGGGCCTGTCTCTGTCTTCTGTCTTTGCATCTGTACTTTACTTTAGAGTTATTTCTTGAAGAAAAGCCTTAAAAGTAGAAACCAAATGAAAGGTTCAAAGGAATGATCTCCCAATATCACGATAAAATCTTCCAATTTAAAATGCTAGCAGCAATATGTGGTTCACACATGTCCCAATACACTCACCAAAAACCAGATGTATGAATTTTTATGGCCTAGTAATTTGGTAGATGAACTATACTGGTTGTAATTTACATTCCTATAATATTACTAAGTTGAACATTTTTTCTTTCAACTTTGAAATTTATGTTTTCATTTATACAAACATTTAAATTGTATGAACATGTGTTTTTTAATATCACTATCATAGTTTCATTAATTCTCAAAATAATATCAATATTAATTTTCTAGTCACTAACTGTATCAATAATTCAAACTATTAAATGTTTTGAAATTCTATATAAAGAGAAAGCCAGAAAATGTCACACTAAACCATTTTTCTTTTCTTTTTTTATATATTTTAAATATTTTATTTGTATTAAGATATTTATTTACATTTATTCTATTTTACATATTAAACATGTCATTCTATTATTAAATCAAGTAAGCTAAAGGGAAAGTTTATCTTCTTCTATATTCTTACCTCACATAAAAATAAATATTAAATTTAATTCAAGTTCTCATTTTACTCTCATCTAATTTTCATTTACTAGTAAACATTTCTGGAATCCTTAATTGAATATTATCTTTTATCCAACATGAGTAGTACTAGTGTAATTTAGAGAACAAATAAACATTTTGGTGACTCTGAGGTTGAACTGAACCAGCCTGAAATTGGTTTCAAGTCAGAGTTCTTTTCTGATTTAAAACTATAGCAAAATTAATCAGTGGAACAATAATGGTCAATACAACAATTTGGAATATTCCCAAGTTCCAGATATTAAAAACAATCTATGAAGATAACAGAACACAACTAGGATTCTCTATATTCTGAAAAATTTGAACAATTTTTAGCATGAAATTATAAGAAATACTGTGTGGGCTGCATGTTTTAGTTATACCTTCAACTTTAAACTTAGCTGAAGTAGCTAAGGGCTTATTCATTAAGTAGGCAAAGGATAAAATTATGAAGGAAGACAAAAACAATTTACAAATGTAATTTACTGAGATTACTTTAAATATGTTATCTGGTTATATTAGTATACTTGTTTCTTCCTTAATTACAAATTCTATGTTTTTCTTTCATATATTAACATATAAATAATGGTGATATGCATATTTTTAACATTCTTTTCAATAAGCAAAATATTTCTCTGGCTAAATTATATCTCCCAATAGGATTACATGGTATATTATGTTCACATGAATTAGTTTGTTAGTTAAATAAACTTAAATATGAAATAGTAATCAACAAGTATGCATAAAAATCATTGAAATGTATATGATGTGTTCTCCTGAATTGAGTGATTCTAGTTTGTCTATCTTAAATTCCCTATCTCCTAAACATGGAAATTAGTATGAATATTTAATTAGAACAATATCAAAGTTTTTAAATGTATTCTTTAGTTATCATTTATAAATATTTTTTCTTTTGGGTAAAAGATGCAGGATTTGCCTATTAAGAATTTTTGGATGTAAAACCAGAAACTCCTATAGCTTCTAAAATAGAAAAATTGAATGTTTTGGAGAGTGTTCTGGGTTAATGACATTAATTTGGCAGTCGTCAGCTTATAAACGATATTTAATGTCACAAGACTGAATAAGATTCCCAACAATGAGCACAAATATAGAGAACCCAGTACTCATCCTTCAGGCACTTCCAACCCTGAGAGATCTGGAAAATGCAGAGGAAGAAGTGAGTTAGATATATGGAGAGATAAACTGTTTCTGGGAGCAGGTCCAGGAAGATGAAAAGCAAACACTGACCAAAGGATTCAGCAACTTGAAGGCCACTGCTGAACCTGACCATGGTCCTAGTGGAATGGTAGGGATGCGTCTCATAAAGTATGTTAAAAAGACAGTTAAAGAAGAATTAAATCCAAAGTATGGATTTATTGAGGTTCATTAAAAGCCCAACAAAGAATGGCACAGAAGATTGAGGGGCAAGAGAGGTCAAAGGGCAAAGGTTTTTTTTGGTTGTTGTTTGTTTTTTAAGGCAAATGAAAATTTATGAAATGAAATTCTTATTTTATATGTTTTTCAGACAACATTATTTCCTTAATCCAATTTAATGCTCTAATGGGGAAGACCATTAAAAAATTATGAAATGGGCTAGGAGAAAGAAAACATTTTTGTTGCCTAGAAAACTTCTGACCCTCAGGCCAGACTTAATATTGAAGTCATTAAAATGTACCGGGATTCTAACTGTGTATCAAAAGCAGTAGTGAGTGCTGTCTTCCCCTTCTTAAGTGATACTTACATATCAAATCCCCAAAGTGACACTACTCCAAGAACAGGAAAAAAATCAGAGCTGTACCTGGTGATCTTTTAGAATGATATTATTATGCTTAACAAACAAATTGTATGTAAATTATGGATTAAAAGCTCTGGTGATGACTAGTCAAATGTAGTAAGTTTAATTCAATACAATAGAGCTGTGGTAATGATGTCACAGTCACTGGTTCAACTCAATGTTCAAAAATGTGCTCTGGCAGGAATGGTTTACAGGTCTGTCTTGAGTATCAGCATTGTACTGTTGAAGCATATGAATTGGTATAGCTGATCTGATCTGACCCTTCCACTAACTTATTTCTAAGTGACAAAATTTCCTAGAATGCCCTATAAATTTTAGAAAAGGGGTTACTCTTTATTCATGTTCCTTTTCTTTGTGGCATTAGGGATTGAACCCAGGGCCTTCTACACGCAAGGCAAGCACTCTACCAACTGAGCTATATCCCCAGCCCAACTTTTTCTTCATTTTAACATGTAACTAATTTAAACCACCCATAGAAACCACAGTTGATGTGACCTCTCATCCTCCTGAGGCCAGAAGATCTTATGGCACTTCATTACTGAAGAGACAAAAAGAGCCATGCTCCTCAGTTTTCCTAGTCTTCTCCTGACCCAGTACCAGGACCCATAAGTAGTGGCCATAATGTGGAGCAGATTGTAACTGCAATACCATGTACTTTGCATTTCTTTGTCAAGGCCAAAATGGTTTTAAGGTAGTCAGTGCTTAATATACAGACATAAAAATTCCCATTAAAATTTAAGCTGAACCCAACTGATACATATCAGTCATGGAGACTTTTAATCAGGTACAACTGTAACTACAGAACTATCTACAAATATTGCCACATATTAAACTTAGGGTCTTCCAGAAACCATCATAAAGATGTACGCACATTTTAATATAAAGTCTTGTCCTTAGAAGATTTCCAAGTTATGAAAATGTCAACAGAAATTTCAACAATTAAAATGGACAAACATCAGCATTCCTCTTTTGGAAAATTTTATGTCTTTGAAGACATGTCTGAAACGAAAATTTGCCCCTATAATTTTTTCTTTGAAAATTGCACTTTTCTGACAGTAATATGCATTTCCACGCAGTTCCACCCACTTCCCACTGCTTTTCAGACTCATTGGCAGAAGCACCACCAAAATACACATACATATTCATAAGCTGTCTGAAGCATTAATTCCACACATGGCAATGTATACTTGCATCTGTGGTTGGAGCTTCTAATTTGCAAAAGCAAATATAATGTGTCTAAAAATCTTGATGAGTGAGTCTTTCAAATTCAAGCCCATAACATTAAGGATCCATGTATACTTAATTTCAAGCAGCAATTGGATAAAGTCTTCTGACTACCTAATATAATTCTCTCCAAGTCAATATCACTATATGAATCTGATTACTGCCCATGCTAATTTCTCTAATTCACTTCTTATACCTATATCAGACTATACATATTCATAATCAAAGTCCTCTGGTAGTGTACCCTTCTACTCATTTAAACTAAATTGTACTTGCTATACTATAAATATCATTGTTCCCATTCTAATTTATGAAATAACCGAGAAAAATGACTTGTAATACTTTTTCAAACTACAGAATAACCTCATCATTTTTTCAGTGTATAGTCCTCTATTGGTTGAAACCTTGACAAGAAAAAAATTCAAATAATCTTCTGTGCAATGGATTCTTTTCCTTTTATTCGTAATAACCTCAACAGTGGTGGAGCTGAACTGCTCTCTCTGCCCTTGGGTTCTAATTTTGCTTTAGCAGCATCAAGAGCAGAGCTCATTCTGACTCCTCTTTCCTGATGGGAGTACCTCCACGATCTATTAGACAGGCACCTGAATCAAGAAAAGCCAGAGTTTGCCAGTCCTGAACTCTTAAGCAAAAAAAGAAAAATAATCTGCATAAAGTGTTAGACAAATAAAAAGTTAAAGGATTACTATCAATCTAAAAGTACTACAATAATATGCAATAATCAAAGTTGTAGACTTACTAATTTCTTTGCAAATTTGAATATGACAAAATAATTAAAAGATGAAACCCTCAGTTAAACTATTAATTGTTTTAACGTGGTTAAATAAGTGGTGTTTTAATGAATCGCCTCTGTAAACTTTGAGGAAAGAAAACAAATTGCTCATCCAGTAATATTTGGGAAAAGATGACAAATTACTTTGCTTGGAGTTTAAATAACTAGTTTATTTGTGTTGATTTTATTAATCATTTCAGTGGTTCAAAACAGACACCTGAAATCACTCAGGGTTTCCTAAGGAAGTCCTACTATTAAGTTGAAGTTTTATTATTTGTAGCATACATTTTTCTTCCCCTAGAAATGCTGCAATAGCAATGATTAAAAAGTGTTTATTAAGGAATCTTGCAAATGAACATTAAATACTGAAAAGCAAAACAACTGTATTTAACAGCTCTGTACTCTGGCAAGAGTGTCTTTGGGGAGGCTCTTTCACTATAAATAGGTTTATCTTCTAGGAAGACTCAGATTACTTATAGTAGATCCTCATTATTTGCCAATTCCTTAATTGAGAATTCACTTTTTCATGAAAATGTATGTATGACCCAATGTCAATATCTGCAGCACTTTTGGGGACACTTGCAGGCATCCACAGAATAGCCAAAAAGGAAGTGTCGGATGCATGTTATTCCCAGTGCACCTATGCTTTCTGATTTCAGCTCTCATACTTTCAACAGTGTTCTATTCCTGTCCTATTTAGTGCCACTTGTTTTACATTTTGTACTTCTTTTTGAGATTTTACTGCTTAAAATAAGGAGCCCCAAGCACAGTGCAGAAGAGCTGTCTACTGTTCCAAAGCACAAGAAGGCTGCAATGTGCATTGGTTCATGCATAAATTATATTGCTGTTGGCCATGAGCATATTAATGGTGTCTTTTAATAGAAACAAATACAAACAAGATTATGTATTGATCAGTTGACAATAAATGTGACAACTGTCTCACAGGAACCAACACTATCTTTCTCATAGTAGCAATAATTCAGTATTTGCTAATTCTGTGTTTGAGGTAACTTCACAAAACAAAACTACCATAATAAGAAGCGACTGTATACCTCTAATCAGTTTGGCTGTGATAACACCATCCCAAGGCGAGGAAGTACTGGGGGTAAAGCAGAGCACTCCCACCTCTGTTCCTCAACTTGTCCATTTGCATTTAATAAAATCCTATAGTTTTAGACCTTGGGGTTTGTTGGAGGGTTAACTCTGACATACAAAATCAAAACATTTCTGTGGATTGGTCATTATGACCTTGGGCCTGAAAATGAATTTACTTTTCTACTCAAATCTAAATTCCAAAATTTACTACTCTTGTCTTTTGTAATGTCTTCCTATTGGGTAAGACCACATACAGGAAAATATCTCACTTGCTCCCCCTTATAAAACCAAAAGTAAAAATGTGAACACCACAGACTGAACATATTGACACATGGTAACTTTAAATCAGAGAGGGAGAAAATTGAGGTTTGTTTTTATTGCTGTTATTATCTGATTTTCTTGAAACAAAAACCTTTAGCAATATTATAAATCTGTTCCTGGACGGCTAAAATATGAGCACCTTCAGGCTGCTGCAGCCCTCTATTTCTTCAGTCACTTCAAAGACACAGTGCAATCCCTCATCCTTTTCCTTCTCTCTCCACACATGCTCCCTACCTGAGATGACTCCTGTACCAATCCTCCCTATTTAAAAAAGCAGAGACTACTCAATGCTACATATATTTTAATTTTAAAATACTGTTTAAATTTTTTAGTTTAATTAAATAATTTTGTATAATATTTTATTTTATTGCCAAAAAATCTGCATTAATTAGTTGAGTTCTCCAAAGAGAACCTAATATTGTTTGTGTATATATGTACACACACACACACACACACATACACACACACAAACTCAGGCAGGAGCTGATGCTGCAGTCTTGATTGAAAATTTCTCTCCATTTTTTTTTTCCTTTAGATCTTCAACTAATTTGATAAGACCCACCTATATCATTGACACTAATGGCTTTGCTCAAAGCTTTCTGAGTGTAGATGTTAATCACACCAAGAAAATACCTCCATAGTCAGGCCCAGATTAGTGCTGACTCAATAACTGGGTAGCAGAGGCTAGCCGTGTCAGCACATATAACCCATCATCACAGTACCTTAAAACGCAAAGTTGCCTCATGAACACCAATAGGCAATGGGGCGGCAGGGGCCACTGAGGCAACCGTTTGGGTCTTAAGTCCCAGCTGTTCCACCAACAGTGAGGTTTAAGAAAGCCATTTTCTTCTCTGAAACTCAGTGTGCCTATTTTCAAAACAAGCACACAAACAAATAAATAAAAGGGAGGGATGGGGTATTAACATTTACCTTTTGGTGTCATTCAACTGATTATATGAAGAGTTCAAGATAATCAATGAGTGGCAGTAATTACATTATTAGGGTCTATGTCTTTTATAACTGTATTCCCAGATATTAACATACTCCTAGAAGGAGGAGGTCTTTCAAAAATGCCTAAGGAAAGGAGGGAGGAAGGAAGGAAGGAAAGAAGGAAGGAAGGAAGGGGAAGGGGAAGGAAGGAATCAAGGAGGAGGAAGGGATGAACCAAGGCAGGAAGGAAATGAAGGAAAAAATAAGAAAATGAGGAGTGAATGTCAAATATCACTCTGGAAAAAACACATTCACTGTACTTAATACTAGAAAAAACAAGGTTAACAAGTAGTCCTTGCTTTTAAGCAATTTAGATCTGACTAGTTAATAATTTCAGTGTACAAAGAGATATAATACAAATATATTAAGAAAGAAATACAGAGGTGAATATATCTAGTGCATAAGACAACTTAAGAATTCTGGTGTAAGTTCAAACAAAAGGCACATTCAGAGACCATAACAAGTCAAAAACAAACACATGAGTGTGAGATCAGACATCCAAAGATTTAGGCACCATAGTAGACAGATCTAAATGTGGTTTTGAACACATGGAATACTTAACAAATTAACTGATAAGGTAAGTGTTGCTAACTTTAAATTTAAAACAAGTTTGTTTATAATGTACCTCAGTGGCAGAGTGTTTGCCTAGCATGTGGGAGGCCCTCAGTTCAATTTCAAGCACCACAAAAAATAAAATAAAATGACCCTATTACAATGGAAATGTTGTAAAGGAGAACTGTAATTCAGTAAATAGGAGTAAGGATAAGAGGCTGGAATCTGAAGAAACGATCAGTGTTTACAGCAAATTATCAAAGGAAAATAACCTTATCAGGTAACCAGTAGGGCAATAAGGTTTTCCTGTAACCTGGATGGAATATCCTTCATGACCAAACAATTCCTTATGTTTCAATTCTGGGCCAATTTACAAACTCCCTAGTTTCTGAATCTGCTTTGCAGACATCTTTCTATGGAGAGGCCAAACCTAGAAAAGCACATCACCCTGTGAATTAGGAGAGAGGTGTTCCCTTCAGGGAGTCAGTTAAGAGAGGGCCAGCCCAGCAGGCCAGGCAGGATCACTATCTCTAGGCCCTTCCCAAAGCTAGTCTTTGGATCAGACCTGAGTACTAAAAGCTGACTCAGAAACTTCAAGAAAACAAAGGAGGATTAGAAATATTTCAATGATCAGGAACAGAGGATTTCACATTGAGAAAACCACAGCTAAGGTCCAAAGATTGGGAACTACAGTATACATATGGGCTAGAATAAAGAGTCCAATTTTGATGGGACCTGAGGTCTATACATGGAAAGATCGAGCAAGATAACTGTAAAGGTAAATTTTGGCCATTTTGGAGAATTTTAACCAACCAGTTTGGAAAAACTTTTTTATCTACTGGCAATGGGAAGCTATCAAGTTTTGACTTCTCTTGTTGTTGAGCCATAAATATCAAAATTGTAATTCTGTAGTAGTATAATTAACTTGTTAAAAATCATAGTGGATAACTCTGAGGAAGTAACAGATCCACGTAGTATATTGCAACAGTCTAAGCAGGAGGTTATAATAATCCAAGCTGGAAAGATAGGCATTGTGATAAAATCAGCGGTGGTGAATGTGAGGCCCTAAGGAAAGGACAATTGCTGGGATTCTCTAAGCAACTGATGGGTGAAAGGTAGGGATCTAAAAAGGTTAATGCATACCCCAAGGTTAGTAATTCAGAGTATGAGAGTGCTCTTTTGGCTCTTAATAATTGATATCCTGTTCTACAGCATTCAAACATCATTTTACTTAATGGCTTGAATTTTTAAATAACACTATTTAACATCTAATTCAAAATGTATAAACACAGTCGTTCTTGCTATTCAACAACCACAATGAGCTGATGATTTCTCCAAATTTTCCAATCATCCATAAAAACAGACAGGCAAAAGGCAAGGATAAAATCTAAAAGAATTGTTATGCAGAGTTTACAAGAGTAAGTGTTCAAAAAGCAAAGTTCTTCAACTAATAGTACTTGTTGTCCTTTCTTGTCAGCTGACATAGATACCAAGAACCATAACACCAGCCTGAATCTTCTAAATGTTTTCTACCCCATAAACATGTCCAATGCCTCCCCCTTCCAGAACTTAATTTCAACAAAGCAATATTTAGAAAACAACAAGAACACCAGACTCTCGACAAGTAATTCACCAGTAGCACAAGCCCAAATGTACTTCTTTGTCCTACCTCCCTCATGCACAATCCCAACTAAGAAAATGCATCCTAATGTTTAAAACAGTTACCACAGCAACCAAGTGAACAGTTAAAAAGCAATGAACTTAATCAATGAAAGTCATTGTTGCAAAGATTATCCCTTGAGACAAATCTCTCACTGCTAAGATTATTGCTATTTATCTGAAGTGTTTTCTGAAAAGGTAAGAATGACTGACTGTTTCGGATCAATGAGATGATTTTTTTTTTTTCTTTTCAATGAGCTTAAGCTCCCAGTAGACCTGTGCTGTAGTTTTAATCATGACATTAATCAATAACAATTACACCCAAGAGAATGCCAACAAGGGCTTTCCAAGAAATCTCACAGGTTTTAACATGCTATACTTGTAAACATAGTCAATGTTATATGTTATAAAATAGGATTCAGCTTAGTCTCTTCCATTTCCCTAGAGGAGGACTTTAGACCCAGAAATGTCAGCATAATGCTGCTTAAACTTTAACATCCTTAAGAATCACCTGGAAATCTTGTTAAATTACAGGTTCTCATTCAGTCAGTCTGGGACATGGCCTGAGATCTCTATTTCTACAAGCTTGTGGGTGATGCCCATGCTATCAAAGCTTGTGGGTGATGCCCATGCTACCAGTCAGCAGATCACGCTTGAAGTAGCAAGCTGTTAGACACCACCTTAGATTATTCAGCAGAAATAGTACAAGTCATACACAATGGCTGAAGGATGATAATAAAAGTAGGATTTCACCATAAGGGAGATTCTACTTCTAGGTCTTCCACCTCAAACTGCCCTTCTTGGAAAAAAACAGAGAAAAATGGTAATAATAAACTTACCTCAAAAAGTAACAGCTTTTAAACATACTCCAAGGAACTCTAGTTATTTGGGATATAAATAGGTGTTACCAAAAATGAGAATGCTAATAGGAGGCTCAATAATCATATAACTGAACTAAACAAAATCAAGCAATTATAATTCCCTCTGCTGTTAGGCAGTTTCCTTTACCCGCATTGCTCTGAATACAAGAATTGTAGAAAAAGCAATTTAATCTTCACAGCAACTCTATGAAGCAAGAACTATATAATCATTCCCATTTTGCAGATGTGCAAAGGGGAACAAGAAGAGGTGAAATCACTTGACCAGAGTCACTACATAAGTGGATGAGGGGTAGAGCCAGGACTCAACTCCTCAGGAGCTGGCAGCCTCTAAGAGCATGGGCTCTGCTCTTTGGGACATAAGCATGCTGCAGTACTGATGGGAAGTGTGAATCACCACAAAGTGAAGCAAGAGCTTATAAACTGCCAATAAAAGGGAATATGCAATGGAGTGGAAAGAAGATAGTGCATGAGGACAAGCTAGAGAAGGGGGAAATCAGAAAACAGAAGTAATTCTTGGAGAAATAATAGATGCAGAAGAGTTGAGTTGTGGTGGTGGAGACATCATCACCCAGACACTGAAGA
>JAJEJO010053502.1:43440-78415 GCA_020662805.1 Glaucomys volans
AAAATCGAAACTTGTCATAGAATCTGTACTTATTCTTCATCTCCTCAGTGCCTCTATTTGTAAGGTTCTAAGTTGAAGCATCCTACTTTTGTTATGCTAGTACTTCAACCCACACTTACAAACTTTCAAATATTTTAATTTTATCTAAATGTTTTCCATCAGCATGTTCCTTTTTCTATAAAAATCCTTCATTGTTCCAAGACACAAATCATATCCTTTTGAATTCCAGATGAAAACATTTTAGGCCTATTTATGACTTTATTTCAATAGACGTGTATACACATGTAAAGCAGTTTCAACATTATTTTAAAATACATTTCACTAGGTCTTGCTGTGTTGATATTAGCAAGTCACATAAGAAAATGCTTCCAGGTGGCAGGCACCTGCTCTGGCTTTGAAACCCCAACCCCAAAACCTATACTCAGGCACTAAAATTGGGAAGAGCAACAAACTATATATTTCAGCACCTAGTAGTTTTGGCAGTTCATTTGGAACTGGTTATTGCCAGCTGGGCATTTTGCCATTTCCTTGAGGCAAAATTAAAGTGGAAGATGCAAGGGTTTTATTGTAATTTTCCACCACATATTTATATCATTATGGGTTTTGTGCTGCTCTAGTCTTCACACAGTCTCACTGAATATCTTCTTATTATGTCACTGAGATTTGAAGCAAATATAGGATGATGCAATGAAAACAAGTGGGCAGTGTGTATAGTAAATGATTGCTGAAGATAACACCATGTCTATCAGAAAGAACGACATAATTTGCAGAGCCCCTTGTTCATAAAGCGAAGGAAAAGTACCATTAAAGGTACTAAAATATCCAGCTTTTTCCTTTCTTCCACAGCTTCTCTCTCAGTGGTGATGTGATCCCTCCGGAAAAGGAATACCCACACAGTAAGTGCAGATCTTCTAGGGTCCACCCCCCCACTCCAACCCCATGTGCCCACAGCACAGTTACTGCCCACTCAACTAGCTTGAGTTTCCCCTCCCACTAGCCACTAGAACAATACTCTGCACCAAGTAGGGAAGTCCACCCAGGCCCTTCCCACACACAGGTCCTCTACCCAACCACTGGCAGACAGAGGAGCCCTGAAGCACTCCTATCCCTAATCAAGGACACCTTGAGCATCTAGAACAGGGGTGGGTGAGAGGCTCATCCAACTGAGGCACTCAGTGCTGTGACACTCCTAAATGGAGACAGCCATATCAATGCCCTGTAGGGCTCTTGCTCTAGACCCCTGCCTTCCCTGCCAAGGGAAGAAGAGAGCAGCAGTTGTGAGACAAAGGTAGGGAAGGAAGAAGTCTGGTAGGGCTGGAGTCCTAAGAGGTAGGGGAGCAAGCAGCAGAGAACCCATAAGAAGGAAGCTGCACCTGAACCAAGGCTTCAAGTCCTTCGGCAGGCACCATTATCCCAACCAACTTCACTTACAAAACACAAATGCAAACAAAAAATTAAGGATTTCAAGAGAGCTAAGTCAGCATTAAACCCCAAGCCAAGCGCTCTCATTGCTGAGTGATGAAACCAGCCCTGATGTATGTAAAAATCCAAGGCCTGTGCTCATTTCTGCAGCACATACACTAAAACTGGACAACTGTGAGATCAGCAAGGCCCAGGTATAAGACAGGTACACAAATTTGTTATGCTGTCCATATTTTTTATTTTACTAAATACACTTACATACACATGAACCAGTACAAATAAAACTGGAGAAACCTGAGTAAAACTAAGGAGAAACACATTGCATATATCTTATTCTCCCAGTTGTGATTCGACATTGTAGGTTTATAAAATACAATTGTGAGAAAATGTGTAAAGTTACAAAGGATCTCTCTGTATTATTAATTTTAAGAGAATATTGTAATTATCTGCATTACAAAAAGATCCAAGGACTATTAAATGGGCATGTACAACCTACAGGCAATTATTATCTAAACTATCTAAACAGGGAGACATTCAGAACATTAATTTCACTTTGATATGATGTAAAAGAGCAATCTGTAAAATAACTTGAACACAAAATCTCCAAACATCATGTTAACCATATGAATTCTTCCTCTCATGAAGAATATGTTTGGTTATATTTCTTGTTAAAACCTCTCTTATTTATTTAGGTTAAAATGAAAATATGCATTCTAGAAACTAGAAAAATACTTCTGAGGTAGTCTATGCAAAAGCATGCCTGTATTCATAAAAGAAAACAATCTCATAAGCCCAAAGTCAAACTTTAAATATTAAATTCTTATAACCAGAAATTGATAATGTGTGCCATTTAAAACTGAAAATACATATTTGATATGGGTATAGTTACTTTCATATATAAAAGACCAAATATCTTGCTTGTCAGATGCTAAAACACCAGAGTATACTAAGGAACATTTGAATTTTTTAAGCTGAGTTCCCAGAACTGGTCCAGGTGGAAATTCCATCTTGTCTTTTAATGACTGTGCATGTGAGCAAATGCACACAAAGGAGATCGATCAGTCTTGTTACAATCCTAGGGTGACAACATGGCCAAGTTGCAGGGCGTTGGAGACAGACTACCCAAAAGGCACCTATTCCTACTAAGATTGTGTTAGGGGAGGTAAAGGAAGAAAGCTGCTTAATACCGCATAGCCCAGAACATTTGCAATATTCATTAGCTATTAGCAATTAATATGAATAACTGTAATATGCTTCCAAACTGACCCTCCACATGTTTAAAACCAATTCTCAGCCTAAATTATGTGCCCAATGACTATATTTACCGTTTCTTATTCTGTCACAGGATGCTCTTTGCCTAGATCATCCCACCTTTGGTTTTAGTCAGGACTTCACAGAGACCTATAGAACTGTATAAAAAAAAAAAAAAAAAGAAAGAAGTTTGGGATCCAAATTAATTTTGCCAGTGCTAACTCTACCTCTGGTAAACATGGGGCTGTTCATTAGCAAAATGGAATTTGAATTTCAAAGATGAATGAATATTCATTCACTTTGAGTAATTACATACCAAGGCATCAAAATGTATTTGTTGAATGAAAGACTGAATTAATGAATGGATATGTGCAGACTTCTCTGCAACCTGGCTCTTTTCTTCTCTTTATTCACCAACATCCCAGGCAGTTTTATTTCAGAGTTAAAATATCAAAGTGAAAGGGGAGGGACCTCAGATAGAACAGCACTGTGCTCATGACCTCACTTGACTGTATCAAGAGGTCCCACTACATAATTAATCATTGCCAGCAGCAGTCAGGTGTAGGCATGCCAACAACACTATGTCACAGTTTGCCAGGTGTGGCAAATTACCACATCTTCGTCTAGCCAAGCTTTGCGCCTGGAAGTCTAACAAAAAGCACTTAAGAACCTCCTGAGGCAGGAGAGCAGTGTTGGCGGACGATCAAGGACTCCTTGCTAGTGGTGCCCCAGTTTGGTTCTGACAGTCGCAAGTTACAAATGCCTAGGCTTCTGGCTGTGCCAATGTACAAAGGAATTGGGCTTTTCCCTGCCTCATCCTGGTCCCTGTGAGTTCTGAATAGCTCACCTCTTATGTCTGCATGTGCCCTCACCACAGTCTGCACACCTGACTTCAGTGCACTTTCTCAAAGGTATATTCAAAACCCTCTCCACTCCGCTTAGGCTCAGATCCCAGGCTGGCTGCATGCCCTGTTTCGGCAATTCCCGGCTGCCTCCACTGCTGGCACCAACACAAATACAGCTTTGTATCTACTACCAAAAAGACCTTGAATCTGTTCTCTTCTCTCATTGATTTCTTAGCATTCGAAACTAAGCTAATTATATTTCATGCAATCTAATTGACTACAGACAAAACTTTTAACGACTAAGCAAAATACAGGCAAGAGCCAACCTGAATTTTGTTACTATACAGTGTAAAGAATGGTTGAATATTTAAATAAACACCAATCTAAACTAAGATGACAAAATGTATGGTTTTACATATGAGCAATACAAAGCATCGTGTGTTGATTCTTAAAAACAAGTTTCTAAAATATGCCATTAAAATCAACTGCAATTCCAAGTTCCCTGGTTAATTCAAACTCTATTGGAAAGGATTCTCACTACCTTTAAAACTCAAAAGTGACTTTTTAAAAAAGTGCATCAAATGACCTTTTAATCATCAAAGAAAAATCACCACAGTGGACTTCACAACATTAAATAATTAATCTTGATATGATAAAATTACCATTAGGAGTAATGAAATTATTTAAAATAATCAAATATGATAATCAGTTATTTATTTGTAACCCACTAGTAAATCAGAGTTAACATGAATACCAGTCTTGTGGTTTATATGCTTCCAGTATATTCTTACCCCTCCATTCCAGAAATTCAGTTTTAAAATGTCCCTAGAGGGAAACTATCCAGACCAAGATGCTAAATATGACAATGAGAGGAAAAATCCAAGTATAAAATGCATGTATTTGACACAAATTCAAGTCTGAATACAAAAAGAGAAAACAGAAAAAATGGGAGACACTCAGTGATAGCAATCTAATCAGCAAGATCCAGGAACAACTTACAGAACTACAAAATGGAACAGTCACTAAGAATTTGGCTTAACACGTCCTATAATGCCCACTCTGTCTGAATAGTGAAACATGTCTCATTGTCTCAGCATCTTTCCTAAGGCACCAGTAAAAATGTATACACTGTAAAATGTTCAAGTGGATTCAGAGCTCACTAAACACTTCCAACTCTGCTTCTCAACTCTAGCCCCCATTTCTATTATCTGATTACTACAGAAATTACAAAAGCACCTATGTCTACCAGTTAGAAGTGGCAACTCTTTTCTGCACATTAATAATACTAATTTCTTCATTAATTTAAGAAAATATTTCTACCTCTAGTGTAGGTGTTAGCAAAGAGAACACTCTAATACACAGAACATAGTCAACAGTTAATCAAAACTCCTCTTAAAAGCTTTTTACCAGCAGTTGATAGAAATCAGTAGAGAGAGGTAATCAGATGTCCTGGGCTATCAGCACTGCCTAATAAGGGGAATAATCATGTACCACACTTTAATCAACATCAACAGAAACACGGTAGTAGGGAACTGCATCCATTGTTTTTAAAAATGTGTTTCTTCATTACTTAAATCTATTGTTATGAAATCTATGTAGCATCATAAAATTGTTACCTATGTACACATTTATATAATCTGGAAAATTATTTACTTAAGTTTTCATCATATGAAGTCCAAAACATGAACTTCTTTTAATTGTCTATTATCCTTAAGTGCTAGGTGATTTTTTCTCTTGAAATACATACTTGACTGCATCATTGTTAATCACCAGAAGTTTACAATTACTCTGATTTTGCCCTCTGTGAAGATGTTGGTTTGGGGCTTCTTTAGCCCTGCTGACAATCTGCTATTTCAATCAATTGTAAAATTGTCATCTAGGATATAATGTTTTCAATGATGTAAATGATCTGTTCTCTGTAACCAAATGTCTCTGCACATTGAAATGCTCACAAATTCCTGGAAGTCCAAGTGACCATGTTTTCTCTGCTCCTACCTTCAGAATGAAGAAAACTACAAGTGACCTACCAGGCTCCAAAATGATTCATTCTGTTACATTTAGATTAAGAAAATATAAGAAGGCTTGAAGGATTACAATTCAGTTTTCCAAATACATATTTATATACTCGATCTTTTCTGCAAGCCAGAGCATTTTTTTTTTTTAAGACTGAGGACATGCTTCCTAGGATCATCTTCAAATATATGCTTTCTTTCAAATGTATATACCTAATATCTGTTGAATTTTAAACTAAAATGAATGTGTTACACAGGAACAAGAGAGTGGGCTTCTACCAAACCAAGGGGCAGGTATGCTGAGAGTGATCAAAGATCTGAGGGCATGTAAACATATTTAGCCCTTTGTAGCTATTGCCTTTCCTCAAACAAGCCAAGGCATCAGCATGAATGGCAAACTGATATGTCATGATATTTGAAAAGGCTACATTAAAAATAAAAATCCACATTCCTTCAGTGAATGGTCCCCTAGCTCTACAGAGAATCCTAAGAAAAGCTACAAATTCTGTTCCACCAAGCTGTACCATGAGGGAAAAGGATGAGCACAGTGAGATCAGAAGGAAGGGAGAGCTTTAGTTTTATTTAATGAACACATACCATTCACTCTTATAGGCACTCTCTTAACAGTACTGCAAGTGTTATCTCAATAAACCTCAGGATAACTGTATAGGTAGTACTGTTGTGTCATCCCATTTTACAGATGAGAATATAGAGAACACAGAAAACAAGTAACTTGCCCGAGATCACTGCTTTTTTAACTTCTAGGCCAGGATTTAAACCCAAGTCGTGAGACCCCAGAGTCTATGTTCACAACACCTGTCTGACCCTGCCTCCGCTGGCCACTGCTTCCATGATTCTCATAAGCTCCTCCCAAAAAGCCAACAAAGAAAGAAAAGAAAACATCCTAACTATAGAGGAAAATAAAAGTGTATAGCTTTGGCATTTTTTTCCTTCCGAAAGGCAACTATTTTTCATTGAAAAAAAAAACTGTCTTCCAAACACAAATGACAAAAACAGCAGGGAAGGAAATGCTATTTTCAAGTTTCTAGGAGGTTATCATAAACAATGAAGAGAGAAAAACAAATTAAAGTTTTTAAAAAATGGCATTCGACAGCCTCCCTTCTATCTCACTGCCTATGACAAAAGACTGCCCTGTGTGTGGTGGCCTTACTGGGCACCCTACGGTGTGAAAATGAAGGATGACCATGCTTGGAAAGAAAAGAGAAGCATATTGTAAGCAAGTGTAAATGCACAGTAAGGTCTGAATGTTGTGGAAATAAGCCCAGGCTGCTTCTCAATTCATGAGTTTAGCTGAGATGGCAGAACAGATGATAAACAACAGCAAACAGAGACACCACTCCACACAGTTCTCTCCAATAGTGAGGATAAATATCCATAGCAGCCTATTTAATTCAAAGCTAATTTACTTCCTTGTTTAACCAGTCTAAATATTTGCTATCTATTAAATATTCATGCATTGTGTTTTAATACCTTCAGGGTTTTATTCTCCAAGGAATTAATTTATAAGTACCTGTAGTCAAAACAGCACACTTTTCTCAAAATAACAACAAAAGCTTTTATTCAGTCTTAAAATATCAATTAATTGGTCATAATGTGAGTCTGAAGAAGAATTCAGTCTTCTTGGCATTTAAGATCTCAAACATTGAAAAAATATATATTTCATATTGATGGAAATTCAGTAATGGTATTTTATTTCTTCATATAGTATCAGAAGGAGCTGATTTATTTATCAAATGTTGGCATATTCAATCTGCTCCTTTTGCATATAGTTTTTTGAAGCTTTTATTTTATTTCTATGTGAAGTTTCACAAATAGGATCAGTTGACTCACATAAAATTAAGTAATAATTTTCATATACTTCTTACTTAACTACTGCAATATCCTATTAGTACTCCAAATTCAACTACTTGTTAGTTTAAGAAAAAGAAATGATTAAGGAAAATCTACAGATCTCCCAACTCTAAAATAAGGAATGTTCTATTTAAAAAAAAAAAAAAGGTGAGGAATTGTGTTCTTTAAAAACGTTAGCCAACGTCAAAAAATATCCAGAAAAGGCTTGGAAATGTCCACAGTAAAGGAAGATAAACAGATATAACCACCAAATAAAATACCTTGTACTGGAACTTGTACTGGAAGAGGATAAAATGCTCTAAAAGAAGTTACTGGCTCAGTTGATAAAACTGAAACACAAATGGTAGGCTGAAGTATTTTATGAATAATAAATTTACTGAGATTGATAATTACCCTGATTGTACTTGAGAATACCTGATCCTTGGGCAATACACACTGAAGGAGGTAAGTGCAAAGGGCCAGGGGATGCAAGATCCTCAGATGGTTCAGGAATAAAAAGTATGAGAAAAGCAGAACACCAAATGATAAAGAAAATGGGTAAAATGTTTAGGTGAATTGGCATCAAGCTAGAGAGTGATCCTTGTATTATTTTTAATATTGGAAATTTTGCTGTAAATTTGAAATTATTTCAAAATAGAAAAGTAAAGACAACAACAATAAAATAACTATTGACCTGCACCATCAATAGGAATTAATCACCAGGGATAGAGCCCAGTCCTTGCAAATCATAGAAGCCTAGAGTCTCCAATATCGACCCTAAAGATAATGATATTATCTTTTAGACTATCATAATCCAGTCTCAATCAAGTCCATATAGAATGCCAGTTATTTCTAAGAGTAAGGTTTCTCCACAGGGCATTTCTAGATACATGCCAGTTCCTCAGCCCCCATGACAAGAAGGTGAGGTATATCAGCCTAAATACAAGGGCTGTTAGGTTTACCATATGAGCCCTGGCAATAAGGGCATTCAGAAGCAATGCCTTCTGGATACAACTCTCTTGGTCTGACTCAATAAATACTCTTTTAGTGAACTTACTATGTGCGGGCACCAGAATAAAGGCTAGAAAGACAAAAAATGAATAAACTTTGGCACTAATCTTAAGGAACTCAACCACCTAAAGGAGAGAAGGGCACAGAATTCTGAAAATAACAATAGAATCTATGAAATGCCAATGTGATAAAGGTGAGTATCAAGTGCTCTGAAAGGCTTCAATGAGGAGACAAGACAAACTCTATTCAATAAATATTTACTCTGTGTCAGGGAAAGGAACCTTAAGGATGCATAAATGCCCCCTGCCAACTGACAGGAAAAGAAGTGGGAAGGGAATCCACCAATAACATGAGAAAATGGCAGAAAGCCACACAAGTGCAAGGTGTTTCCACTGAATAGTAAGAGTGCAAGTATGACTGTGAGAACAGCATCTTGAGGGTGTGGATAATGGGAAGGTAAAACCAATTAGAAGGCAATCCTTAATGGCCTCACATATCACACTAAAAAATAACAAGAGAGTCCTGTGAAAGAAATGATAGAATATTTTCTGCAGGAAAACCTAAGTGATGAAATTGTTTTAGAAAGACCATTCTGGTTGAAGTTTTGAGTATGAATCATTAAGACAAAAGTTAGGTTTAACAGTTCACTGTAATTCCAACCATCTTCAAATGTTGAGATCAGACTTGAACTGAGACAATGAACAAGGAAAGGGAGATAAATAAAGATAGATGTATAGGACTCAGCCACCAACTGATGGTGTCTGATGAAATATGGTGAGTAAAGGCTGAGATCTAACTCAAACTCTGAAGGTCATTAGCAGTGAAAAAGGAAAAGGGGAAAGACTAAATTAACTTTGAATATACCAAGTTTAAGAGAGTCTAGGGTGGTGTACTTAGAAACATCCAACAGGGAATTTAGAATTATGGGAAATGCACTGGAGGTCCTGGGAGCAGTCAGAGTATATGTCAAGATGCTATGGTCATCAGTGATAATGAGCAAATACAAGATCATTTTCTTGTTTTCTCTAAAGAAGATTTTTGAGCCAGAGAAGACAGCTAAGGATAGATACCCGAAGATAATCAAAAAGAAAACAAGTCATAGGATGAAGGAGAATGAAAAGAAGCAGAATTACACGGTAGCCCACAGTACCAGTACCTTGAGTATGGGCCAGGCACCTAGTGACCACAGTTCAGCCAACACTCAACACATCTTGTTGCAACCTGCCAGCTACCAGATGCTTTTACCAGATCCTGACCATTCAAGCAGCCATAGTTTTCTGCTCTATCAGAATGACATGTGACTTTTAGGTTTGGATAGAGATTTCCAGTTAAGTTATTGTTTTATTCACTCTCTTCTTACACACTGAATTACAGAATTAAACAAAGGACTGTAAAAGGAAGCAAGATCATGGTCATACTAGAGGCTTAAAAAACATTCAGGCTCATAAAAGGAAAAAAGGTTCACAAAAGAATTCCTGAATACATTCACCCCTCTTTTAAAAATTATGGACAAAATATTACAATAAATCATTGTTAAAATAGTGCAAACATTCCAATTGCAACACAGCAATGCTCAGTGAGTATGGGTTAAACAATAGCATCCTCCACATGGAATGTGCGCAGATGCACACTGAGAGCATGTGTGCCTGCACACACACACCCACGCACAACCTCCTCAAACAGTCAGACTCCCCAGTCAGAGCAACCTTTTAAACACTTTGCCTTTATCACCCACAGCGACCACCAGTCTGGTGCAATCATCTATCCTCTCCCTGAAATGCTGATACCTGTAATCAGTAACTCAGCATAGCAACCCGGTTTTACAGCTAACTCCATGAATCAATTTGTTCTATATTTAAATTTTTCCTTTTTAAATTTCATGATTAATATATTACCCAGATCCTCAATGTTTTTGACCTCCCAGGTCATTATGGAAAGCAATCTGTTTTTCTTGTACAATCATTTGAATAAATAATACCCAGTCATCTGACCACAAGTATTCGTTACACATGAGCTATAGAAAATAATCAGTCTTAGATCAAGTTTAGTAGCTTCAAAACAAATGATGAAGATATGATACATACAGAATCCTTTGACTGTTTTTTTATTTCCCCAGAACAGATCTGAATTTTATCCTATATGCATTACACAATCTTCTTTTTTGCATCTTGTGACTACTTCTCTGGGGTCAATATTCGCTTTATGCTTTTCTAACTCAGCAAATAAACTCAGATCCAAAATGGCTTTACCATTTGTCTAGCATGTTAACAGAGAAATAATTATTTTAGTGCTTCAGTCTGGACAGTCAAAAAGATGACCTTATGATGAACCTATAAGCGAAACAGTACTGTTTACAAATAAAATCTCGTGCTGAGATCCTTAGCGTCCAAAGGGAGAAAGTAATCACTGTTTGTAGGCAGTTAATGTTCTGCCCTTTAGTTTAGGTACATAATATCTAGATTTTCATCAACATTTTTTAAAATGTTGCTCTAAGTACAGAATCCTGGGTTTTGTTCATGCATATCTGGAAACTATTCTGCTCAGGGACTATCCCACAACAAGGAAGGATGCAAAAGCACATTTTCTACTGATGCTTGCTACTAGGAAAATACTCCCCTGGTTTTTGCTTCAGTCTTATAAAATTCTTAAAGGGATATCTGACTAAACAAGAGCTAAATATTTCTGTGAAGAATTGAGATACAAAAAAAAATTCCCCAAGGAAATTTCAAAGTTAAGCCAAAAGTAAATTAAACAAAAGACTAATTAATTCAAGATTGAAGCACTGCCGGTAAGTTTAAAAGTTGCATTTTGAATCAAAGGAAATGAAATTCCAACATTAACAAGCTGGGTGACCTTAGACAAGTTTCTGACTTTCCTGAGACTCCAGATGGAAAGAAAGGACTATACCATGTGAACAAACTAAGCCTAGCATTTGTACCCATAGGCACTCACTAAATATTACCTTCCTCCTTGACTTTCCACTTTGATAATATAAATGACAACATCATTAGGAAAATTCCATAATTTTCCATTATGTGTATGTGGTTTACACTTCAATGATTACTTGTCAAGCCTGTAAACAAAGAATATCACAAATATTCCATTTTGATACATGTTAAGTAACCAACACAAGTGAAATCACAAACTGCTATTTTTAATGTTTATTATTTGCAGAGCCTGTGTATTCACAGAAAAATGCAAAAGAGAAAGCCATTCAACTGCAGACATATTAAAGTATATATTCGATTACCAAGTATAAACAAGGCTCATAATTTAAAAATACCCTGGGTCTTAACCCCATTGGGTAGATTGCTCCAAATAGCAACATCACTGAATAAGTACCATATTCCTACTTTCTTTGTACTACCAAGAAAACTGGATCACATATAAAACAGTCTTTAATGGGGCACTGTCCAGCAACTGGCATGAAAGGGAAAAGGGTCAAATCCACCTTTTAAAGTTCTTAAGTAACAAGTCAGAGGACAAAACCATTAGGATGGGACAATTATAAGCTGTTGATAGCAGAGAAAAAAAGGGTTTTAATCTTTGATTCCCAATTGTGAAGATTTCAGAACACCATATTCACACTAATAAACACTTTGCATCTTAATGATGAATAACCACCTGCTAAAGTCAAAAGAAACAGGAGCCTACTCCTAATTGGAAACTACAAGACTGAATGCATTTTCCATTATGTGTTTTGGCTCTCAACTGTCCAGTTTGAGGCAAACCTTAGAAACTCCCTCAGTGCTCCATAGCTGACACATTCTTCGGACACACACTGCATGCATTCACTTTAATCAGAATATGCACAGTCAGAATGCAGTACGAGAGGCCCTTGCATTTTTTTCAAAAGTTTGTGTGAATTTTAAGTGAGTTATCAGTCATGGTGAGGGTGCAGCAATTCTGTACTTGGGAAGTTCTTAAATGGAATTAATAGAACCCAAATGTTCTAATGTTCCTTTATTCATTTCAGAGAAATAGCCTCTGTCACACTTGCAATCTTCTGCCAAAGTCTACATGGATCAAACTTAGTGGTAGCAGACTAAGCTAAATAATGTTTTGTCCAAGTTTCCAAAACAAGTTTTCACAATTTTCCATTTGTGAAAATTAAAGGTAAGAACTACACTTTTCCATTTCAAATGACCACAATGATTTGAAGAACAAATTTGATTTTTCACTCCCATCCTCCTTCCAGACCCTAACCACCATTATTTAAGTAGCCATAATAGCAGCATGGTGCCCCCTTTCCTTCCTTGCTGAATAAGATCTGTCAATTGGAAAGTCAATTTAAACTCAATATCATTTTCTAAAATCTGGGCCCCATACCAATTCTCAGGGAGAAAAACTGTGAAGTTCTCTAACTATAACCTATGTAGCAGATGATTTGTCAAAAATTTTACTTGAAAACAAACAACCTGGGTTAGGTATGTAGCTCAATGCCAAAAAATTTGCCTCGCATGCACCAAGTCCTGGGTTCAATCTCCAGTACTGCAAAAAAATAAAAAAAAATAAATAAATAAAAATAAATTAGAATCATGCTATTCTAAATATGGGTCAAGGACCAACAACAGTGAATATTACCTGGGAATATGTTGGAAGGCTCTTACCCAAGCCTACTAAATTGAAATTCCCTATTTTAATGAATCCAGGTTGATCCATTTGCACATTAATGGTGGAGAAGCACCACCTTAGAAGATAGCATAACCATCAGAAAGAAATTTCCACACTCATGTAATTTCTCTGGTTTCTCTGTCTAGAATGGAATTATTAAAATATTAATGGGTAGAGCAATAGGATTATTTCTGGAAGGGAAAACTAGATTTAAGTATTTCACATTTATAGTCTGAATGGCAGTGTGACCATTGGTTTAATACTCGTATGATGGCCTGCAGAACCCCCACTCTGATACCTCCTCCTGCTTGGGCTCCCTCTTCCCACAGCATCGTTTTCCACTCTCATTTCTTCCACACCTCCTTTTTGTTGACCTCTTTTTATTTCCTCCTTTTCTTTCCATTCTACTCTGATGTTTTTCTATTCCTTCATTTATTCTTCCTATCTCTTTCACACCAATTTTGTCCTTCAGATTCTCTTACCTAATAATAATGATGAATCACATTCATATATTTTATTCTCCTTGACTAACAGAAGAACTTGTTGGTCCTTCGATCTTTAGGGACAGAGAAAAATAAAAGTCCTCTATTCCTGAATTTACACAATCGTAAAGAAATTCAACAGTTAAAATAATAATACTTACCCTAATGTTAAAAGGCATACACATGCACTCTTATAGCTTCATTATATGAAGTCCTCTAGAATGGGACCAAGCAAAAAATGTGCTGAATTAGATATAAACACCTTGTAATCATCTGTTGAAGTTTTTAAATGGCTATGAAATTTTTGACACTTCTCCATTTAGAGGAGAAATCTCGACAGTCTTGTGACTGCTTCAGCCAACAGAATGCAGTGGAAATAATGGTATATAACATCTGTGGCTAGTTCTGAAGAGGACAATGAAACTTTCACCAGTATTACTTGGGACTCCCCTTCTTTGTGGCGGGGAGCTTAGCTAGGTGGGGAGGGGCGCTTAGCTAGTCCAAGTCACACATTGTGGATACACACATACAAACACTGGATGGCCCCAGAAGAGCTAGGACTTACAACATCAATGCCCACAAGGAAGATGATTCCAGTCCCAGTCATTCAAATCTTTCTAACCAGACCTCAGAAATCATGGAAGAGAGACTAAAGAGTGCCTGTAACCTGTTTTCATTCTTGACCTACAAAATTTATGAGTATAATACAACACAAGTTGCTTCATATCACTGAGTTTTGGGATAATTTGTTTCACAGCAAATAAATACTGGCATAAGGTCCACTCTTAAAATAAATGAATCTATTAAAAGATTTTTTTTAACGTATTTCAGCACCAGATCCTCCTTAAACAGGATCTAAAATAAAGTGTTTTATACAATGAATAGGGAAGAGTACCACTGGGTGCTTTTAATTTTTACCATTTTTTAATGATGTGTTTTCCCCCCTGTGCTGGGACGAACCCAGGGCCTCCTGCAAGGTAAGCAAGTCTTTACCATTGAGTTACAATCCAGCCCCTGTGATATGCCTTTAAATCATAAGCATTCTTTAAATTTCTAACTTGGAGGGGAAAAAATGTTTGTTCGTATGTTTGTTTGTTTCTAGCTACTCTTGATATGGTAAGAGACCTTCTTTAAGGAATTACACTGGGGCACTAAGCCTATCATAACACATTTCTCCAACCACACAGAAACCTCACATCCAAGAAAAACAGAACCTTGTTCAAGTCCAGACAACTTCAAGACTTAAATCCTAGCATTATGCATATTTTAGACCAGATGTTATTCCTAGTCACATGCTACAACTTTAAGTGTTTTTTTTTTCTTTTGATTAAGTTCATATTTACTGCTAAAATATTCCTTTTAAACTTGGTTTGCATATCAGGGAAAATAAACAAAACACAAAAATGAAAGACAACTGATTCACTTATTTCCTCTAGGCTGACAGATTTCATAGAAAGCGCTTTTGTAATAAAAATATTAATGAAGTAGCAATGTTTTGTGCAGACATTTGCTCCTCTGTCTACTTCATTTATAAATACATTTTAATGAGGTAATAGAGACTACACAGCTCTGCAAGTGTTCCTTTTTCTAACATTTGTTCTGAATTCAAAGATTAGAAACAGCTAATCTGCTGCATTTGGGGGCTGGCTTATGAATACAGCACTTACAGCACATTGTTTGAGCATCTGGAAAGCTAACATCTCATAAATAGCCCATCCTCCCAAACATATGATTAGACAATAAGGGTAATCTGAAATTTGTTTAAAATCAGTAGCCATAAAGTAGACACAGTGTGCTACAAATTGTCCCTCCCTCCCTTTCCACCCTCCACCCCAAGTGTGTATTGAAACATGGTTAATGGGACTTCGTTTGCCAAGAAGATATTTAGAGTGGAGTTTGTCTTTGTACAATTGAATTATACACATTGTCAAACCTTCTCATTTAAGAAATCTGTATTTTACTGAATTATGTCTAAGAATTAAGTCAGGTCTACCCTGGAGGTACTGCTTCCTCAAATGCATATTTTTGGTATGTGTGTGTGTTTATGTATTTAGTCATAACCATGAGCAGACTTGATAAAGGGCATGGTTCACATTGACAAAGTCTACCTTCTAATCAATACACAGAAAAAAATTACGTATGGCACAACTGCAAATAATAAATATATGAAGCTTCTTGGAATATTCTAGAGAAACTTGTTATCTAAACAGAAGTATCTGAAAAGAAAATTACTCTTTATAATTGGTAAATACCATATAATGAATCCCATAAATTATGTCTCATAAATTTCAATTTTATAGCCATGGTTTTAGTGGTTAACATTTATTGAGTAATAATACCAGCCAAGCACAGAGTTAAATAACCTACCTGGATTGTTTCATATACATTTCAATACAACCCTATTAAAAAGGGGCTACTATGGGCCCCCATTTTAAAGATAAGGATACTGAGACAAAGCTTATTTACAAAATAGGCCCAATGTTACACAGCTACAAAGCTTACCCAGTTTTCCAGTTGGGGAGAAACACTTACTATGGTCTCATTTTATAAACAAGGAAGTTAAGGCCAGAACAATTAAGATTACAGTTAACTTAGTAGCAGAACAAGATCTAATTGAATTGGTCTAATCAATTCTCTTCCCATTCCAACAGTCATTCAAATGCATTTATTTTTTCATTCTGGATATGGTTTTCAATTTTTTACCCACTTGTGTTTTCCCAACTTGTGCCCATTCTTTCCTAAATTTACTGGGTGTTTCTTGAGACCATGTTTTAATCATTCAATTATTTTTTAATATTCACTTGCTTTGCTGTTCATAACCAACATACATACAGTTAGTTTAAATTTATGTACATGTCATATCCTACAAGTGTGTGGCTTTATCACTCAAAATTATGCTTGGGGTATATCTATACATGTTAATCATGCATGCACACCCAGGTTATTTTTAATTCCTAGTTATATTCATCCTATTAAGATACCATATTATTATTTACTTGTTTCCATTTTTCCTTATAAGAAACAATTATGAAATGAATACATTTGTACATGTCTCCTTGACTTATCTGAAGAAGTTTCTCACTCAATGCATATGTATATCACCAGCTTTATTATATAGGGCCAAATATTCTCTCAGAGTGGCTATACCAATTCACAGTGTCACCCACTACACAGACAGGTCCCATCCCACTACAAAGTCTTTAGTGTATGAAATGCTTAAATTTCTATTGGTGAATATATTAAATGGTATTCTCATTTTTAATTCGTGCATATCCCTGAGAAACATTAGTAAATTTATTTTAATTGTGTATATGTCTTCTTTAAATTTATCATTCATACACTTCTCTACTGGTATGATTGTATTTTTCTAGTTGAGAGAAAAATTTATTTCCATTTGTCTTTATATATACTGTTTTCTCTCAGACTAACCTAGCTTTTAGCTTTGTTCACAGTCTCCTTTATTACACAGGAAATGTAATCTAAGATAGTAAAATTTATATACATCTTCCTCTTGGTTGGCATGATAAAATGCAAACATATGAGAATATATATTTTTTCATTCAAAAGTTTATAAATGGGTATCCTTATTTTTACCTTTCTTAGAGAAAATTAAGAGAGTAATAAGAACTGAACTAATTCCTTCTTCACACTGAGCAAAATGCCCCAAAATAACAATTTAAACCCTTGGACAATATTAATAAAATTCAAAATTCATTTTAGGTAAAAGTATCCTTTTTATTTTATATTTTTAAATAAAAATGTTAAAATATCTATAACTTTTATGAAAATTACAATGTTTCCAGTAACTTATATGATTATAAATTTTATCAGCTGGCCCATTTGTGATGTTTTATGTTATCTTTTTTGTAACTGACATCACACTTGCCATACATCTCTTTCCTTCCTTAAAATTAATCTTTAAATTATAATTTAAACTATATGTTTAAGCTTTTGGAGAAGTTATAAATACAAGTTGTAAATTCCATAAAAGAATATTATATAGGAATAGGACCAAATCAATTTTTCCTAAAATTTATTATCTATACAGATTTCTTTAAAAATATATTATATCTCAAAAGCACAGAGGATGAAAAAAAATCTATTTTAATGTTTTCTTATCCCAGATTTTCTTTTGGAAATGGAGTAGAAGAGTAAATAGTACTTGATGTAGCTCTACACAATATAAAACCTGCATTTACTTATGCAACTGCAAGTAAACCACTCAATCTCTCAACCTCATTTTCCTTCTATGTAAAATATTATCATTAGTCAAAATGACCATGAAAATTTTATTCCTTTGTAGCAAATTTGTCAAAACACACACACACGCACACACACACACACACCATCTATTGTCAAGTGCCAAACACGTATTTACAGCACCTCTGAAACTAAAATTTTATTTTAACCTTCAGCTGCCCAAAATGGGATGGGATGAGCAACTTCCCTTTATTAATATATCTTCTGGAATAAAAGCCATTACTCAGAAACCCAAGGCAGCATGCTTCAGAGGAAATGGATTTGATGATGTCAGACAAACACTTGGTGCTGAATCCAGAACAGACAGACCTGAACAGCGCTTCCTTTCCACCAAGCAGGAAACACTTCAGTATAAGAATACTTATTTATTTTTTAATAATTTTTTAATTTTTTCTTTTTAGTTATACATGACAGTAGAATGTATTTTGACACATCATACTTACATGGATAAAGGATTCTACTTTACAATTGACTTCACATTCATTTTCTGAATTATGTCCAAACAACTTTACTTTGGTTGATTTATTTTCCTATACATTAAAATTGCTGTTTGTTGAATTCAACCAATTTCAGTTTTACATATTTAGAAAAAAATCCTTTTTACTCCTCTATTTTCTATCCATCAGACCCAGTAGTGACTAGAAAGCAGTGAATCAAAGGAAGGCAGGAAGAAAGGAAGGAGAGAGGGAAGGAGGGAGGGAGGGAGACAAAAAGAAAAGTTCTCAAGAAGTAAATATTCAAACCTCTCCAGGCAAAATACCAAGCAATGGAAGCCAGGCCAGCTCTTTTCCTAAAGAACATGCCTTCATCTTTACCTGGAGGAGATCCCTCTGCAGATCTCCTACAGCATACATCTGCTCTTTAAAAAGTAATTACTTTTTAAATATAATTACTCTTTAAAAAGTAATTACATGTATTTTAATATTAAATTCTTTATGTTGAGACAACTTTGTTTTAAACTTTATGGATGTTGTCAAGTAAGGATTCTCAGTAAAATCACTTTAGTTAAGTTTTATCAAAGTAATGGAAGACTTCTAGAGATGGAAGCTGGTTGATTGCTCTGGTGGAGGAACTCACTCATCTGAGATGTGATCTGAGCAAAAATATAGTTGTCTCAGAAGAGTAGTTTGTGTTTGACCTACCATTATCTAACTTCAATTTTTTTGTTTTGTCTGGAACAGAAGGCTAATTTTTTTAAACAAATTTTTTCCTTCAAGATGATTCTGTCTAGCTTCTTTCATATAGTGAAGGCATCACTAATTTTTCAGTAAAGTAATTATTTTTCATTAACATTAATGCTCACACATAATTAATTCTGGATTCAGCTAGCTGGAAATCTTAGAAACAAAGCAAATTAACAGAACCATACACAATTATTTAAAGCCTGGTTTTCCAGTTTATAGATTACAAATTATATAATAATTTTTCACCCACAGCTTTTTTTCCTATTTAAGTAAATATTAGTGATACTACCTCTTAAGAGACTTATTAAAATGGCAATCACTGCCCTTGGGTTCTGGGGAAAAATTATTTAACTATTCTAACCCTCAGTATCTTTATTTTTGAATGGTTATAACAAAAGTTTCTATTTTATAGAATTGATGTGAAAAATAAATAAATTAACCTATGTAAAATGCCCAACACAACGTATGGAATATAGTAAGTACTTAATAAATCTTAGTTATTGTTTTCATTTAAAAAATGGCAATCACAATAGAGGTTTAGTATCCCTTACCTGAAGTGCTTTGGACCAGAATGGTTATGAACTTTGGATTTCTCAGGATTTTGGAATATTTGCATATACACACTGAGATGTCCAGGGGATGAGACCCAAGTGTAAACAGGAAGTTTATGTTTCCTATACACATAGCCTGAAGGTGACTTTACATGGCATTTTTAATATGCCAGTGTTTAGACTGCAAGTTGTAAGGGCTGAGGTCAGAGGTGGGCATTTTCCACTTGTGGCATCATGATGGTGCTCAAAAAGTTTCACGTTTGGGGGGTTCAAATTTTCAGATTCGGAGTGCTCAACCTATAATAAACCACTAAGATTTCTAAAGCAGTTATGTTGGGCCTTGTGCTAAGCCTTTTACAAGGGTCATTTCACTTCATACTTTGACATACTATTAAGTAAATATCCCCATTTTAGGATGGAGGAAACTGATTCATACTTGTTAGGTAACTAATCAAAGATTGTACTGATAAAGGTGGGAAAGCATTGGGCAGCAAATTCCAGAGTCAATGTTAAATGCCTTGAATTACTACCTTCTACTGCATAGCTGAACTGAGACTTGTTTTCCCCACTCTGAGGAACCAACTTATTCCTCTCCATTTGTGAATTCACAATCTGATAAAATTAAGATACAAAGAAATACAATCAAATATAGGAACAGCAACTAACAAATCATTGTAAATTAAAAATGTGTCATATACTCATGCTGTAAATGCTGTTTCAGTGCACAGAGAAAAATAAATGTATTTTGTAGAAATAGTGAAGTAGTTAAAGGAACTGAGAAGCTCGAAACTCGTCATAGATAGATACTCATAGATACTAATAATACTTTCCATTTTATTTTCTATTCCCTGTTTTACTGGTTTGAATAATTAAATATACTGTGACAGGTTTAGTTTTGGCCTTTTTATTGGGTGAAAAATCATTTAAGACATAGCACACATTACCTCAACAGGCCTAACACTGTAGATCTAAAGAAACAAGCTGTTCTTATAAACCAGTTTTGATCAAAACTTGTCTTGCCGCTTCTCATTTGAAGATCCCTTTCCCCATGGTCCACCGACAGGACTCTGAAAGCTTGCCACCTCTGGCTCAGCTTTTGAATAAATTATTTTAAAATCTAGCTGTAACCAAGACTTTATCTTTCCTGTAGTCCAGGATTTCTTTTCATATTTTATCCTGATAATTAAAAATTAAAATGTATAGTATCATTAATAAGGTAGGAAGTGAGTGCCACAGGAGATGAGAAGAAAGAGAGGACTCCCCAATAGACAACCTGACAGGCTCCACTGAAGCACTGGCAATCATGTCAGGTTCTCAGGAGAGCAAGTTTCAAATGAAACAGGTCGGAGGAAAGCAAGAATTTCTAATAAAAAGAAGTTTGCTGCAAATATCAAAAACACCCAGTCAGCTAGCAAATTAAGATGTTTGGAAAGCAAACTGGATCAGATTTACAGCGCAGCTGGACTTTCAAGATGGAGACTTTGGTATTTTGTTTGGTAAACCTTGAGGAGTCACTGAAGAATCTGAACCATGAAATCTGAAGCCAGTGCAGTGACTTAGGAAAATTAATAAAACTGGGATAAGTAAAGTATTGTCATTATTTACGGTAATACATACAGTAATGGTAATTCATGTGAATAATCATAACTGAAACATTGTTTATTACAAGGTTGGGAAAAAGTGGTCACTGGCATTGAGAAGCTTGAGGAACTGATAAGTCCAGTTGTAGGCAGAGATCTCCTCAAGAATGATGGCAGGTAAAAAGGAGAGCTGAGAGTGGTCACTGGCTACCTCAGGTAGCACAATACCTATAGAGTTACCCAGACCACACTAAGTAAGGGGAGCAGCAGCAGCAGCTGGTGCAGGTGGGAGGCAGTTGGAACTACAACTGCTAAGAAATCACATCACCAGAGTATGAAGTCAGTCCTTGGAAGTGGCTTGTCTACACCTCCTTCTCACCCTCAGTCAGAAGTCACAAGAAAGTCTCCTCTGGAGAGAATTCTGTGAGGAAGACCAGTCTCCTCAGAGGAACTGACCTTCAGGTGAGGGGAGCAGACCGGGGTCATGAGGATCCTATGAGGTAGCAATGCAACACACTTGACCCAGGCCAACCAAAAAGCCTATAGGTGGGAAGGTCAAAGCTGGGTGAACTGGACAAGACTGAATGAAATGCATCTGGAAGCAAATTACACAAAAAAATGGCAGGCCATGTGATGCCAGGAAGTACTTAAGACCATGATAAGGTCACAACCATAGGCCCATCACCAGGAGGTTAGCTTGGCTTCTGGCTTGTAAGTACAGTTAAACAGCTCTATCTAGTTCCTTGCATAGTAAGAGGTCTGTATATACCTGGTTGTATTAAGACTTTAAATGGCCCTAAAAACTGAAAAAAAGAGATCATGCACTTTCACACCTAAACAATTCCAATAAATATACTAACTAAAAGTGAAAAGCAAATAACTATCTTTCTTCCTCATGGTGTTTTTTTTAAAGATTTCAAAATTAAATCATTTCCCAAACTAGAAAAACAAAAATAAACAAACAAAAAACACTAATCTTAGATCTCCTTGCTTCCCTACAGATTGGTCTACCTTGATAAAATATAATTATGTTCATAATACATAAATCACTGCACTTTTAATCAACTGCTTTCTAATAAATATTAGCTATTAATTCTAAGCATGTTTATTCAGCTTGTGTGTGTGTAAAGAAGTTTAATATTCAATACTGCAAAAATAGAGAGGTAATCAAATTCATTTGTATAAACCCTTGAGTGACTAAGAACCTACTTTCAAGAAAGACAAATTATGATGAAATAGAGTAGCAGAAAATATTTACTTTTAATGAGCACTTACAATCTATGGGTTTTTTTAAGTATAAATTTAGTACAAGGTCTATAGTTTATCTCTAGAGCTTATATAAGTAAAATAAAATGTGAAGTATTGTCATTATTTACAGTAATACATACACTAATGGTAATTCATGTGAATAATCATAACTAAAACATCGATTCTCAATCATTGGTAAGATTAAATTTTTCTAACAGTAATTATTGGCACACACACCTATTATTTCAGAAAGATTTGACTGAATTTCAAGCATTGTAGCAAAAAGCTTTTCTGACTAATCTTGGATATGTCAGATTTCCCCTATCAGTATACCAATTTTAAGAAAACACTGTCTGTTCTCACATTGCTACTGGCTTTCAAAAACTATGTGGATTTCCCAGCAGACACAAAACTCTGTATTCACATACTAGTTCTCAGAAGAGGAGACCTAAGAATCCTTGTGAAGTGAAATGGATTCTGAGGTTTTTCAGAAATTTTATAATTTTCTTTCAGATAGGTTTTGTCGGTGCAATTTTGGGGGGCCCTTTGATAAAGGAAAATGCATCTATTTTACCCTCCTATGTAAAGTTTGCATACATAAGTATAGAGCTCTAAATAGCTTATCTTTTTCTTACTTTAAAATATAACTGCAGAATAGAATAAAACAAACATCCATGGAACCATCTGAATGTGTCCATTCTTAACATTGTGCCATGTGAACTGCAAATCTCTTGTTTATTAAGCAAATATTTGGATATATACAACATAAAATTATTTTATTGCTCTAGTAAATTACTTATTTAGCACATAATAAAATACTTTTTTTCAGTAGATTAATTGCCTATCTTTGATCCACATTATCTTCCAAAACCAAATCAAACTGACATGTCCACAAGAATGTGAACTGCCATGTATGAAAACAGTCTTTCTGGAACTCTTTTTTCTGAAGGACTCCCTGGATTATGGACTGGGCAGAGGATTACATTTATTACAGGGTAGAACTGAGGACTCATATAAAGCCACGATGAAGTAATTTAGAAATACCATGTTTTGTTAATGCGATTTCTAGACATATAAAGGATTTTTTTAGTTAACTTTTTGTTATTGGTTTTTATTTTATTGTACAGTTAATCACAAATATTGCCAGCATGAAGGGCAAGGTGCTAAGCAACTCAGTGAGACCCTGTCTGTAAATAAAATACAAAAGAGGGCTGCCGATGTGGCTGAGTGGCTGAGTGCCCCTGAGTTCAATCCCTGGTCCAAAAAACAAAACAAAACAAAAAAATGTTGCCTGCATGATAGCAACATTTGGTGCTTACTTAGTTGACTTTATGCCGTACACTTGCCCCTGTGTAAATAGCCACTACATACTCAAATATACAGTTTATTATCTAGTTACTGGGTTCAGGATTGTATGTGTGTCCATTAGATAATTTGCTAGTTGTTCTTAAGATCTTTTATGTCCTTACTAGTAAATTTCTAATTTCTGATTGATCCAGTGGTTGTCAAAGTGTGACCTCTAGACCAGCAGTACCAGAACCACCTGAAAAATTGCTGGAAATTGAAATATTTAAACTCCACAACAGACCTATGGAATTGGAAACCCTGATGTGGGGAGTGGGCTCAGAAGTCTGTTTTAACAAGTCCTCCAAGTGACTGTGATGCATGATAAAGTCTGAAAAACACTGGTTCCATCTACCAGTTACTGAGCAAGTGTGTTAAAAATTCACGTATTCCCAATGTAGATTTGTCTATTTCTCCTTATGATTCTGTTTGTCTTGTTTAGCTATTCGGATGATATGCTATTTGGATATATACAACATAAAATTATTTTATTGCTCTAGTAAATTACTTATTTAGCACATAATAAAATACTTTTTTTCAGTAGATTAATTGCCTATCTTTGATCCACATTATCTTCCAAAACCAAATCAAACTGACATGTCCACAAAATGTGAGCTGCCATGTATGAAAACAGTCTTTCTGGAACTTTTTTTTCTGAAGGACTTCCTGGATTATGGACTGGGCAGAGGATTAGATGTGGAGAGGGAGGTCATGATGAGAAAAGAATGACTACTCAAGGGTTTGAGCAAAAAGTCATCAAAAAGATAACAAGCACGGTGAGACAGGGAAAGTGAGACTGAAAGTCCCAAGCAGGTCACAGAAAGGGCAGTTCAGAGAAAGGTGTTATCAACTGCATTGTATGCCCCCAAATTCATAAGACCTAACTCCTAATACCTCAGTATGGGGCTATATTTGGATGTGGGGATTTAAAGAGGTAATTAAGATAAATGAGATCGATTGTGTAGGTTCTAATCCAATATGACTGGTGTCCTTGTAAAAGAGGTCACAACACAGAAAGAAGTACACAGGACAGAGCATATAAAGACACAGAGACGAGATGGCCATCTACAAACCAAGAAGGAAGGTCCTCAGAAGAAATCAGTCCTGCCACAATCTTGGAAGTTGTTGTTTAAGCCACTCAGTCTTTGGATCTCTGCGATTGTAGCCCCAGAAAACTAATACAAAATGTAAGTGTAAGGAGGAAATTAGAAGCTCCAGACAAAAGCAGCAACAGACATTGACAAAGGACAGAATATACAGCCTAACATATGTCCTCTAAAGACTGGAAAAGTGACAGCAGCTTTACACAGTCTCTGAAACCACAAACAGCAAGAAAATTATAAATTGCTCCTTCAACATTTTTATCATTCAGTGCATTTATTTATTTATTTATTTATTTATGTAGTACTAGGAATCAAACCAGGGCATCACACATGCCAGGCAAGTGCTCTATCACTGAACACTTCCTCAGTTTAATGCATATTAAATGAACTCGTCTATTCAACATTTTTTTAAATTGTTGATGGTCCTTTACTTTATTCATTTATTTATATGTGGTGCTGAGAATTGAAGCCAGGGCCTCACACATGTGAGGCAAGCACCGTCGACCACTGAGTCACAACCCTGAGCCTGTTCAACAAATATTAACTGACTATCTAACATGTGCCAGGTATTATTATATGAACCTGAGACACTTCACTGAGTAAAAACAGACATTTCAGCCTTCATTGATGCTTCCATTCTGGTAGAGAGTAACAAGCAATAAAAAGATCTAATAATAAATAAATAAATTATACAGTATGTTAAAAAAGTGATAAATGCCATCAAGAAAAAAGAGTAAGGAGAATTAAGAGCAAAGGTTGAGGTGTATTTGCCACTTAAATACAACTTCAGGATATGCTTTCTAAAAAGATATTTGGGCAAAGACTTGAAGGCAATAAGTTACTGAGTATCAACCGTGGGTCTAGTAATGTACTAAGCAATACAGGTAATCATTATTTCATTTATCCTCAAGCTACTCATAGTCGAGAAAATATACCTATTTTATAGATAAGGAAATTCAAGCTTGAAGAAGTCATTGAACTATTCTGTGGAGAGACTGAGATAAACAAGTGAGCAAAATGTTCAGCCATAACAAAATGCAGCTCTACACTTTCTTCAGGGAAATTGAGGGAAACATGGAAGAAAATTTAGTGGAAATGCCAACTGCCTCCCTGCAAAGGATTACAGGAAAATGAAGGTGCAACAAAGCCAAGGGGTCTTTGTCAGGGGGGAAAAGCTCTTGGAGAACAGAAAATTGAGTTGCATGTGTCATGTTTCAACAGGGTTTGGGACAAAAAAACACACTCAGTGATTTAAGTATGAATAAAATTATTCCTAAAAGACTGCTATATAGTAAAATGAAATAACTGTCCAGAAACAGTGGACCAATTAAAAAAAAATATGGCATTTACACATGTTAAATAGAAATAAAAACAAAAATAATTTAATGATTTGGAAAAGTAACAGATATATTATTGAGCTAAAAATTTATAAATACACTACAGTGCACTAAAAACAGTTATACCTCAGCTCTGTGTGTGATTATGGGTATGGATGTACACGTATGTGTATAAGATGCACAAACATGGGTAAAGACTGGAGGAAGGAAAGCAACTTTTATCCTTATGTAGCAGGATAACAGGATATCCTGCAAGTAACAGTAACTTAAACAAGACTGAAGTTTATTTTTATATCACATTATTGAAAAAGGTCTGGAAGTGTGTAGCCCAGAGCTGGAACAAAGACTTTGCAAAGTTATCCATGACCCAGGCTCCTACCAGTTCATCACTTGCTATCCTGGTCCAATGTGGCTGAGGAACTTTCCCCTTACATATCCATTCTGGTAAGCAAGATGGAGAAAAAAACGAAGAAAGGCACCTCCTTTCTGTTCAGATGATCTTCCATAAATACCACACCAGTCTGGTTAGAACACAGCCTCCTGCAGCACAGCAAGAAAATGTGGTCTCTACATGGGGGTCAGCATGCAGGTCTAACTATTATTGCTGCTGTTGCTTAATGAAGAAGGGAGAATAAATGAGGAAGACACCTAGTAGTTTCTACCTCAGGGCTTTTCTGTGTTCCTCAAATTTTCTGCAATGGTTGGGTAGTATTTATAATTCTAAAAATATAAATATTTTCTCAAGATATGAAAAATTGTTCACTGATGCTGAAACATAAATGGTCTGTAAACTAACAAAAGTTTAAGTTAAAGGGGAAAAGAATTATTCAGAAGCTAACTAAATGTCTATTTGTCACAAATATTAAGGAGTTATATGCCCTATTAGAAACAAAATCCATGCATGTTTAATGCATTTCCCATTTATGAGCATACTTTCAAAATAGTTATTGTCAGATAGGCTTATTAGGTTATAAAACATAGTTTTTTAAAAGTTTCACACTTCTTTTGTTTTTTCATTGAAGTTCACCATTTGGGAGCAAAATAAGTGAAAAATTCTAAAAAATATGAATGAATAAAAGATAGCATATGATTTTGATTTTATATGACTTTGAAAATATGTCCATTTTACATATCACTATACTTTGCTGTATTGATAAATGAATACAATTGAAAAAAATCACAACCACTACGCACAAAGCATTTGTAATATGACTTATAGTTTACAGTACATTAGAAATAATGTCAAAGAATCAGCTAATGTCTATGGAATAACAGAGTAACCAGCAAAATTCTCTGCCCAGTTGTTCCAATCAACAAAGTACACATCTATGGTTATTAAGTATTTGATAAGGAAATGTGTTAGTTACCTTACCACCTGTATGTACAATATGCTGCTGAAAATTCACAATCCAGAATGGGATGCTGATAAAGCTATTCAGTAATGTTTCAGGAGCTTATTTTGCCATACAAAATGTAGATATCAACTGTACAATGTGACTGGATTTTAAGTAGTAAAATACAAAACAAAAATCACCTTAAAATAAATGCACTATATATATTTTATACATAACCAAGAGTTTCATATTTTTCAACATCTCAATTGTGATTGTTCCTGGTTTTATTTATTATTTATTTATTAGTTATTTATGGAGCTTAGTGGGAGACAGTTGAATAAATATTAAATTAATTGCTACAAGTTAAAATAAAACTGATAAGAAGAAATAGAGCATGAGGGGAAGGAAGGACATTTTACATTTGAACAAGACAGGTCTCTCCAATGAGGTGATATTTATGCAGTTTTAACTAAAGGGAGACAGGAAGGATACCACATAATTATCCAAGGCAAGGACACTCTAAGCAAAGGGTGAGTGCAAAAGCTAGGAGGCATACAAGTTTGAACACCTAACATCACTAGAAGATGAAAGAAAGAACATCACAGATGACAGACAGGTCATGTATGATCCATGGGCTGGATCATACATGACCTCATGGCCACCTTAAGGGTATTAGGCATTTACTAAGAGGGAAGTGAGAAGATATTGGGAAGGTTTACAGTAGGTCAAGGACATTAGAGAACACACTTTGGAAGGATCATTCCAATTGCTAAAAAGAAAAGAGACCATGGATCACAGACAGAAGTCGAGAGACCAGCTAGTCAGAAGACTGGTAGTAAGAGTGGTGGTGGCAAGAACCAGGGAAAGGTAAAAATGAGGAGTTGTCAGAGTTGGGATGAATTATAAAGGTAGATCTGAAAACTTGCTGATGGACTGGATATGGGATACAACTGAAAGACAATCAAATATTATGATGGAGAAAAGTAGCCACCCTAAAGCTCTCAAATTTTGTACAGTTCCACCTCAACGTTGAGACCAGTTGCAGGATGAATACCCAAATCCTTAGGAAAGATAATCTAATTGTCCCAGCCTGAGCCATGTTTCCACCTCAGCAGTTTCTGTGACTCCTGCCCTGCAGAGGGTTCACATTTAATGTCACTGACTTCTTCCACACCTTCCGCCGAGACAGAAATGTGCCAGGCAAAATCTAATCACAACTAAACCTTCCCTTCATTCTAACCATTGTCCCAAGAGCTAGAAAGAGGACATTGTGTACATTATCTCAGAAATCACAATCTCCAGTTGGGGTAATATACAGATGGGAAAAATAAGATCCATAAATGCTAAACAAGTCATCACACAGCTAGTTAAATGACAGAGTTGAGAATTTCTAATTCACGCAATCTTATCTAATTTGGCCATTTATGACCCTGAAGTTCTTTTTTGTCAACCACAAGTAATGAGTGTAGACTTCTTTCCCAATCAGGTATGAAAGGAAATCTTAAAACATATGTGATCCACTGAGAACATTAACTGTTGAGCACAAACATCGAAAGCAAAAATCAGGCCAAAAAAAACCTGCAACAAAATAAATTCCTTGAAATTGTGTATAAGCTCAATGAGGTATCAGCATCTTTCTTTTAGGGACTTTGGTCATATATTCCATGTAATAAACTAGCAAGAGAATTAATTTTTTCCCCAAAGGTATCTTAAACAGGTACCTTAAACTGTAATTCTCTGAATTACCAGCTGCCCAGTTTAGGATTTCACTGTTAAGCCTAAAAGCCCCACTAGATTCCTATGCATGTTCTCAAAGGAATAGAAGGTGTCTTTAAGATATTGTAACCAATCCACCAATCTTTAAGACCACCTCATATTAACACACACTCTCTGTCTCTCTCCCTCTCTTTAGGATTCTGGGAAGATGGTGGAGTAGGAAGTAATAGGAATCTTTCTCCCCATGTAGACAATGTTACACTGGCAGAGTGTGTTTGAGGTAACTATTTTGGAACTCAAGTCTATTGAAGGCTTCAGATCAATTTTGGTTTATTTTTGTCAATTTCAGCTCTTAGTATGGTAGCAGCTATTCCTTAGCCATTTCCAGCCCTGTGTCAGGCAGTCATATATATGTTCCTGCAACACACACACACACACACAGCTTCTGGGAGCCGGGTGAACAGAAAGGACCCTATCATAAATATTAGGAACCTATATTCTGATTATTGATTGCTGCTTCTGATTAAAAAAAAAAATACAGAGAGGTGGGTGGCCACTGTTGCATCTCTCCCCCTTGGTACAAGTCTCTCTTCCTCCAGCTGAAGTGACTGTCAGAGGATTTATATAACCAGCACTCCCACCTTCACTTTCTTCCCCTTTGAGACCCAGATGTGAAAAAGTAGGGCATTCAAAAGTGATTGCACATATAGGGAAAATTACAAAGTAATTGTGCATGCCCAGGAAAAAATATAAGCTCAGATGAAATCTGAGAAGACCTGAAGTTTATATCTAAGGCTGATGCTTGGTACGGAGTCAAGCTACAACAATTAAAAGAGAAGAAGGAAGGAAGGAAGGAAGGAAGGAAGGAAGGAAGGAAGGAAGGAAAGGAGGGAGGGAGGGAGAGAGGAAGAAAGGGAAAGGAAAAGAAACCACTAGCCCCTGGGAGAAGCAGAGAACCTGATTTACCTGATTTTCACCACTATCACAATTCAAATGTCCAATTTTCAACAACAGCAAAGTCATAAATGATACAAAGAAACAAGAAAGTATGGCCCATTTAAAGGGAAAAAATTAGTCAACAGAAACTGTCCCTGAAAAATGTTGTGATGGCAAGTTTACTAGAAAAAAGCTTTAAAACAACTGTCTTAAACAGCAAACTTTAAGATAGAACAATGAAATCAAGTTTGATGAATATAAAGAAAAAAGTGAAGAAAAGTGACTAGAGATCAAGTAGACCAACATATGTATTGAGTAGAACAACACACACATTACAGGAGTCCCCAAAAGAGAAGAAAATATAATCAAAATGGCCATACTTCCAAAGGTGCTATACAAATTTAATGCAATTCCAATGACAATCCCAATGACATTCCTCATAGAAATAGAAAAAGCAAACATGAAATTCATCCGGAAGAACAAAGGACCCAGAATAGCCAAAGCAATCCTAGGCAGGAAGAATGATGCAGAAGGTATCACAATACCAGACCTTAAACAGAGCAATAGTAACAAAAATGGCATGGTATTGGCACCAAAATAGACAGGTAGATCAATGGTATAGAACAGAAGACATAAGTACAGTTATCTCATACTAGACAAAGGAGGCAAAAACATGCAATGGAGAAAAGACAGCCTCTTCAACAAATGGTGCTGGGAAAACTGGAAATCCATATGCAGCAAAATGAAATTAAATGAAATTAAACCCCCATCTCTCACCCTGTATAAAACTCAACTCAAAATGTATCAAGGATCTAGGAATTAAACATGAAACCCTTTACCAAATAGAAGAAAAAGTAGATCCAAATCTTCATCATGTGGGTTTAGGACCAGGCATCTTTAACATGACCCCCAGAGCACAAGAAATAAAAGGAAGAATCAATAAATGGGACAGAATTAAACTAAAAAGCTTTTTCTCAGCAAAAGAAACAATTAATAATGTGAAAAGAGAGCCTACAGAGTGGGAAAAAATCTTTTCCACACACACTTCCAACAGAGTATTGATTCCAAATTTTATAAAGAACTTAAAAAACTTTGCACCAAAAATACAAAGCACCCAATCAATAAATGGGCTAAAGAACTGGGCACGCACTTCACAGAAGATAATATACAGGTGATCAACAAATATATGAAAACCTGCTCATTATCTCTAGTAATTAGAGAAATGCAAATTAAAACCACCCTAAGATTTCATCTAACTCCAATTAGAATGGCTATTATCAGGAACACAAGCAATAGTAAGTGTTGGTGTGGATGTGGGGAAAAAGGCACACTCATACATTGCTGGTGGAGTTGTAAATTGGTGCAGCCACTCTGGAAAGCAGTATGGAAATTCCTCAAAAACTGTGGAATGGACCCACCATTTGACCCAGCTATCCCACTCCTCGGTTTATACCTAAAGGACTTAAAACCAGCAAAGTATAGTGATGTAGCCACATCAATGTTCATAGCTGCTCAATTCACAATAGCTAGATTGTGGAACTAACCTAGATGCCCTTCAATTAATGAATGGATAAAGAAACTGTGGTATACATACACAATGGAATATTAGCCATAAGGAGAATAAAATTATGCCAATTGCTCATAAATGGGTGGAGTTGGAGAATATCATGCTAAGTGAAAAAAAGCCAAGCCCAAAAAAATAACAGCTGAATGTTTTCTCTGATAAGTGGATGATGATACATAAGGGGGGTGGGGAGAGGGGTCACAGGGGGCGGGGACAAGAGAAGAATAGAGGAAGTATGGATGGTGTAGAGGAAAATGGGACAGGAGGGGGCAGGGAAAGGAAAGATAGTAGACTGAGACAGACAGTATTACCCTATGTATATGTAAGTTTATATGAATCGTGTGAATCTACATTGTGTGTTCCCTGCTGTGTAATTATATCAAAATGGGTTCTACTGCCATGTATAATTAAGAAGAACCAATAAGAAATTGAAAAAAAAGAGAAGAAAAATGGGCAGAGAAACTATTTGAAGAAATAATGGTTGAAAACCCCAAATTTGATGAAAGAGAGGACTATAAACATCCAAGGAGCTTAAGAAACTCTAAGTTAAATGAACTCAAAGAGACCCACACACATTATAATCAAACTTTTGAAAATCAAAGACAAAGAGGCAATCTTATAAGTAGCAGGGGAGAAGCTACTCTTAACATGCAAAGGACACTCAAAAAGATTATTAGAAGATTTGTCATCAGAAAGTTTGAAAACCAAGTCAGATGCATGGCACATGCTTGTAATCCCAACTACTCAAGAGGCTAAAGAAGGACGATCACAAGTTCAAGGTCAGCCTGGACAACTTAGTGAGACCCTATCTCAAACTAAAAAATAAAAAGGGGTAGAGATACAATTCAGTAGTACAGTGCTTGCCTAGAATGCACAGGCTCTGGGATCCATCACAGTCATAAATGCAAAAAAAGAATTGGAGGCCAGAAGGCAGTGGGCCAATATACTCAAAGTAGGAAAAAAAAAAAAAAAAAAGTATCACTCAAGAATCCTATATCTGGCAGAACTATCCTTCAACATTGAGGGAGAAATCAAGATATTTCCATACAAACAGAAACAGAAATTTTGTTACTAGGTCTGCCCTTCAAGAAATGTTCAAGGAAGACCTGCAGGGTACAATGAGAGTATAATAAACACTAACTCAAAGCCATGAGAAAAGGACCTCAGTAAAGGTAAGTACATGGGCAACTATAAATGCTAGTATTATTGTAACAACAATTTATAACTCCTTTTTAAAAAAATTTTGAGATGATTAAAGAGATTTATATAGTAAATGAAGTAGTCTAAAAGCTAGTATTATTTCTGTTTTGGTTTATAACTCCACATTTTGTTTTCTATGTAATTTAAGAGACTAATCATTCAAAGTGATGGATAACGTATGTTTTGGAGCACACAGAGCATAGAGAATGTAATTTTTAAATTCGACAACCAAAGGAGTGGGACAGAGCTGCTAAAGGGTCAGAGTTTCTGCTTGACACCGAAGTTAAGCTGATATAAATTCAAATACTATGATAAACTTTAGGAGGTTAAATGCAGCTCTCAAGATAACTACAAAGAAAACAGCTATACAATATACATGAAAGGCAATGAGGGAGTAATTTAAATGTTCCACTATTTTAAAAAAATCAACTAAGTGACTTGCTGTGCTGAGGAGAGAAAGCTATTACAACACAAAGAAAACAAACAGAAATGACAAATCCAGTCCCTCCTTATCAGTAAATTCTTTAAATGTGTACAGATTAAACTCTGCAATCAAAAATACAGAGATGGGCAGAGAGATGGGCAGAATGGATAGAAACATGTGATCAAAGTAGATGCTATCTACAAAGAAATTCCCATTAGACCCAAAGATGTAAGTAGACTGAAAGTGAAAGAATGGAAAAAAAAAAAAAATAGACCATGCAAATATTAACCAAAAAAGGGAAAAAGGAAGCTGTAATAATATCAGACAACAAAAACTTTAAATCAAAAAGAATTTATAAGGGATAAAGGAGGATACCATCTACTAAGGTTCAAAACAGCAAGAAGATACAAAAATTATAAGCATTTATATGCCTAATAACATTATCAAAATACATGAAACATAAACTGACAAAATAAAGGGAGAAAGACTCTTACTTCCTCACTGCTAGAATATACTTCTTTTCATTCTTTTATTTCAGTTTTCACTTATAGAATGTGAGACCTAAACTGTACCCTTAAGGACATCTTAAAAATGGCTTTGATAGCCAGGCATTGTGGTGCAGGCCTGTAATCCCAGTGACTCAGAAGGTTGAGATAGGAGGATCGTGAGTTTGAAGCCAGCCTCAGCAACTTAGCGAGGCCTTAAGAAACTCAGTGAGACCCTGTCTCTAAATAAAATACAAAATAGGGCTGGGGATGTGGCTCAGTGGCCGAGTGCCCCTGAGTTCAATCCCCGGTTCAAAAAAAAAAGAAAAGAAAAGAAAAATGGCTTTGATTACAAACTAGAAAACAAAAGTCCACAAAATAAATTTATCAAAAGGTTACATTTATAGGCAGTAGCACATATGGAATCATGCATGGGCCATCTAGATTCCTGCCCCTGGGCTCTGTCCACTTACTCGTTTGGCCCTCAATGGTGATAAAGCTTCTGATATAACAGTACACTTGTAGAAGAATCATTTTGATTATAGAGAAAGTATCAAAAACTGCATGAAAATCCATCAGAGTAGAATCATCCTACTCCTTCAGCTTTGGACTTTGCTAAAGCATGCACATCTGGATGAAGTATGACACAACATAATGCTGCACCCAATTCCTCATGTCACATATGGAACAGAAGAAGTGATTGAAGGGAGGAAATGGGGAAGAGGATGGAACTGCAGAATGAAATTGACCAAATTATGCTATGTTGAACATTTTTTCATAAATCTGTTGATTGCTTGTAGATCTTCCTCTGTAAAGTGTCTGTTCATTTCCTTGGCCCATTTATTGATTGGGTTATTGGTGTTCGTGGTGTAAAGATTTTTGAGTACTTGGTAGATTCTGGAGATTAGTGCTCTGTCCTTGGCTTATACCCAAAGGACTTAAAATCAGATTGCCTCAGTGATGCAGCCACATCAATGTTCATAGCTGCTCAATTCACAATAGCTAGATTATGGAATCAACCTAGATGCCCTTCAGTAGATGAATGGATAAAGAAACTGTGGTATATATACACAATGGAATATTACTCAGCCATAAAGAAGAATAAAATTATGGTATTTGTAGGTAAATGGATGATGTTGGAAACTGTTATGCTAAGTGAGATCAGCCAATCCCAAAAATCCAAAAGCCGAATGGTCTCTCTGATATATGAATGATGATGCA
>JAJEJO010053503.1:0-12606 GCA_020662805.1 Glaucomys volans
ATGAAGTGCTTGAGACTTTAGGGTAGTGAAATTATCCTGCATGATACTATGTGGGATACATGTCGTTATGCATTTATCAAAACCCATAAAAGCCAGGCGTCGTGGCACATGCCTGTAATCAAGCAACTTGGGAGGCTGAGGCAGGAGGATCACGAGTTCAAAGCCAGCCTCAGCAACTTAGCGAGGCCCTAAGAAACTCAGTGAGACCCTGTCTCTAAATAAAATACAAAATAGGGCTGGGGATGTGGCTCAGTGGCTGAGTGACCCTGAGTTCAATCCCTGGTTCCAAAAAAAAAAAAACAACATAGAAAGGATAACATAAGGTATGAAATCTAATGGAAACTATGAACTTGAATTAATAATAATGTAGTTCTGATTCATGAATTATAACAAATTTACCATGCTAATTTAGTTTTTTGTTTGTTTGTTTTGTTTTGTTTTGTTTTGCAGTGCTGGGGATTGAACCCAGGGCTCATGCTAATTCAAAATGTTAATAATGGGGGAAGCTGGATGGGAAACACATGGAAACTCTATACTTTCAGCTCAATTTTTCTGTAAACCTGAGACTGCTAACAAAAAGGTTTATTAATGAAAACAAAACTAAATTATAGGGCTGGGGTTGTGGCTCAGTGGTAGAACAGTTGCCTAGCATGAGTGAAGCACTGGGTTCAATTCTCAGCACTGCATTTAAATAAATAAATAAAATAAAGGTCCATCAACAACAACAAAAATATTTTTAAAAACCTAAATTATAGCCTATGATTCTATGTAGCTAAATCTCCCCTCCACACACACATACACACAAATTGGAGATTGAACCCAGTGGGGTTCTGCCATTGAGATACATTCCAAGTGTTTTAATTTTATTTTTATTTTGAGACAATGTCTTCCTAATTTGCTCAGGATGGCCCAAACTTGTGATCCTTCCTCCTTAGCTTCCCGACTTGTTGGAATTACAGGAGTGTACTACTGCATCCAGTTCAGCTAATTTTTGTTTTGTTTTGTTTTTGTACTAGGGATTGAACCCAGGGGTGCTTAACTACTGAGCAACATCCCCAGTCCTTTTTAAAAATTATTTATTTATTTGTTTGTTTGTTTGTTTGTTTTTTAGACAGGGTCTTGCTAAGTTGCTTAGGAACTCAGTAAGTTGCTGAGGCTGGCTTTGAACTTTCCATTCTCCTGCCTCAGTCCCCCAAGTCCTTGGCAGGCATGCATCACTGTGTCCAGCCTAGGTAAATTCTTAAAAAGTCAATAGTCAAGGCATCAAGAGACACTGAGGATGGTTAGGACCCAGCACAGCAATCACTGGGACACAAGTCAATCTAGCTATGGCTCCCTCTGCCTTTTGTCGTTTTTTTGCGGGGGGGGCGGGGTACTGGGGATTGAACTCAGGGGCACTCGACTACTGAGCCACATCCCCAGCCCTGTTTTTTTATTTATTTATTTTATTTTATTTTACTTATTTTTTTGCAGTGCTGGGGATTGAACCCAGGGCCTTGTGCTTGCAAGGCAGGCACTCTACCAACTGAGCTATATCCCCAGCCCACCAGCCCTGTTTAGTATTTTATTTAGAGACAGGGTCTCACTGGGTTGCTTAGGGACTTGCTTTTGTGGAGGCTGGCTTTGAACTCGAAATCCTACTGCCTCAGCCTCCAGAGCCACTGGGATTATAGATGTGTGCCACCGCACCTGGCCCTTTTGTCCTTGGTAGAGAGGGAAGGAACTTGTATAAGTATGTGTCTTATTTTTTGGCAAGTATGTGTCTTATTTTTTGGAAGGTAGAGCTTTCTTGTATCTGCTTCTTGACAATTGCCTTCAAGTAATATGCTAAAGGGACATACTTTGAGGTGGTGTGTTCTGGCCTCCTACAGTATGTTCAGATTAGGTTGCTTATTCTTCCCCGATGTAATGCACATCAATTTTTTCCTCATCTTCTTATTCCTCTTAGCACATTCAGGGTATAGCACACCTTCCAGGCCTGGGGATGGGGCAGGCTGATAACCAGAAGGGAGAAATCATTCTCCTGAGAGTGTGTTGTGATTTGGATCTGAAGGTCCCCAAAAGCTCATGTTTTGAAGGCTTGATTCCCAGTGCAGCAATTACCAGAGGAGGGGTTATGATCAAAGCCCTTATGATCCAATCATGAGGACTTTGACCTCATCAGTGGATTAATCCACTGATAGCCAAATGAACTACTGGGAGGTGGTAGAAATGTACACAGGTAGAAGAAACAGGTCACTGGGGGCATGACCTTGGAGACCATATCTTGTCCCCTCTTCTTTCTCAGCTTCAGGGCTGCCATTAGCTGAGAAGCTTTCCTCTGCCACACCCTTCTGACATGACTCTTTGCCTTGGAGCCAGCAGACCATAGACTGAAACCTCTGAAACTGTGAGCCAAAATAAACCTTTCCCTCTTCAAGTTGTTTATGTCAGGTATTTTGGTCCCAGAGACAAAAAGCTGAGTGTCAGGCACCTAGGCCTGACCTGTACAGAACACACATTTTTTTTCTTATGCAATGGTGAGCATGATATACTTATTCTTCACTTTCATATTTAAATAATTAATATTTCATATTTCTGTATAGCGAGGTTCCTAATTCTTTTTAATAGCTTCAACTCATTGATGGACAAATTTCTGATCTATCACAAACTATACCAATGAAAATATACAGATGTGATAAGTTAAAATTCTATTCTCCTGCTCTTTGAAGTTGGTATGGATTTGTGACTTGCTTTGAATAGAATATTCTAGAAGTCATGTGCAGATTCATAACTGGACTACAAGAGGCAATGCAGCTTCCACTTTCACCTTCTTGGAACCCTGAGGTCACTATGCTATGAATAAACCCAGAATGAAGTGTCACATGGAGGGAGTAGCTCAACCACTCCAGCCAATTCAGCCATCAGAGCTAAGATCCCAGACACATGAGTATGAGTGAACTCATCTTGGATCAGCCCGCCCCAGCAGAGGTGCCAGCTGACTGTAGCCACTTGTGTAATCCAAGGCAAGACCAGAAGAAAAATCACCTGGCTGCTTTCAGAATCTGTAAAAACGACTAATGGTTACGTTAGTCCAGTAAGTAGCCCCATTTCTGGGGGATGAATAGGAATCTCTTCTGGTTTTTCAGAAGTAGGATTGCTGGTTAAAATTGTATATACAGTCAGGTGTGGTGGCACATACTTGTAATGTCAGCCACTCAGGAGGCTAAGGCTGTCAGGAGGCTGAGTTAACTGCCTTGGCAATTCAACAAAACCCTGTCTTAAAATAAAAAACTAAAAAATGGCTGGAGATGTGGCTCAGTGTTAGAGCACCCTTGAACTCAATTCCCAATGCTACCAAAAAAATGGAGGGGTATATATGCCTTTTTTGTACTGCTTATTGAACACAGGACCTTGGGCATGTTAGGCAAGGGCTCTACCTCTGAGAGACACCCCACTCCTTTTTATTTATTGATTTATTTTTATATTTTGAGATGCCTCACTAAGCTGCCAAGGCTGGCCTCAAGTTTGCAATCCTTCTGAGTTATTACAGGAATATGCCTCTGTACCCAGCATATTTATCATTTTGATAAATATTATCTGGGTTGCATTATTTTGCATTCTTACCAATAATGAGTGAAGTACTTGCTTCCCCATAGTCTTGCTTACAAAGTGTCTTGTCAAACTTACGGGCTCAAACTAATGCAATAAACAAAAAATAGCATTTCAAGTATTTGTGTGTGTGTGTGTGTGTGTGTGTGTGTGTGTGTGTGTGTAAAACTGGGGATATATAACCCAGGGGCGCTCTACCATTAATCTACATCCCCAACCCTTTTTATTTTTTATTTTGAGATAGAGTATTTCTAGGTTGGTGAAGGTGGCCTCAAATTTGCCATCCTCATGCCTCAGCCTCCCAAGTAATTGGAATTATAGGCATTAGCCACTGTACCTGACTTCAGCATTACCTTAGTTTTCATGTCCATTATTATGGGTGATGTTGGACATCTGCATATATGTTTAAGGCCTATGTATTTTCTTTTTTGTGAACTGTCATGCTATTTTTGTTACACTATTGGTCATTATTTATCAATATGTGGGGACTCTTTAAATAGTAGGGAGAGTAGCTGTTTGTGTTTGATACGAACTGCACATGCATATATATTTCCCTATTTGTCTTTTGGTTTTGCTTATGTTTTTACCATGCAGAACTTTTTATAGAGACAAATGTATTAATCTTTTATTTTATAGCTGCTGAATTCTGAGTTGGAGTTGGAAAAGCTTTCCTCACTTGAGACCTATAAAGGATTTTCCTCTTATTATCTTGTGGTGTTATTACCAAGTTTATCCTGACAAATCACATTATCCATCTTATTTATTTATTTATTTATTTATTTACAGTGCTTAGGATCTGGACCCAGGGTTTTGCGCATGCTAGGTAAGTAATCTATATCCTCAGGTCTCCCATCACCCTTAGAATGAAGTTCAAAACCAAAATAATGGCATGAGTGACAGTGTCACTTATCACCCATGTGACGAGGAAACACAGGAAGCAGGAATCTAGTTTAGGAGGTTTTCAGGAGTAGGTGATGCATCCTGTTTTGTGTATGTTGGGCTTAAGATGCCTGTGTGGCCTCCAGGAGAGGACATCCAGGAGGCCAGTGCCTTCTGGGATCTGGAGCTCAGGAGAAAGTTTGGGTTGGAGGTGCAGCTTTGGAGGCAAGCATTTGGATGTCAGTTAAAACCATAGGATTGTGTATAGAATATGAAGAGGGGAAGCTCTCTCAGATGGAACTCTAGGGAATGATCAAGTTCAGGCCCCAGACAGGCTTATGAGGACAAAACTACAGGGGCTCCATCCATGGACTATGGGGTTTGCACAGAAATAATATCAAAGATGTCTTTAGGGTGATTGTAGGCCCTTAAATGACACATGGGTAGATGTCTTTCACTTCTGGAGACAAAGTGAATGAAGAAAGAGGAGGCCCAACAACCTTTCGAAGAGTCAGTTTCCAACCCAGCAGATTTGGAGACCCTGTGACAGGGGAGCAGAGGTGGCTCAGTCAGCATGCAGTCAGTCCCCTCCTCTCCCCAGATAATCCAAAACAGGGCATCAATAGTGGCAACGAGTACTCGAAGGTGTGTGGAACATGCAGAGCCACCCCTAGCTGGTGTTTTCTTTGGGTCACAGTGTGAAGGTTAAGCGTACAGACCCTAGGGCTGGGGTTGTGGCTCAGTGGTAAAGTGCTTGCCTAGTACGTGTGAGGCACTGGGTTCAAGTCTCAGCACCATATAAAAATAAATAAAGGTATTGTGTCCATCTACAACTAAAAAAATATATAGAAAAAAGAGTACAGACCCTAGAGCTGCACTATCTGGTTTCAAATCCTGGCTTTGTCATTTACTAACTGTGAAACCTTGGGGAAGTTACTTAACTTCTCTGTGGTCAGTTTCCTTTCCTATAAAATGAAGGCAGTAATAGCACCCATCTCACAGAATTGTTACAATTAAATGGGTTAATATTTGTAAAGTGCTTATATGGGTGCCTGGCACATATAAGTGCTATGTAAATATTAAATGAAAAAGAAATAATTCTATTCACTCATGAATATTTGTTGACCAGCTAGTATACGTGAAACACTGTTGGAGGTGCTAGAGACGCACTAGTGTATAAGGCAGGTAAAAATACCTGTCCTTATGAAGATTTGCTTGTTTGTTTGTTTTGGTACTGGGGATGGGGTTTAACTACTGAGCCACATCCCCAGCCTTTTTTTTTTTTATTCTGAGACAGGGTCTCAAAGTTGCTGAGGGCCTCACTAAGTTGCTTTGAATTTGTGATCCTCCTGCCTCAGCCTCCTGAGCTGCTAACTAAGATTACAGGTGTGTGCCACCATATCTGGGCTCATGTATTTTTTTTTTTTTTGGGGGGGGGGCGCTTTCCACTGTTTATTTATGACAAATATTCTGCATCCACAATTCTTTCCAGTCAAAAATTCTCTGAGACGATGCAATCTGCCTTGGCCAATCGGAGAATGGAGTCATCTGACTCACCCATCCTGCGAATGGCCCTGCAGATAGCGTATGTTTTAAACTGGCCATTAAACCTCCCGGTGACCTTGTCCACCTCCGCCACGTTCATCTGGATGGACGCATGGTCCTTGGCACCAATGATGCGGTTGCTGGTGGAGCATTTCCGCGGCATGTACAGGTCTACGAACTCACTGGCGTCCTTCTCCATGTCCAAGCGTGCCTGCTGCCTCCTGCTGTTGTTTTTTATACCCTTATTTAATTAATTAATTTATGTGGTGCTGAGGATTGAACCCGGGCTTCACCCTGAGCTCTACCACTGAGCTACAACCACAACCCCATGAAGTTCTTATTCTAGTGAATATGGTGGAGATGAAGATAGACAATATATAAAATAAACAAGCAAAATATACTGTCAGACCCAAATGGAGAAATGAGAGATGTGCAGGAATTAGCAAGTAGACTAGTACTTGGTGCACAGTAGTCCTCAGGAGATGGAAAGGGGGAGGCAGGCTTTAGACAAGCAACCACATGGAATTCCCATCAGAGATACTGGGGCTGCTGAAATCCTGAGGGACAACCAAAAACATCGTCCTCATAAAATAGAAGCAAATACATAGCACTATCCTATAACAGGTCTGCTTATTCACTTTATTTATATCATCTCATTTAATCCTTGTAGCAATTCTATGAGTTTGGTACACTGTTCTTCCCATTTTTTTTAGATGGGAACCAAGGCACAGAGAGGTTAGTAACCTGCCTCACAGAGTTAGTAGTTGAATGCGCTGGGATCCCTGCCCAGGTCATCTGGCTCCAGTGTTGGTAGGATCAGAGCTGCAGGTAGAAGTGACAGGACAGGTTGCTAAGCATCAGGGCCAGATTCATCCTGAGCTTCGGACTGGAAAGAATATACGCCACCCCCCCAACACCTGCAGACTCAAGACCCACTGTATGTAATGCACACTTCAAAGTCACTCAGAGGGCCTGGAAATAACAAAAGGCTGAGTCTCTGAATGACCTGTCCCCTCTACACACCACTCCATGAAGCTTTAAGTCCAGCTTCTTGTGACCTTTAGTCACATTCCCTGTAATCTACCCAGAGACCATATATGAAATAATGAATACCATAATCCTGAGATGCTTAAAAGAGGCACCAACAACTTCATATTGCAGCTCGGGACCAAGGAAGCAAATCATCAATCCCAGTGACTTGGGAGGCTGAAGCAAGGAGGATTTTAAGTTTGAGGCTAGCCTCAGCAATTTAGGGAGGCTGTAAGCAACATAGCAAGACCCTGTATCAAAATAAAAAATAGAAAGGACTGGGGTGTAGCTCAGTGGTAAAGAGCCCCTTCATTAAATCTCCACTATAAAAAAGAGAGAAAGAAAGGAAGGAAGGGAGAGAGAGAGAGAGAGAGAGAGAGAGAAGGAAGGAGGAAGGGACAGGAAGGGAAGGGAAGGGGAGGGGAGGGGAGGGGAGGGGAGGGAAGGGAGAAAAGAAGAAAGTCAGTCAATCATTAAGAGGCTGAGATACAGCACATGGGATTCAGGATCCAGAGAAAATTGGAATGCACAGTAGTAAAATCCCAGAGAGGAGGAAACCCTCATGAATTTACAAAATCCTTCTACATCCTTCCTAACCTCCCTTGCTGTCATTCAATTCTTACCTTAGGCAAGGCAGAAATTGCCAGAACAAATTGTCAAATGAGGGAATTGAGTCCCAGAGAGAAGCAATCATTCAAGATCATAGGACTAGGAGTGAGGTGCCCAAGAGTCCTTCCACTTCAGAGAGGGAAAAGATGAGGGTGAGGCAAGAGGCAAGTGGTAATTAACTGGAGAGGCAGAGGCTAAAATGGAAGACCAAAGAGCAGAGAAATTCTTCTTCATGATCTTTAGGGGACCCCACCCTTAGCCTCCTGAAAAGCCCTCCAATCCAAATTCCCTCTGTGGGTTGATTGGGCAGCATCATCTTCTCTTCTAAGGGGAAAAGAAAATTCAAAGTCTCTCACATGGACTCTGACAGCACTTGACAGTTTCCAACTTCATAATCATTGAACTTCAGAAGCAGGTTTCTATCTCTCTCTCATTTTTTTTTTTTGTATTGGGGATTTATCCCAAGGACGCTTAACCACTGAGCCTTTTTTATATTTTATTAGAGACAGTCTTGATAAGTTGCTTAGAGCCTCACTACATTGCTGAGGCTTGCACTGAACACTTGATTCTCCTCCCATAGCCTCCCCAACCTCTGGGATTACAGGCAAGTACCACTACACTTGGCAAGCACAGGGCATATTGATGAAGGTGATCATTCTCTCCAACCCCCTGCTGTTACCATTGTACAGATGGGAGATCAAGGCCCAAACACAAGTAATGACTCTGGAGTCTGTAGTAATAAAGGAACAAGAATATAGGTTTCCTGTCTGGGGCATACTGGAGACCCTTCCTCTTTCATGAACCTTTGCATGAGTTCACTGCAAAGAGCTATGCTCTGCACATATGCATAGGATCTATGCATTCTTGGCTGCGCAAGACTGCCTTGGGAACTCCTCCTATACAATATAAGTTCCATAAGAGCAAAGATGTATCTCCAGTCCCTAAGACACTGTCTGATCCATAGTCTGTGCCCAATAAATATCAGTCAAGTCAATGTATAGAGAACCAGGGTTAGGGAAGTGGCACAATCAGAGAGCCCGAAGCCTAAAAATCAGAGAACCATGAGCTTTGTCTTTGTACACACGACAGGCTAAAATTCTGTTCAGAAATATTTCGTGAGTCCTTTACACCGGTAGGTACTTAACTTGTTACTGAGGATTTAGTTAAAAGCAAGTCAATCATGCTCTGACCTCAGGCGAAAGGTAGGGGTGGGGGGTGTGAGTGGCAAGGAAGCAGCCCTCTCAACATAATACACTTTGTTTTTTCTCAGTCTGAGCTGCCCTGAAATGGTCTTACTGATCGGAAATTGGTGAGTGCAGCGGGACTGCAGTGTTCCCGCAGGGCGCCGGCCGCCCACCTGTCAGAGGCTGAGCCAGGAGTATGCGGAAGAAATTTCTGCCTTGGGTGAGGTCACTTTCCACCCCCAGATTCTCTGCCTACAAACCCCTGCAATTCTTTGACGCTGAAGACTTCGGATCTTGTTATTTTCTGACTTTCAAGGTCCCATGATGCTGACAGCCCCCAATTCTAATTCCAAGTCGTAAGTCTGCCCACGTTCCTGGTCCCCAAAAGAATAAAGGCAAATTCAGCCAGTGTCCCACCACCCACTGCCTCAAAAGGTCTCTGGGATAGTCAGTGCCTCCCTCCCCACCTCGCGGGGGCTGGAGGGGAGTAGCTGGGAGCCGGGGTGCCGTGGACGTCGTGAGACTGGTTCCTGATACAGCGTTGACAGAGCCAGGACACGTGACAGTCAGTCACGTTCTGCGGTTTGCGATGGTGGGACCGAGGCGATCACGTGACGCGAGGGGCGCCATGGGGTGATGTGAGATGCGGGTCTCTCCGATTACATACAAATGACGCATTCTCACCCCTTTTGGCAACAGATTTCCGTTGGAAGATGCGACGGTTCCGGTAAAGTGGGAGGGCTCTAGCGTCCAAGCAGTTTGGCTTCCGTTCGGGGCGCAATAGCTTCCGACCTCGCCTTTCCCTCGGGCGAGAAAGAGATGCGACCTGCTGCGCATGCCCCAACCATCCCAGAGGGGCGGGGCTGAGGCTACGGGTGCGGGAGGGGGAGAAGAAAAGGGAATTCCAACCTGTGGAACTTTGGGGGGTCCTGGGGTCGACTCCTTCCCATTGACTGTGGACAGTGCAAGGGGCAGGGCCTTTGGCGGCTCATGAGGGTGTTGGGGTTCGTAGGGTAAGGGAGGGGACTGTCAGTGCGAGTGGGGTGCTGGTCTTCCAAACTTAGAATCTTGAGGCCCTCGGGGCTCAGACGCCGGGGAGAGAGCTCGGGCCGCCATGCGGGACAGGACCCGAGAGCTGAGGCAGGTGAGAAGCTGGGGAAGTAGGGTTGGGGGCGGGAGGACTGACTGGAATGCAGGAGTCCTGATCTTTGGGACAGGGAGGGGTGGCTGATGGCCAGGAAGGAAAATCCCGGAAGCCTATGGGTCCTGCGGGGCGAGAACTGCAGCAAGGAAATGGTGCCAGTGACTTCGGCTCTGGCAGGGGGATAACATTTCGGACGACGAGGACAAGGAGCGAGTTGCGCTTGTGGTGCACCCGGGCACAGCACGGTTGGGGAGCCCAGACGATGAGTTCTTCCAGAAGGTAAGGGTCTGGGGTCTTGGCCTGGAATCTGGAGTGGGTAGGAGGACCGAGGAGCAGTGAGGTCTGGAATACCCCATATCTCTTTCAGCCCTCTCGATCATCCTTCTTAGGTCCAGACAATTCGGCAGACTATGGTCAAGCTGGAGAATAAAGTCCGGGAGTTGGAGAAGCAGCAGGTCACCATCCTGGCCACGCCCCTTCCCGAGGAGAGTAAGCGAAACCCCGGGTGCACGCATGCTCAGCCCGCTGAATTGTGGGGGTTGTAGTTAAATGCAGGATGATTTCTTGGGGCTGGGGGTGTAGCTCAGTTGGTAGAGTGCCTGCCTCGCAAGGATGATTTCTTGAGGTAGGGGCTGTGGTTTGGGAGTTAAGGCCTTCTTTTGTTTAGGCATGAAGCGGGACCTGCAGAACCTGCGTGATGAGATCAAACAGCTGGGAAGGGAGATCCGCACCCAGCTGAAGGGTGAGCTCCTAGGCCTGTCTTTGACAGATCCTCCTCCCCTTTGGTTCTGCCCTGTTCCTGGTGTGTCCGGGGAGTTTGTGGCTTGGAGAGGCCAGTGATATATTCAGGTCACATAGCGGGCCTGGGTCTATAATCTCTGTGCCCTGGCATCCAGTTCACTGTACTTTCCAGAACACATGCCTTCCTCTCAGGTTCTTTTATTTATAATGAAACCGTTTACTCCTATAGTTCTTGCTGCTCAGTGTGCATTTTTTTGGACAGATATATGGGGGTTTTGTTATGAGTCTTCTTTACACTCATGGGAATCCACTGATATAATACAAGGAAAAATAAACTTTCTCCTGCCAAAGGCTCAAAATTGGTGATTTTTTTCCCTGTGGTGTTGGGTATCTAACCCAGGGTCTTGTGCATATTGTGCACATACTTTACCACTGAGCAACATCCCTAGCCCCTTGTCATTTTAGAATAAATTATAGTTCCCTAATAAACTTCTCAGAAATGAGAAGCTCCCTATTATGTAGCTGGGATCTGACCATGGCCCTGTCTCCTAGTTTCCAATTTCCGGAAGTCTTGAGTCAATCTCCTTTTCCCTGGACTCTTGTGTTTTCCCACAGACATAGAGCCTCAGAAGGAGGAAGCTGATGAGAATTTTAACTCGGTCAACACAAGAATGAGAAAAACCCAGGTGGGTTTATGTTTCATAGAACTAGGACATTTCAGTAAGTGGTTCATTAATCATTAAATGGCAGATGTATGAAGGAAGGGCCCTGTAGGGATCCTTAAGTCTAACCTGATGATTTTCCAAATAGGGAGACTGAGGCTCAGAAAGAACTCACTTAAGGTGAAGAACCTAGTTTTCCTGACAAAATCTAACACCCTACTTCCTTTTCCTCCATTCAGTGAGTTTCTTTGTTCCTAGACATGACCTTAGCTTGGTTACAAGAGACAGATTTTCCAAGAAATGAGATTGGGAATATGGGTAGATTAGGGAGCAAGCACATTATTCATGTAGGATTTGGTGCCTCTGCCCAGAGAAGGAGGAGGAGAAGTCAGAAATGACTGGCAACTTTCCTGCCTACATGGCAGGGACATCTTTGGCCCCATGGACAGTATTCACAAAATGAGGAAGAGGAACTTTGCTGGGGCAGCACTTAAGAGGAACTTCCTGGGATGACATCGTAGTAAGGAGACTCAAGTGATCTGACTGACCCCCTCGGGGTGTCCAGTGAGGAGTGGTTTGAGTTCTTGGAGATCAGAGTTGGACTTGGTGGGCCCAGAGCTTAGCAAATGTCCCAAATTGAAGATGAAGGAGTTGGAGCATCTTGGAAGGGTGCAGTTGAGTCCAGGAGAGCAGATATGTCTCTGAAGAAAGATTTCTAAAGAATAAGTTTATTTAAGGCATCAGGCAAAGAATGAGGTAGAGCAAAATGCCCCAGAGAGGATGTTTTAGGGAGAATCTAAAGCATGATGATCTCCAGTCTAAGCAGCAAGACTGGCATTCAGCAAGCATTAAACAAATACATTGATTGCCTACTGTCTGCTAGACCCTTTTTGAACCAAAAATCCCTGTCCTTGAGGCACTTATATTCTAGTGGGGCAGGAAAATCACCATAATAGTAAGAACACAATAAGTTTTTAAGTTTTTTTGCAGTGCTGGGGATTGAACTCAGGGTGTTGTGCTTGTGAGGCAAGCACTCTACCAGCTGAGCTATATCCTCAGCCCCACAATAAGTATTAAGAACAAAAGAGTAGGGGAAGAGGGTCAGAGAGTGCTGAAAGTGTAGGGTTGTAATTTCAGTGAGGTAGAGGGCTGAGGATAGAGCTCAGTGGTAGTGCTTGTGCTTAGGATGTTCAATCCCTAATTCCTAGTGCCACAAAAATAA
>JAJEJO010053503.1:17606-47414 GCA_020662805.1 Glaucomys volans
TATTCTCCATCCTTAGCATGGGGTCCTGTCCCAGCAATTTGTGGAGCTCATCAACAAGTGTAATTCGATGCAGTCTGAATACCGGGAGAAGAATGTGGAGCGCATTCGGAGGCAGCTGAAAATCAGTGAGTTGGAACTCTAGGCCTGTGGGGTCAGGTAACACTGACCCAGCTCTGAGCTGGCCATTTCTTTCACAGCCAATGCTGGAATGGTTTCTGATGAGGAGCTGGAGCAGATGCTGGACAGTGGACAGAGTGAGGTGTTTGTGTCCAATGTGAGTGGCCATGGCCAGCTTCCCTCTGCTGGGCCTCCCATCCTCTCTGATCCCTGGTGCCTTTTGATTTGGGGCATAGTACAGCCCAGGGGGAATTAATGAGTATACCTACAGTCACTCAGCAGATTCCTGGCTTTGCTCATCAGCCAGGGGACTTCCCCAAAAACTCAACAGGAGCTTCTGAACTGTTTCTGGTCACCCTATGACCTATTCCTCCTCTTTTGTCTACCCCCCACCAGATACTGAAGGACACACAGGTGACTCGACAGGCCCTAAATGAGATCTCAGCCCGACACAGTGAGATCCAGCAGCTTGAACGCAGCATCCGTGAGCTTCATGAGATCTTCACTTTTTTAGCTACTGAGGTGGAAATGCAGGTGGGCGCCCTAGGCAGCCCCCAGATGGGAGGCTGTGCATAGTCAGAGCCCCCAGTCACGACCTGGGATCAATCTCCACCCTTAGACTCTCTCCTGGGCTTTTGTGCTCTTCCAGGCTTGGCCATGCCTCAGGTGGCCCCTACTTCCATTCCTAGCCAAATCCCCAGAATTGTGCCCGCCTCCACAGCTACCCAGATGGCCACTCCTTTATACATAACCTCCCATGCATCTCTCCAACTTGCACCAACCCCAGGTATGGCCTCAATCATAGCTCCTCCTCTACCAATAGAACCCACGTTCATGATTCTAAGAGCTCCCAAGTTTCCTTCTAGAGGACTTGCCTTCTAAAATTTGTCCAAGGTTGGGGTGTCAGGTGGTGTTCCTCTGGCCCATTGTAGGGGCTGAGCTAAGCTTCCAGCCCTGTCCTTGAGGAGATGACCTCAGTAGTGCTACAGCCAATGCCCTTTTGCAGCTGGGAAAGGCCTTTCATTCAGTAGGAGTATGAGGACCTGAAGGCTGGTAGTGCCAGGAGGAGGCAGGGACAGGGAGGGCTTCACAGCAGCTGGGAGACAGACATAGAAGAATGGATGAATTCAGACAGATTTGTGAGGGGACAAAGGTTCACCATCTGTGAAAAAGGTAGGAGCCATTTGAGGCCCTTGGCCCCGGGCCACCACTGCAAATGAAGGTTGTATGGAGCAAGGGAACAGGGAAGAAGGGACCACATAATTGAAGGGGGCCAGAAGCCATTCTTAGAAGTCAGAATTTTTATCAGATCTGGTCCTACCAGATCTTCATTAGTGTAGTTTTTTTTTTTTTTTTTCCTGCTAAGCCTGTCCTTCAGTCATTTGTGGCTGGTGTGGGCAAAGGAGTTGCTGGACCCCCTTGCCTGGTCATCCCTGTCTCCCTGAACCATCCTAATCTCTGAGCAGGGGGAGATGATCAACCGGATAGAAAAGAACATCCTGAGCTCAGCAGACTATGTGGAACGTGGGCAGGAACATGTCAAGAAAGCTCTGGAGAACCAGAAGAAGGCGAGGAAGGTGAGCCTCCAACCCTGGCCCCAGCCCCAAGTGCTCCTGAGTGATTTTCCCTGACTCCTCTTCTCCCACAGAAAAAAGTCATGATTGTCATCTGTGTGTCCATCACTGTTGTCATCCTGGCTGTCATCATTGGCATCACCACAGCGGTTGGATAATGTTGCTCATTCTTGGTGAGATATGGTGGGCTTGCCCTGATGCTGACAACCAGCCTTCCCACCTTTCCTCAGACCCTCTTCTCCCTCCTTCCCTTGCAGGCATGGGGAGCACCAGGGACCTGGGGCTTGGCCTTCTCTCCCAGCAGCTATGGAGGCAGGGCAGAGCCTGCAGCTGGACCCCTGTCCTCACACTGGCCCCTGCACAAAGGGGCAGATGGTTCTTCCAGGGTTGACAGCTGCTCATTCAGGGGGGCCTACCCCTTCAGGCTTGATGCCTGGGGGAGGGCCTTTAGTGTCCTGTTTGACTGGGGCACATGGCACATGGTTTTGTAAAAAATTAAAAAACAAAAAATCTTGGAGACCCCTGTACATGTGTGTTCCTGGGTTGGCCCAGGGCTTCCTCCATCCAGCCTCCCCACCTCCTGTCTACTCCTGGGGCCAGGCCCAGTCAGACAGGCTCAGATCAGAGTGCCCTAGGTGTTGTGACCACAGCAGGCTGGCTCTGTCCTTCTGCTGTCCACAGAATGGGTGGAGTGTGTTGGGGAGAGATGTGTTATCTGGCTCCTAGCTCATACTCTCCCACCACTGTGAGTACATATGCCTGAAGTGATGAGCTGAACAGGCCAGGCTGGGACCCAGGTGAGGGGTGTGTGTGTGTGTGTGGGTGTGTGTGTGAGAGAGAGAGAGAGAGAGTGTGTGTGTGTGTGTGTGTGTGTGTGAGAGAGAGAGAGAGAGAGAGAGAGAGAATCAGTGGTGTCCCTGAGGCTAAGAAGAGGCATCATGAAAAAGTAATTGAGTAATTGAGGCTGTTACTTTGGGTACAGTGGACAGGAAGGTCTGGTCTCAGAGGGGATATTTATTTTGAATGTTAAATGAGGAGGATCCAGTTATAGAAAGATGAAGCAGAAGAGATTGCAGACAATCTCAGCAGTCCAGACCCTTTACCTAAAAAGCATTGCTTTTTATGAGTTCAACTTAGAGAGCCATGACCCCAGAACAGCATACCTGATTCCTACAAGGTTATCGGGTAGAAGAAGGTAGAAGAGTTAGAGGAGCCAGGACCCTGACTTCCATAAGACATTTGAACAACAAACCCTAACTCCAAATTTCTAAGCAATCCTAGTCCAGATGCCTCATTTCTGGAGAGGAATGTGGCTCCTGTTCCAGACACTTGGTTTCAAAGAGTAAGTGGGTTCCTGGCTCTAATGCCTGGTTTTAGAGTAGGTGTGTGCTTGGCTCTGGTCCCGACAGGCTGGGGACTGAGTTTCAGTGGCCCAGTCCATCCCACTTTCAGTCCCATGGGCCCCCACTGCCCCTGGCAGCTCAGGCCATCCAGCTGCAGGATGTATCAAAAATTGGGGAATGAATGCATGTGGTGTCACTGGTGCATTCGGTGTGGCCCCTGGACCTGGGTTGGGGGAGGGACTGGAGGGCAGGACGGGGTGAAAGGATTGGAAGAAGCCAATGGGGGCCTGCTCTCCCTCCCTCTGTGGCTGGGTAGCTGCCTTTAATGCCTCCCTTTGGCCCTGGAGTGGCAATTGGCAACACCTGTATCTGGCCATGGATCCAGAGATCTTTAGTAGTTTGGCCAGCAGTATCTGGGAGGGGGGTAGTGGGGGAGGAAGCCAAGGCATTGGCTTGGTTGCAAATGAAACAATTGACCAGTGGACTTAGGGCAGTCACCTCTACCCCTTGGTATTAAACAGTTCTTAAGATTCTAGGAAGCTGATAAGGGGAGGACTTCCAACTGAGTCCATAGACAGGCAAAAGTGGTTGGATCACAGAGCTCAAGGGGCAAGATCAAACTTCCAAAAGAGGTAGGTGGACCTGTGGAGGGACTGGCAGGGGTAGTGAATTAAGGACTTTTCAGCAAAGAGCTTCCCATTCCCAGAAGTGTGCAAACCCAACCTAGATGACCACTCTGTGGGGAAGCTGTGAGAGCTGGGAGGATCCTGCCCCAATACCAGACTGAATTTGGACTTGGGGCCTCTGGGCTTCCCTAATTCTCCATCTCTTCCCCCTGTGGTCTGCATCTCCAGTGGAATTCTGTCTAGTTGGCTGCCTTTGTCCACTCTCTTACCTCTCTGCCTTCAGAGTAAAACCACAAAAAATTTGTGGCACCTACTGGGATCTGATACAGTCTTTGAGCATCTCCATCTATGCAGCTGACTGTTCTTGTACTAAACGGCATGTTAGTTATTTGCCATGCTGGACAGCACCACCCTGAAATAGAGATCACCTGTCTCACAGAAAACCATCCAGAACCTCTGAAGAGGTGAATAGATGATCAGGTGAGCCCTTGGATGCTGGGTGGGCTCAGTAGTTTGAACTTCTGTGGATTGTGGGGATGCATGGATGGTTTGAACAGGTGAGTAAAAGTTTAGAACAGACCAGACAGTGAGTGAACAAGTGGATCAGTGCACCAGAGCTTCCACAGGTTTCCCCGTGTACACATGGTCCCCTGTGGGAAACTGACCTCAGGAAAACACAAGAGTAGGTAGATTTTGCATTGAAATCCTGGTGTGGTTGCTCTTAGCTCAACTTTCAAGGAACAGAGTGTGGGTTAACTAACTTTTTCAAATCTACCTGTTTGATAGTCTGGCTGCAACTTACTCAATATTTTGTGGTGCAAATTCCCAAGAAGAGAAGTTGGTCAGTTCACTCTCCAGGTCAGGCTACATTGAGCTGCCTAGGAATTGTCTGCCCTTGAGTCACGACTTTATTCTTGACCAAGATGTATGTAGGGTGTTACGTGGCACAGAATGCTGCAGTGAAGTGTGTATGTGGTGGATGGAGGAGTGAACATGTTCAGTGATTGACGTCTTTGGTACAGCCCTGTGGCGGACAGAATTATTGTTTCAAATATTAACTGTCCTTCCCTACTGGACCTCTCACTATAGGAGAATTATACCCCACTGATAGTAGACTTGGCTATGTGCCTTGGATTTCTTTGGCCAATGGAATATGAGCAGAAAAGTAAAGTATTACTTCCAAACATGAGCTGGTATGGTGGCGCATGCCTATAATCCTGCCTACTTGGGAGCCTGAGGCTGGAGGATAACAAATTCAAGGACAGCCTCTGCAATTTAGCGAGACCTGTCTCAAAAAATAAGCAGGGGTCTGGGATGTAACTTAGTTGTAGAGCCCCTCTGGGTTCAATCCCCCCCAAAAAAACAAAAAAACTTCATAAAAAAATCTGGCAGCTTGCCTTGTCTTTTTCCTCTTCCATGAGCCTGGCAATTTCTAGATCTAGAATTCTCTTTCAGCTTGGAACTCAGAATGAAATGACATGAAACTAGGCTGTAGTCCGCCTGTAAAATGATGTGTGAGGTGAAAAATATATATATTTCTGCTGTGGGCTACTGATATATTGAGGTTGTTCGTTACCATATTATAATTAATTTGAAAACTGGTACAGAATTAGTATCTAAAATTGGGGCGCTACTGCAACAACAACAAAATAAGCCTAAATTATGTGGCATTGGCCTTGAGCTAGAGAGTGACTGGTGAGAAACTATTATTGGAAGTTGGGAGAATGGTGACACTTGTTATGCCGTGGTGAAGCATCTTGCTAAACAACTGGGAATAACCAAGAATATAATGATGACTATGTGACTTTAGGGCTTTAGGCAAAAATTGAGCACAGAAAATATTAATAGCATACATTGGCTACTGTTGGGTGCATTGAAAAATTCCTGGAAGAACAACTCAGAAAAATTGGTCAGATTTTAGGCAGAAATGAAAGAGAAAAAGAAACTCCAGCAATGATACATTTTTTCTTCCCCAGAACTGGAGATTGAACCCAGGGGCACTTTACCACTGATCTACATCCTCAGCTGTTTTAATTTTTTTATTTTGAGACAGGGTCTCTCTAAATTACCCAGGCTGACCTGGAACTTGTGCTTCTCCAGCCCAGCTACATTCTTTTCTTTTCTTTTCTCTTTTCTTTTCTTTTCTTTTCTTTTCTTTTCTTTTCTTTTCTTTTTTTTTTTTTTTTTTTTTTTTTTTCTTTTGAACCAGGGATTGAACTCAGGGACACTTGGCCACTGAGCCACATCCCCAGCCCTATTTTGCATTTTTTATTTAGAGACAGGGTCTCACTGAGTTGCTTAGGGCCTCGCTAAGTTGCTGAGGCTGGCTTTGAACTCGCGATCCTCCTGACTCAGCCTCCCAAGTCACTTGGATTACAGGCGTGCGCCACCACGCCCGGCTCCAGCTACATTTTTGTGTGTGTGTTACTAGGGATTGAACTCAAGGGTGCTCTACCACTGAGCTACTTTTTTTATTTATTACTTTGAGATAGGGTCTTGCTAAAGTTCCCAGGCTGACCTCAAATTTGTGATCCTCCTGCCTTAGCCTCCTGAGTCACTGAAATTACAGGTGGGCACCATGGTGCCTGGCCACGTGATACACATTTTTAACCAGTAAAAGACACAACTAGGGCTGGGGTTGTGGCTCAGTGGTAGAGTGCTCGCCTAGCATATGTGAGGCACTGGGTTTGATCCTCAGCACCACATAAAAGTAGATAAATAAAGTAAAGATATTGTGTCCATCTACAACTGAATATATATATATATATATACATATATATATTTTAAACAAGTTTTTTTTTCTCCAAGATACAACTAGCTGGGTGTAGTGCATGCCTGTAATCCCAGGGGCTCAGGAGGCTAAGGCAGGAGGATCTCAAGTTTAAAGCCAGCCTAAGCAAAAGAGAGGCACTAATGCCAGGCACAGTGGTGCCTGCCTGTAATCCCAGTGACTTGGGAGGCTGAGTCAGGAGGATCACGAGTTCAAAGCCAGCCTCAGTAAGGGCAAGGCACTAAGCAACTCAGTGAGACCCTGTCTCTAAATAAAAGACAAAATAGGGCTGGGAATGTGGCTCAGTGGCTGAGTGCCCCTGGGTTCAATCCCTGGATCCCCCCCCCCCCCCCAAAAAAAGAAAAAAAAAAAAAAAAAGAGAGGCGCTAAGCAACTCAGTGAGACCCTGTCTAAATTAAATACAAAATAGGGCTGGAGATGTGGCTTAGTGGTCGAGTGCCCCTGAGTTCAATCCCTGATAGTGTATCCCAAATAGATACAATTAAAGCCAGGTGCAGTGGCACTTGCTGCCTATAATCACAGATTCTTGGGAGGTTGAGGCAGCAGGATCACAAGTTCAAGGCTGGCTTGGGTAATTTAGCAAGATCCTGTTTCAAAATTTTAAAAAATTAAAAAAGGGTGAGGTGTAGCTCAATGGTAGAGCACTTACTTAGCATGTGTGAGGCCTTGGGTTCAATTCCCAGCATCAAGGAAAAAAAAAAAAAAAGGATAAAATTGAGAAGGACAACAAAATTTGATGAGAACTCATCCTTGTTGCAAGGGCCACATCAAGTGTGTGACTGTTATGTCTTTTGCAAAAACCTCTGATCAAAGTGGTTCCTAAAGCTGGGGAGGTGACATATGCCTGTAATCCCAGTGAGTTGTGAGGTGGAGACAGAAAGATTGCAAGTCAGAGGCCAGCCTGGACAACTTAGACCCTATCTCAAAATAAAAAAATAAATCCAGTGTCTTCTCAAATCTGGCCAAGGAGAGTAAATGGAAGAAGATGGTCCACTCCAAGGGCAGAACATGAAGAATGAATCAAGAAACTTTTCCCAGGAAGCAGTCCCAGGGAAAGGTGGGGGTCATTCTCAATATCTACCCTGCTGAATTTTAGATTTACTGTGGACCAGTAACTGCTGTGTCTCCCATTTGTCCCTGTGAATGGGAGCATGTACTGTTGTTTTCCTGTCCTTTTTCTATTTTCCTTTTTTGGTACTGGGAATTGAACCCTAGCCTTGCACATGCTAGGCAAGCATTCTACCTCTAAATTGTATCCCCAAGCCCCTTGTTCTACTTCTATATTGGGGGTATGTGTGTGTGTTGGGAGGCAGGGACACATATAACTTTCTCTTTCTCTCTTTTCCATAGGTCTCTGGATCAAGGGAAGCCACATCTGGACATGATATAATTTGTAAAGATCTACTATGATTAGATGGGTCATTTGGTTTGTCTCCCTTGGGGAGGGGATGCATTTGTTTTGTATATAGAAAACAATGCAAAGGCAGTAATTGTGATGAAGAGAAAGATTTTATAATTGTTCAAAAACATTAACTGGTGCTCCCTATGGGGCTCAATCACATCAAAAGATTGTTCCCACTCCCATGACATCAGGTTTGGATATATGGCTTGCTTTAGTCAATGGAACTTGAGTGGAAATGACACATACCACATCTGTGAAGTTAGAGTCATCACAGGCCAGTCATGGTGATATGCACCTGTAATCTCAGCAGTTTGGGAGGCTAAGGTCAGAGAATCCAAGTTCAAAGACAGTCTCAGCAACTTAGTGAGGGCCTAGGTAATTTAGCAAGACTCTGTCTCAAAATAAAAAATGGAATGGGGATGTGGCTCAGTGATTAACATGGGTTCAATTCCTGATACCAAAAATAATAATAATAATAATAATAATTTTAAAAAGAGCCATCACAGGGTCTGCCATCTTTCCTTACTTTTCTCTGTTGAGATTGGTATTTCCAGATTGAGCTGTTCCTTAAGATTAGATTCTGGAATAAAGATGACATAGACTTGGGAGGGGGTAGTTCAGTGGTAGAGCACTTACCCAGCACGTGCAAGGCTGTGGGTTCAATTCCCAGCAAAACACGCACACACGCACGCGCGCGCACACACACACACACACACACACACACACACATGATGGTATAGAACAGAAGGACAGCTGTCCTGTGGAAGACACGGAGTTATACTCTGTCAGAAATGAGTACTTTTTGTTGTGAGCCACTGAGATACTTGGGTTGTTACTGAAGCAAACTTGATCCTAGCTGATTGATAAAAGTTCCCTACAAAATTGAAAGCCTCTGCTCAGTTCTCCTTTTCCATCACTATGATAATTTTGAATACCATCATGAATGCTAGCGATATTATGAGGTCTGAGCCTTTTTCCCCTGTTCAGAGATGTTTACCCTCAGGTCCTATCCAACGAGGCCTCTTGATTCTTACTGGCTCTTTGTAATTACTCACATGGATGAGAAAAATAACTTTGGAGGATAGGACCCAGATCTGAAAAATAACTTTGGAGGATCTGAGCCCAGATCTTCTAGTATCAACTTGGCACCTAGTAAATGTTACCTCCTAAGACCATGGTGGCATCCTTGCAGAGGAGCTGTCCAGAAGGAAAAAAAAAAAAGAGGAGAGAGAGAGAGAGAGAGAGAGAAAGTAAAGCCTAAACTTGTCTTAAGTCCATGGATACCCACCCTTCAAAGCAGTGTCAACCTAATGGATAATAAGTGGGAATTCTACATTAGTTTGTGTATGGATACAGTGGCATCAAACAGCCAGATTAACTGTGCCTTAAGATAGAAATTTCTCTCTTGTATAAAAATCCAAGTTAGTAGTATAGTGAGTCTTTCCAAGAAGTCATCAAGACTCAGTTTCTTTTTATCTCATTGCTGTTTCATCCCTAGGGCACTGCCCTTACCTGGTGACCCAAGATGGTCCACCCCACATCCACAGTCTCACCCTTGTGAAGTCAGGAACTTGAAGTGGATGGCTTGCCCTTTCCCCGAAATTGCATGACTCAAGTTTTACAGATCATTTCTGCTCTAATCCATTAGATAGAATGCAAGTCACAAGGCCACATCCAGCTGAAAGGATTGCTGGGAAACATAATCTTTACCCTGAGCAGCTTTTTGCCAAAATAAAAATTCTTCTACTCTGAAAGGTGGGGGGAATAAATATTGGAGGACCACTAGCAGCTACAGCCAATAGTCTGTTACCCCAACTGTATTAATTTTCTTTTACTGACATGTCAAATTATCACAAATTCAATGGCTTAAAACAACATACATTTATTCTCTTATAGTTCTATAGGTTAGAAGTCCAAAATCAGTTTCACTGTGCTCAAGTCAAAGTGTCAGCAGAAAAGGTTCCTATTGGTGGCTCTGATGGAGAATCCATTCCTTTGCCTTTTTCAGCTTTTAATAGTTGCCTGTGTTCCTTGGCTGGTGGCCCCATCCTTCATCAGAAAGCACATCTATTCAGTACCACACCATCTTCTCTTCTGTGTCCCTCTGAGGAGGACCCTTGTGATTACATTAGGACCCATACAGATAATCCAAGACATACTCTCATCTTAAGCTGTTCATCACACCTTCAAAGTCCTTTGTGCCATAGAAGGTGACATTCACAGATTCCAGGGATTGGGACATGTATATATTTGGGGGGCCATTCAGCCCTCCATACCACCCTTACTCATTCACTTATTCTTAAATATTTATTGAGCAAGACCTATGTTCTAGGCATTATGGAATGTGATGGAGAAACAAACAAGAGCATAAAGACAAGGATTCTGCCTTCATGGAATTTGTATTCTAGTGGGAGAAGTCAAATATATACATTGGTAGGCTATTCTAAAACTGTAACATGTAAAAAATTAAGCATTTTAATATGACAGAAAAATTGGCTCTAGCTGTTCTAGCAGGTATTCATGAATGGTTCTTAGAAAAAGGGACTAATCCAAAGGGCAAAACTGAGAGCCTAGAGGGCAGAAAGTCAGTAAGAATTTTTTTTTTCTTCTGGTCCTGGAAACCTGTGGAAATTTTCCCATGTGGATTTTGAAATTGCTTTGGATTGGCGACTGCTGACCTTCTATCTGTCTCCTCTTTTGTACCAATCTCTCTTAACTATTATCCTATGCCTACCCCATTGTATATCAGAAGCACAGGACCTGTCCTCCCGCCCCCCAGTATTGGGGATTGAACACAAGGCCTCGCATATGCTTGGCAAGTGCCTTACCACTGAGCTACGTCCCCAACTTTTTTTTTTTATTTTTATTTTGAGACAGAGTTTAGATAATTTGCTGAAGGCTGGCCTCAAACTTGCAGTCCTCCTGCATCAGCCTCCCAAATAGCTGGGGTTACAGGTGTTCAGCCCTGCACCCAGCAGGACTTGTTCTCCTTGATTGCACAGGACCACCAATGGAAACTATGCTCCAGAATCTATTATACCCAGACCCTTATCTATATATGATTTATATGAGATTTGGGACGTTTGAGACTTGATGTTATAACAGGTTGGGACTTTGATAGGAATGTATTCTGCGTGTGGGACACACATGACTCTTAGAGGGCTAGAGGATAAAATGTGGTAGATGAATTAATGGTCCTGAATATTCCATGCTCTAATCCCAAATAATATCTCATATGGCAAAGGGACTTCACAGATGTAATTGAGGTTACTAATTAAGGTCAACTTAGGTTAAAGCAGGGAGATTATCTTGAATTATTCAGGTGGGCCCAGTGTATCACATGAGCTCTTAAAAGCAGGGAAGTTTCTCCAACTAGCAACAGAGGAAGGCAGAATAAGGCAGAGGAATTTGAAGCAGGAGAAAAACTTGGTGTGGCTTTGCTGGCTACCAAGATGGAGGGGCCCCCAGCCAAGGAATGTAGACATCTTCTGGATGCTGAAAACAACCTATGGCTGATAGCAAAGAAACGGGACCTCAGTCCTATAGCCACATGGAACTGAATTCTCTCTCTCTTTCTCTCTCTCTCCTTCTCTCTCCCTCTCTCTCTCATATTGGTGGCTAAACCAGAGATGCTACAACACTGAGTTATACCCCCAGGTCTTTTTATTGTTTGAGAAAGGGTCTCTTGAAGTTACTGAGGGTCTTGCTGCATGGCTGAGGCTGGTCTCCAGCTTTCAATCCTTCTGCCTCAGCCTCCTGATTCACTGGGATTACAGGCATGTGCTGCTGAGCCTGGCTTGGAACTGAATTCAGTTAAAAACTTGGATGAGCCTGGAAGAGAATTCTACACTGAACCTCCAGATATGATCCCAGGCTTGCGACACCTTGACTTAGCCTTGTGGGACCTAAATAGAGTACTCAATAGAGTCTGCCTGGACTTCTGACCTACTGAACTGAGATAATAAAAGGGTATTGTTTTAAGCTGCTAAATTCATCGTGATTTATTATTCAGCAATGGAAACCTAATACAATGACATTTGAACTGAAACTTGAAAGAAAAGAGCATCATGGACAAATGTAGGACGGTGGGTTCCATCTCCAGGAATGGCAAGTGCAAAGGTCCCAAGGCTGGGAAGAAACCAAGAAATCAACAAAAGCTTGTGATGGCTGGAGTCCGAAGAGTGGAAGGAATAAATAGGAGATGAGGTTAGAGCTGGGGCTGAGACTGCAGAAAGCCGGCTCTCATGGAGGGATTTGTTGAGTGGGCTGTGGGGTCAGTAATCATCCACAACTGGTCTCCAAATCTCCTCAATTGAATCCAGAATGAATGTTTTGCCTACAGAGCCTTCCCTACCTCTGCCTCAGCCCTGGTCCTAGAGTATTCTCCAGTGAGGAGCCCTATTTTTTCTTTGTCTTTTCTTTCTTCTTTTCCTCCCAGCACTGGGGAGTGAACCCCAGGGCATCTACCACTGAGTTATATCCCCAGGCCTTTTTGTTTTTTATTTTGAAACAAGGTCTGTTTCCCAGGCTGGCCTTGAACCCGTGGTCCTCATACCTCAGCCTCCTGTGTAGCTGGGATTATAGGCAGGGGCCATTGTACCTGGCTTTTTTTTGGGGGGGGGGCGGGGAAGTATAGGATATTAAACCCAAGGCCTTGGGCGAGCCCTGGTTTATCTAGTTGTTTGGGTGGGGAGGGGAAGATAACCACAGTCCCCAGTGCAGACTGAGTTCCTGTCAGTGAGTGCCCAGCAGCAGAGGCACTCACCACCTGGGAAGACCCTGGAGGAAACTGGGGAGGTAAAAGAAGTTGGGGCAGAAATGAGGTACAGAAGTTAGATTGTCTAGACATTTCCCAGATAACAAAACTGGACAAAGATATCACAAGAAAACTATAGATTAATATTCTTATGAATATAGACACAAAAATCATCAACAAAATACTAGCAAACCAATCCAACAATATATAAAAAGGGATTATACAGCATGACCAAGTGGGATTTATCCTGGAAATATAAATTAACAATCAATTAATTCATACAGGCTATTAACAAAATAAAGAAAAAAAAGGTTGGGGATTATAGCTCAGTGATAGAGCACTTATCTAGCATGAGCAAGGCCCTGGCTTTGATCCCCGTACCTCAGAAACAAAAACAAAAACATATGATCATCTCAATAGACACAGAAAACACATTTGACAAAATTCATAATTTAAAAAAGCTTAGGACAACAGAAGTAAAAGGAAACTTCCTCAACTTGCTCATTATCAAAAGGCATCTATGAATAATTCACAGCAAATTTCATAATTAATTGGGAAAGATCAGGTGCTTTCTTCCTGAGATCAGGAACAAAACAAGAACATCTACTACCAGCACTTCCATAACACATGTTTTAGTCCGGAAAATTAAACAAGAAAAAGAAATAAAAGGCATCCAGGTTGAAAGGGAAGATCCATTTTCAGATAACATGATCTTGTATACAGAAAATTTTCAGGGATACACACACACAACACACACACAAAACAAAACCATTAGTCCTAATAAGCAAGGTCAGCAAGATTGTGAAGCACACGAATAGTACATAAAAATATATTTCTCATCACTAGCGATAAATAATCCAAAGATGAAATAAACAATTTGTAATATCAACAAAAGGAACAGAATATTTTGATATAAAATCAGCAAACTGAGTATACAACTTATACACTGAAAACTATAAAATACTATTGAAAGAAATTAAAGACCTGGGCTGAGGTTGTAGCTCAGTGTCAGAGTGTTTGCCTTGCATGTGTGAGGCACTGGGTTCGATCCTCAGCACCACATAAAAATATATATAAATAAAACAAAGTTTAAAAAAATAAAGATCTAACTAAATAAAAAAAACCTCATTGGTCAGAAATTGTTTTTAAGAGCATTCCTTTTTAAAAATTTTTTTAGATGTTGATAGACCTTTATTTTATTCATTTATTTATATGTGATACTAAGAATCAAACCCAGTGCCTCACATATGCTAGGCAAGCACTCTCCCACTGAGCCACAATCCCAGCCCCAGATTTAATATTCTTAAAATGGCAATATTCAGCGAGGTGTGGTGGCACACGCCTGTAATACCAGTAACTCAGGAGGTAATGCAGGAGGATCTCAAGTTCAAGGTCAGCCTCAGCAACTCAACCCTGCCTCAAAAAGGGGGCTGGGATGCAGCTCAGCTTGGGATGTAACATGACCCTGGGTTCAGTCTACAATACCCGCCCCCACACACACACTCACACTCACACACAGGCACAAGCACATGCATGCACAAAAGTGATAAAACAACTCACGCAATGGGAAAACATTTTGCAAATCAGAACAAACCTGTATCTAGAACACAGGAAGAACTCTTACCTCTCACCAATAAAAAGACCCTCCAACCCCCACCCGGGGCTGGGATTGTGGCTCAGTGGGAGAGCGCTTGCCTAGCATGTGTGAGGCATTGGGTTCGATCCTCAGCACCACATGAAAATAAATAAAATAAAGGTATTGTGTCCATCTACAACTAAAAAAATTTTTTAAAAGGACCCCTCCCAAAAAATCTAAAAATAGGCTAGATTTGAATAGACATTTCTTCAAATGGCCAATAAATACATAAGCTCAACATCACATGCAATCAGGGAAACACAAATCAAAACCATGAAATTCACACAGTAGAATAACTATAATAAAAGAGACAGATAAGAACAAGTGTTAGTGAAAATGTAGAGAAATTGGAACATTCAAACCCTGTTAATGGGAGTGTAAACTAGAGCAGCCAGGAAAACAGCCTGACATTTCCTAATTAGTTAAACATATCCACTCTTAGGTGTATATGCAAGAGAACTGAAAACATGTCCACACAAAAATCTGTATGAGAATGTTCATAGCAGCATTAGTCACAATGGCCAAAAATGGAAGTAACTCCAAAGTCCATCAACCAATGAATGGATAAACAATGTGATATATTAATACAATGGAATATTATTTGACAAAAAATTGTGATATAAACTACAAAATGAATGGACCTTGAAACCATAAGGAAAAGTCAGTCACAAAAGACCATTTACTTGAAATGTTCAGAATAGGCAAATTCATAGAAGATGGATCAATGATTAATTAGGGCTTGAGGAGCTGTGGCAGAGAGGAATAAGGAAGAATAGCTCGTGGATATAGTTTTTTTAAGGGGATAAAAACGTTCTAGAATTAGATTGTGATGGCTGCCTGACATTGAATAAAGTGAAAAACAGCTAAATGCTTTAAATGGATTAATTTTTATTGTATGTGAATTACATCTTTAAAAGGCTATTAAAAATAATTCTTAAAGTCAGTGTGTGTCCTTACAGAGCTTGGACTAGGATATAGAATACCTAAGAGTGTCAGAGAAGGGATGGATTGTCTGGGCTTAGAAAGAACTGTGGATCTTTCCTAAACATTCATGGGACCCATGCCAGCCTTCATTGTGGGTACCCATTAGCATAAATGGTATCTGTGTGCCATTCTTTTTTTTCCTTTCTTTCACAGTGCTAGGGATTAGGGATTGAGCCCAGGTCCTCACATTGGTTATGTCTTTCAGGGAAAACTATTTATCATTCACTTTTCCTCCATTGGTTCAATTATATTGATCATAAACTAAATTCACAGAAATATTCAGAGCTATTTCTGAACCTACTTTCTCACTCCATTTATTGATTTTGTACCAGTAATAGCCTGTTTTTACTCCAGTGCTTTGGTGTTTGATTATCTAGTAGTCAAATATACCATCTCTACCTTTAAAAAAAATATCATGTGCTGGAGACGTAGCTCAGGGCTAGAGCATGTGTGAGGCCCTGAGTTGAAACTCCAGCACACACACACATGCAAGAAGCATTGCATATGACCTGTGAATTTGTTAATACAGTTCTTAGGATGGCAATAAATTCAAGAATTAAATTATGGAGAATTAGCAGTTTTTAATAATGACTTTTTTTCATTCAGGTACATAGATCTACTTAGATTTTGTCCTTTAGGCTAGATAGATCATTTTCTTTCTTTCTTTTTTGTTTTGGACCAGGGATTGAAGATTGAACTCAGGGGAATTCGGCCACTGAGTCACACCCCCAGCCCTATTTTGTATTTCATTTAGAGACAGGGTCTCACTGAGTTGCTTAGCGCCTTGCCCTTGCTGAGGCTGGCTTTGAACTTGCAATCCTCTTGCCTCAGCCTCCTGAGCTGCTGGGATTACAGGCGTGAGCCATTACACCCAGCTATATCATTTTCTTCATACAGGTTTTGCACATTTCTTGTGAGATTTATTCCTTTGTAGTTTATGGGTTTGTTGTCAATAGAAACCTTTTTCCCCCCCAAGTGTATTTTCTTACAAATTTTGCCTCGGTTTATTATCCGTAAAAGGAAAAGAGAACTACTCAGTAAAAGGCTTTTATGGTCATAAGTATGGACCAAACAAAGCTAAATAGATTTACTCACTGCAGTATTTAAAGCCTTTTATAAAACTTTATATTAGCTGGGTATGGGGACTCATGACTAATTCTAGTGGCTTGGGAGGTTGAAGCAGGAGAATCTCAAGTTCAAGGCCAGCCTCAGAACTTAGCAAAAAAAAGAAAAAAAAAAGGTTGCATCTCAGTAGCAGAGTACCCCTGGGTTCAATCCGAGTACCCCCTCACATGCACAAAAAAATTTAATACAACTTTTAATCACCAAGAATTCCGAAGAAGGGTATAGGGAATTTCCTGTATATACTTGGTCATGGAATCCTTTGTCACAATACATTCCTAAACATACTTTGAAATATGATGCATCCAAAGACCCTTCTAGTTTCTGATCTGTTGAACCAGGCTTCATCACTGGATCTTATCTGGCACCAAACTCCCAACCCACTCACCCCCATCCAGAACACAGAAGACAACCCAGTGTGAAAGTGAATGCTTTAATGAGTGTTGCTCAGAGAGGACCCTGTCACAGCTGCTGCCAGGCTCCACTATCCCCAGCTGTCTTAGGTGACAGGTGAGCTTGTTGCCTAGGGGTAGGGATCTGAAGTCTATAGAGTGAGCTGGGCGCAAAGCAGTTCAGGAGGCACCCTGTCAGGGCTGGATTCCAAGGAATGTGGTAGAGAGAACCACCAGTTTCAGGCTGGCCCCTCTTCAGGCATTCCTAGCAAAGCCACAAGGGGCTCCAGGGGCGTGGGGGTTCCCATGGGCACAGGGTGGGTGCGTTCATGCTTGCGTAGGTCACTGGCACTCAAGAAAGCTTTGGGACAGTGGGAGCAGGCATAGGGACGCACAGAGCTGTGGGTGCGACTATGCTTGCGCAGCCCAGCCCTGTCTGAGAAGCTCTTGCCACATTGGGTGCAAGGGAAGGGCCGGAGTTCCGGGTGTGAGCGCTCATGTCTTCGCAGCAATGTCAGGGTGGTGAAGGTCTCCTTGCACTCTCGACAAACAAACTGTGGTGGCTTCTCATCAGCTTCCTCACCTCCCACCTCTCCTGTTCCTCCCAAGGAACTGGGAGCCTCTCCAACACCAGCATCCCGGCACTCCACATGCTCCACCGTCATACCAACCACTTGCCACTGTGTGGCCATCACACCACCTGACTCTGGGGGCAGCCCTAGCAGTCCTGCTGGAGGGTCCCCTAACCCTGTACCCGCTACTGGGGCAGCAGAGCCTTCACTAGCAACACCGACAGGCAGCGCCAGTCCCACTACCAACTCCTGTTGAGGGGTAGCCCCAGAGGCCTCGCTACCTCGATGGGTCCGCTCATGCTTCCTGAGGCTCGATGACACCACAAATGATTTTCCGCAGGCGTTACAGTGGAAAGGGCGCTCACCGGAGTGCACCCGGCTATGCTTGGTGAGACTGGCACGCTCAGCAAAGGCTCGCCCACACTCCTCACAGCGGAAGGGCCGCTGGCCAGAGTGCACCAACGCGTGCCGCTTGAGGTCCCAAGACGCCACAAACGTCTTGTCACATTGCAGGCACTTGAAGGGTCGATCGCCTGTGTGCACCCGCCGGTGCATGGCCAGGTCTGCCGGCTGCCGGAAGTCCTTGCCACATTTCTCGCAGCGGTAAGGCTTCACACCCTCGTGAGCCCGCTGATGGCGTCGGAAGCTCGAGGGATCAGAGAACATGCGGCCGCAGCGTGGGCACAGGAAGGGCTTCTCACCAGAGTGAGTACGCTCATGGCTCTGGTAGGAGCTGAGCTGTGTGAAGCCCTTGCCACAGGCTGGGCAGCGATAGGGCTTTTGTGCCGCGTGAATACGCTGGTGGCAGGTGAGAGAAGACGAGCGGGAGAAGCTCTTTCCGCACTCAGAGCAGAGGAAGGGGCGCTCACCAGTGTGGGACCTGTGGGAGTACGGAAGACCAGGCATGAAGGTGACAGACCAAGAAGATGACTGAGTCCTTCTCTCTCTCTAGATTGTAACTGAGGGGCCCTTGACCCAATCCCCAGGAGTCACCAAGGGCTGCACCCCAGAAAGAAACTTTCAGGTACACCGAAGAGCTAGGCAGACCAGCCCTACCCACACCTGGGCTCCACCGAACACCCTCTAGGAGGCCCAAGGTCAAACCCTGCCCCCTTTCCTGCTATCGTACATCCGAGGCCAATTCAATGCCACCCTCGCTCAGGGTTCCACCTCGGGATGGTCAGCCCGTCCCCCAAGCCCACCCCGTCCGACCAGGGACACCTACTTCTCCAACGTGCCCTGTACCCACCTTCCCATTGGCTCATTTTGTTCTTTGAGACTCAACCCCAGCCCCCGCTGGTTACAGCAGCAGCAAAGGTTTTCCCACCCTCCGAACCCAGCCCTCACCGCTCGTGGTTGCGTAGGTCCTTGAGCTCGGCGTAGGCCTTGCCACAGCGCTCACAGCCGTAAGGCCGTAAGCCTGCGTGCGTTCGCCGGTGCTTGCGGAACACCGAAGGGTCCGCGAAACTCTTGCCGCAGTCTGCGCAGGCGTAAGGCCGCTCTCCGGTGTGACCGCGCTGGTGGATCTTGAGCTTGGACAGAGCCCCATAAGCCTTGGGGCAGTGCGCGCATCGGAAGGGCAGCTCGCCAGCATGCGAGGCCAGGTGCACGCGCAGACACACGGGCTGCATGAAGCGGCGGCCACACTCTGGGCATGGGAAGGGCTTCTCGCCCGTGTGGCTGCGGCTGTGGCTGCGCAGCTCTGGTGCGGTCTTGTAGGCCTTGGGGCACAGAGGGCATGCATAGGGCCGAGGCTTAGCCGCCGAACCTGATACCTTGTCCCCACTGGCTTCCTCTGCCTTGGGTTCTGTCTCCGGCTTTGGCTTCACCTCAGCCACTTCCTCTGTGCAGTCTGCAGGCGCATGTGTGGCAGCATGGCGTGCTGCCCTGGGAGCATTTGGGAATGTCTTGGTACAGGACAGGCACTTATAGCGGCGGCCAGAGCGCTTGTAGCCTGGCGCTGGGGACCGGGCTTCCGCAGCCTCCACCTCCATGGCAGGCAGGGCTTCTCTGCAAGAGAAGCAAGGTTAGACCAAAGCCACATGTCCTCTGCATTCCTCAAGGTCTCTCTCCTCAGCAAAGCCCTCTCAAAGCTTCAGAGGGAATCCTAACATCTGCATTTCCCACTTGGTTGCTCAGCCCAAACCAAGGGGCTCCCATATCTTCCCTGTCAACCATTCCTAACTCTGATAGTCTGTTTTCTCTGTGATCTACTCATTGAGGGTATGAATGAACCACATAATCACCTCCGAGTGGCTCAGAGAGGAGCTGGAGTCACTTCACTCCCTAACCTCTGGGCTTTTCCAAATGCTGTGGCATTACCAGAATGTGTAATGTCCTCAGCCCAGTGTCCTGGAGCTGTGCCAGGATGCAGTCCTGTGCAGGGTTAGAGGGTAAGGAGGCCTGGTTAAAAGGTCTCCAAAGGCCCAGGGAGGACAGCATTGGGCCCAGGAGGAGCTAAATGTGGTGGTTGACATTGTCTGGAAGTGACAGTCCCCCATGTGTGTGCTGTCTTCCCATTCTGGTCAGTTAACTCTCAGAGAAGCAACTGTTTAGATAATTCTGGCCTTGCACAGCTGCAAGGGACTCCACCCCAGACAGGAATCCTGGTCCACCCTCTGCTCTGGAATCCCTGTTGGGCTTCTCTTCTCCTAACTCTGGTAATGGGGATCTCTTTCTCTCTCAAGGCAACCTGAGCTACTGCTAGCAGTCAGAAACCTTTCTGGGTTATAGCTGATGTAGTGAGTCCTCATGGAACAAAGGGTCTTGCTGGGGTCCTTAACTTTCTGGCCCAGAGCCCAGATACCATCTATCCAGCTGCTCCAGGGATCATGGTTGCAAGGAGGAAATAGGATTAACAGCTGCATTAGTCTTAACACCAGCTCATCCTCCCAGGAGGATGAAGGGAAGAGGATTATAATAGATCCACTTAAGGAGAGCTCAGCAGCTGCAGCTGGGGGGAGTAGGCCCAGAAGGGAGAGCCAGGTGTGCCAAGGCTGGAAGGCCGAGGCTCTACTTCCACTCTGTGGACAACTTACTATGAGATCTCAGTGACATTAGGACTTGTTAATAGGCCCGTTTCCTCCTCTGCTGTACACCTCAGAGGCGTCTAAATTATGACACTGGGATTGAGGAGGAAGATGGAGTTGACCTAAGAGTGTGCTGGGAGAGATACCAATAGAGGCTCAGGGACCCTTACTCCGGGGAAGGAGTTTCTCTGTAACACTGCCTCAAACCTACTCACTGCCTTGCCCCTCACCCCATGCAGCCAGTCTTCTCCCCCAAGTATTGTGTGATGCTCCCTGTGTCCTGCTGAAGAAATTCCCATGGCTTCCATACCATGCAAGTTCCCAGACCTTTCCTCATTATTCCAAATCATACCAATCCTTCACTTAAGCCCTACTTCCCCAGGTTCTTTCTGCAGCTCCTCTGTGGCCCCAGTAACCCTAAGCTTGATTACTTCACTTTTCTCCTCAAATTCCAAGGCTTGAAGGTGAGCTAAAGGGCTTGGATTCTAGCCTTATCAGATGGCTTGAAATCCTCCTAGTTTCCAGGGGATTCTTCCTCATCTCTAGATGAAGTACTCACTATCCCTATCAGGTCATCTCTGGAGAGTCTGCCTGATAAAGTTTCCCTCTTACAAAAAATGATAGCAGATTGGGGGTGAAGCGGAGTGGTCCAGCGCTTGCACATTTACTAAGCGTTTGCCAAATTCCAGGCACTATCCTAAGCTCTGTTTACATGCATTAACTCACTTACCCTTCATGTCAACACCATGAGAAAAGTTCTTTTCACAGATAAAGGAACTGAGGTCCAGAGAAACAATACATCATTGTGGCTTAGTGTATGGACTCTGAAGCCAGAATGCCCAGCTTCAAATCTTGCCTTCATCACTTCCCAGCTGATGCAACTTTGGTTTACTGCATGTCTTAGAACCTCAGTTTCCTCATCTGAAAAATGGAGGTAAAAATTACTCCCCTCAGTTATTCAGTCTTCTCAGAGCTAGACACTTTGCTAAGAATGTTACCTTATTTGATTCTCTCATTGCTTTCTGAGATAGAGAATACTGTCCCCATTTTATAGATGAATAAACTGAGGTTCCAAGAGTGAAGTAACTTACCCATAGTCACACAGCTAGTAACTCAAGCAACGTGGACTTGAATCCAGATATTTAATGTGTTTTAAATTGTTGGATACTTGCTCAGGTGATCTGAGACCTCCCAGAGTTTCTGTTGCCTGGGCCAGCCTCACAGGGACCAGAACCCTGAGCTCAGATTATACCTATGTCTTCTCTCATAGACAGAACTGCCTAGAGACCAGAGCCAGCACCTGTTTTGTCAGAGTACTCAGCCTACTGGTTTTGGGCTCTGGTCCCTATTTCTGGTCCATGCCAGTTCTACCTGTCTTTCTGTCTGGGAAACAAAGACCATGTTGCTGGAGGGGTAAATCCCACCTAAGGCACCTCCCAAGGGAAACAGTGGAGAAGTGCCTGGTTGATTCCAGCAGGTACCCAGCTACGTGAAGAGGGGAGAGCCAGGTAGGTTAGGCTTGTCAAAAACCCACCATTAAATTCTCACTTTCCTGTTTATTGAGGATTCTTCCACCTATCAGTTCCCTAGGGTGATGTTTCTCCAAGTGAAGTCTACAAAACCCCTATGTTATGGTTTGGATATGAGGTGTTCTCCAAAAGGTCTTGTGCTAGTTAATGCAAGAGTATTCAGAGGTGCAATGATCAGATTAGGAAAGTTGTAACCTAATCAGTCCATTCTAAACTGTATGGGCTGTAGGGTAAGGCTAGAGGAGGTGGTCACTGGGGTGAGTGCCCTGGAAGGAGTCCTCTTCCTTGCAGCCCCTTCCCTGCTTTCTCCTTCCTGGCTGTAATGGTCTGAGCAGCTATCCTCTGCCATGATGTTCTGTCTCACCTAGGGCCCAGAGTGATGGAACAAGCTGACCATGGGCTGAACCTCTGAAACCATGAGCCAAAATAAACTTTTCCTCCTCCAAGTTGTTCTGGTCAGGTATACAGTAACAGCAATAGAAACCTAACACACCCTGCGTCAGAATAATCACCTAGGGAGCTTGGGGTAGGACACAGAATCTGTAGACCATACCCTTAAGTCTTTACAGGCTTTTAGGAGTGAAGCATTTTCCCCATACCTCTGAAAACAGTTGTGGAAACTCATTACCCACAAACAAAAAAGTGTTCACAAGGATTCTTATCTAGTCAAGGAACCCAGATTCAAACTCAAGTCTTCAGGTCCCTGGGATGGGCTCTTTTGCTATCAGTTTTTATTCCCTCAAGCTTTTTACAGTCAAATAATGACACTGCTTCCAGAACAAAGACCATTATTTTCCCACAATCAATAAGCCCTGATTCATCTAACTTCTGCCTACCTTACCTCCAACTCCTCTCCCTATTTCTTCATCTCAAAGTTCAACTACTTTCCACCTCAGGATGTTTGCTCCTCAGTGAGACCCACTATTTCTCCAGGATTGTTGTGTAGCTCTCTCTTGGACTTCCTTTAGGTCTCACCTCCCTGCTGCTTCCTCAAATAAGCCTTTCTTGACCACCTTTCTTTTTTCTTTTTTGGTACCAGGGATTGAGTCCAGGGTTGCTGTAACCACAGAGCCACACTGCTAGCCCTTTTTTTATTTTGAAACAGCGTCACTGAATTGCTAAAGGACTTGTTAAATTGTTGAGGCTGGCTTTGAACTTGCAATCCTCCTGCCTCAGCCTCCTGAGTCACTGGGATTATAGGCATGTGCCACCATGCCTGGCTATGACCACATTTTTTCTTTTTAAAAAAATTTTTTTTAGTTGTTGATGGACCTTTATTTTATTTATTTTTATGTGGTGCTGAGAATCGAACCCAGTGCCTCACACATGCTAAGCAAGTGCTCTACTACTGAGCTACAACCCCAGCCCAATGACCACTTTATTAATGCTCTCTGCACCCCTGCTAATCAGTGCCCATTCCCTTTTTTTTTATGGTGTCACCTGGAACACTCTTTAGAAGCTAATTTATTTACTGGTACTGGGGATTGAACCCTGAGGTGCTTTACCACTGAGCTACATCTCTAGTCCTTTTCTAAAACAGGGTCTAAGTTGCTGAGGCTGGCCTAAACTTGCAATTGTCCTGCCTCAGCCTCTCGAGTCACTGGGATTATAGGTATGAACCACTGTGCTGTTCTCTGCAAATTTACTATAGGCCAGATATTATTCGAAGTACTTTTTGCATATGGCTCAAACTAATCTCACAAGGGCTTAGAAATTTCTTATGAACTGAATGTGTTCCCCCAAATTCATATATTGAAGACCTAACCCTCGTTTGTGACTGTATTTTGAGACAGGGCTTTTCTGGAAATATTTAAAATTAAATGAGATCATAAGGGTAGGGTCCTGGTCCAATAAGATTACTGAACTTACAGGAAGAGACACCACAGAGAAGCAAAGCAATGAATCATAGACACAGTCAATATTCAAGGGCTGGTGGCCAGACTCTCAAACTTCTGCTTCTCTGTCCCCTCACTATTGCTTTACTAGCATACACTTTTTGCTAGAATCACACTTTGATTTGATTGTTAATTCTCTGCCTCCAGCATGGGAATCTGGGCTGGTGAGGAGCCAGGAAATTTGATAAATTTGCTTCCTCTATGCCCAGAACTGTTTGGTGACCCAAAGTAAACGTATTAAATCCACTTCTGATGGACTTCAAACCCAGGTCTATAGTCTCTGCCTTCCCCACAGTTCGAGTTTGCAAATCACTAATAGCTATTAATTGAATTTTTCCTCCTTTTCAAGTTCACCAGGTCCAACTATTACCCCAGTATTATTCCAAAGTAGGTTCACTGTTGTGAACAGCTCTGCCTTTGCTTCACTACTAGCCTCGCAGGGAATGGAATTGTTTGGTGTCACTGTCGTAGTGTGGAACCAACACACTCCAGCAGCCGCTGTACTGAAAAGCAGCTGTGGAGCCATGAGGTGCACTGGGTCCTAAAGACTGCCAGGTTTTTTTTTTTTGCAAACCCACAGGAAGGATTTCCAGCTGGTCTCAGAATAATAAGCAGAAGTTTATTTGGGAAAATGAAATAACAGAGATAAGCATAACCGTACTGGCAACTATCTCCTGAGAGGGTGGTATACTTTTCACAGGGCCAGGGAGTTTTAAAGGATTTAAAACTAGTTGAATTTGGAAATCTTTCCCACTCCAAAATCAAGAAGATGCAGATGTTGGATCTAGGAAGTCTTGCTCCCTTCTGATGTGATAAGGAAGGTGCCAGAGCTGAGGAAGGAGCCAAAATCTGTGAAATTCTTGTCTTTTTGGTTGGTATGAAAGTCACAGAAGATCCCCCCTTCAGGTTAACTTGTGTTCTTCTTATCTGTAGGGAGAAGCCTTTATGGACCTGCATTTCTTCTGCAGATAACAGGTAGTTTGCTGAGAATGTAGCATATCCTATTGACTTAACCCAGGATAGGAGGGCAGATAAAATGCTTTTGCAGTTAAGGGTATTTAGCATCAGGATGGTCCTGAGATTTTACAGTGGCAGCTGGTGGGTAACTAGACAAGACATACAGAAGGGAGGGATCATGCTAACACAATGATAAATAAGACAGAAAAGCATTATTTTTTGCAAACAAATAGCATAAAAGTAATCAGTAGTTTTTTATCACTTAGTCCTTGAAAACTACAAAGACAGGAGCTCATACACTTAAGGTAGGGTCTGAAATGGCACTAATTTGTGAGTGGATGTCAATTAATGTTTCTGGAATTAGGGGCTGGGAATGTAGTTCAGTGGTAGAGCACTTGCCTAGCATGCTCCAGGCCATGGATTCAATCCCCAGCACCAAAAAAAAAAAAAAAATGGTTTCTGGAGTTATTAGTGGAGTTGTCAAGAATATATCAATGAGTCCACCTTTGCAGGAAGTTATGAAGATTGGCAAGTCTGTGAGAATAAGCTCAAAATGGCTTAGGACTGGTAGGTACTTCCGCATGAGAATCCTTTTTTTATGACCTTACAGCTTTACTTACTTTTGATATGGTTGACATAAGTGCACTTCTCAAGTTTCATTAAAGAATCATTGTCATCTTCTTTAAAGCATCCACGTATGACTGTGCTTTGGTTATACTTTCCTGATGAGTGTTTAAGATCAAGTAGGTGACGCCTATGGTTGGTCAAAACTGAAAAAAAAATTTTTTTAACTGTTCAGGTCAGCTGAGACTTCTCAGAAGTTACTTTTGGGAACTTGTGAGAAGCCTCTTGGCCCCTTTACTTTTTTCCTTTATCAGTTGAGCCATCTGCCAGGATGGGTCAGGATCCTGCTGACCACAGTGGCTTCCCTTGGAAACATTAGGAGTATTTTCTCCCCAATGACATTCCTCTTTGCAGAACATACACTGGTTCACTTCCTGTTTAGGATTCTTGAAATCCCCCTAATCACAATGCGTGACTCACCTGGAGTTGTAGGGCCCTAACAGGGGTCCTACTGTTCCCTGGGTCCTGGTTCACCTTATAGGGCAAAGGCCAAAAGATGGGCTATGTTTTTTTTTAAGACTTTTTACTTCCTGGGCTTCTCTTAAGTCTTGGTTTTAAACAACCAGAAGGCCAGTTTTACCTGTCTTAAAGTGGGCACAATAGGTTTCAATTTTAATGTCTATAATTTTACAATTAACCTCCCATTTAATTGAGGTCAGCATTTAGTCCTAGGAGCATCATCTCCTATCTGTCCTGTAGGTGACAGCTTATCATCCCAAATGAACTCAGGTTGTCCTGTTAGAAGTAGGACTTCTGCAAACATTAACAGGCAACAGTTATAAAGTTTTACAAGGAAAAAATGAAATTAACAAGAGCAAAAAAACTACAGTTTGTATATTAATTTGTATAATAGTGTTGAACCAAGAAACACAATTTTTATAATAACACTAATGTATCTTTGATAACTACTTAGCCTCCACAAAAACCCATAGATGCCAGGCATGGTTGTGCATGCCTGTAAGCCCAGGGACTTCAAAGACTGACGCAGGAAGACTCAAAGTTTGAGGGAAGCCTCAGCAACTTAGCAACGTTGTCTCAAAGTAAGGAGAACTGGGGATGTAGCTCAGGGGTAAAAAGCCCCTGGGTTCAACCCCCTAGCATCACAAAACCCATAGATAGGGCTGGGGTTGTGGCTCTGTGGCAGAGCGCTTGCCTAGCATGTGTGAGGCACTGGGTTCGATTCTCAGCACCACATATAAATAAATAAATAAAGGTCCATCAACTTGTCAATTCAATCACATGTAAAAATTCATTATAAGTTTTATTTTTTGTTAAAAATCCTTTTGAGCTGGGATTGTGGTTCAGTGGCAGAGCACTTGCCTAGCACGTGTGAAGCACTGGGTTTGATCCTCAGCACACATAAAAATAAATAAAGGTATTGTGTCCATCTACAATTAAAAAATATATATGCAAAAATTATAAATATATTAATATATAAATATATTTATATAAAATATATATGAATGTATATAAATAAAAGATATACCTTTAAAACATATATATTTTAGGGCTGGAGATATAGCTCAGTTGGTAGTGTGCTTGCCTCAGATGCACAAGGTCCTGGGTTCAATCCCCAGTACCCCCCCAACACACAAAATATGTATATAGATAGATACATATATAAACATGTATATCAATATAAATATATATATTTTAAAAATATATATTTTTTATTTGTAGATGGACACAATACCTTTATTTTATTTATTTATTTTTATGTGGTGCTGAGGATTGAATGCAGTGCCTCACATGTGCTAGGCAAATGCTCTGCCACTGAGCCACAACCCCAGCCCCTCATTCCCCCAAATATCCTTTTGAACAGAGTTTTAAACAAGTTTAATTTTAGCCTACTAGGAGACATCTCAACATGGAGTAGGGCAAGAGACAGAACCTTAGTGTAAAGAGTAAAAATTTTTATATATAACACATTTTTTATATTTTTATATGTAACAAGTTACTTCTATATAGTTATGAAACATTAGACGACATAAATAGAACCCGAAAGAAAACTGCTATTTTTATATAAGACCGAGAAAGTCTATTGCTATAAACAATTTTAGTTTCAAGAATACCAACTTGGTAAATGTTTCTTTAAAGTTACATTTTAAAAGCTTTACATCTTAAACACTTAGAGAATGTGAATACACTTAATATACAAAGATGCCAGTAATAATCAGCTTCATAGTTACAGAGATGCTAACATTTTTTTTAAAGAATTTAACCTTTTAAAAACATTTATTTATTTATTTTTTTATGTGGTGCTAAGGATCAAACCCAGTTCCTCACCCATACTAGGCAAGTGCTCCACCACTGAGCTACGACCTCAGTCCTTAACTTAGTTTTAACTTTTAAATAAAAATTAGAATCCATGTTGTAGGATAAGTGTAATAATAGGTCTATGTAGCACTGAAAAAAAAAAAATCAAAGGATAGTTTTAGACTTCTTATACGTTTAGGAAACAATGCTAACGACCACAAGGATTTATTACCTGATGTACAAGTATATCTCTTTTTTAAAAAAAATTTTTTTAGATGTTGATAGACCTTTATTTTAGTATTTATTTATATGTAGGGCTGAGAATTGAACCCAGTGCCTCACATATGCTAGGCAAGTGTTCCACCACTGAGCCACAACCCTAGTCCCAGTTATCTCTTTTTTAAAAAATATTTTTTAGTTGTAGATGGAAACAATACCTTTATTTTATTCACTTATTTTTATGTGGTGCAGAGGATCGAACCCAATGCCTCACATGTGCTAGGCAAGCACTATACTACTGAGCCACAAGCACAGCCCGTAACTGTATTTCTTATGTATAATAAATAGTGATTATCCAATCAAAGCAAATAGATGTAGACCAAATACAAAGGACAGAAATGCCAAGTTTTATTTACCCTTTAATATGTTAAGGTCCAGATAAAGGTATATTGTACAGAAGAGAGCACTTACTGGTTCCTCTAATAAAAATTAAATTTATATAGCTTTAATTTCACAAACTGTTGCATAACATTTAGACAAAGCTCAGATACACATATCTAGTCTCAAATGTACACATGGCTCTGGTCACATATACTTAGGGTGTCAAATGTATTTGTGATACCATAAAATAAGAGTTTTAACCAGAGTTATGAAGCAATCATTTAAAAGACTTACTTAAGCAAACCCTTTAAGACTTGATTTTTTTCTAAGTAATGAAAACCTAATAGACACAATGAATTATCTTGATAACTAAGAGAGATTAATGTTTTAAGAAACCCCTATCGTTTTTAATATATGGAAAGATTTTGGTTTTATGTCAGTACACTAAATTTTGACCATAGAAAACTCCTTAAATTATTTTAGTTATGTTAATTGTAGCCAACTTAATAACACAGAATTTTTCTAAGATTTAACTTCTATAAACTTTTTTGTAATTTAAGAGATATTTTACAACTTGTTTACATCCTTACTTTTGTCTTGTCTTCATTTTTTTCCCATCTTGAACTTTGGGTAAAAAATATTCTTTATCATACAAAAATGCTTTCTCATCCAGAAATATCCCTTTCCTTTTTTCTTACCAAAAGATATCCCTATAACTTGTGTGCGTGTGTTACTCGAGATTGAATCCAAGATGCTCTACCACTGAGCTACATCCCATGCCCTTTTTGAGGCAAAGTCTTTCTAGGTTGCCCAGACTGGCCTCAAACTTGTGATTCTCCTGCCTTTGCCTCCCAAGTAGCTGGGATTACAGATGTCGCCACCACTATTCCCAGTTTATACTTACGATTTATATATATATATATATATATATATATATATATATTTATATTTATATTTATTTTAATACACCAATTTATAAAAACACTTAATAGATCCAAATATAATTTTTTTATAAAAACACTTAATAGATCCAAATATTATTTTTTTTATAATCCAAGAAGCCAAGAATATAGAATTGCTGGGTTTAGTGATGCACACATATAAACCCAGCATCTCAAGAGGCTGAGGCAGGATCAAGAGCTCAAAGCCAGCCGGGCGCGGTGCTGCACACCTGTAATCCCAGCACTTGGGAGGCTGAGGCAGGAGGATCCTAAGTTCAAAGCCAGCCTCAGCAACTTAGCGAGGCCCTAAACAACTCAGTGAGACCCTGTCTCTAAATAAAATACAAAATAGGGCTGGGGATGTGGCTCAGTGGTGGAGTGCCCTTGGGTTCAATCCCCAGTACCAAAAAAAACAAGAGTTCAAAGCCAGTCTCAGCAACTTAGCAAGACTCTGTCTCTAAATATACAAAAAAGGTTTGGAGATGTGATTCAGTGATTAAAATGCCCTTGGGTTCAATGCCCAGTACCAAAACAACAACAACAACAACAACAACAACAATAACAAACAAACCTAAGAATTTATATTTAGTGACTGATGTTTTAGCATTTTAACTTGCAAATTAATCATATACCTCCTCTAAGAAATACGTTTATAATTGTTT
>JAJEJO010053504.1:0-40821 GCA_020662805.1 Glaucomys volans
CTGGATATAAAATTCTGATATGGAAAAGGTAATATAGAACTTGAAGTACCCCACTATGGAAAGAACATTGATATCAGATCAGTTAAAGAGTGCAATTGATTTGAGAATGGTTTAAGACTAGATATTACACGTGGGATACCCTGAAATCTTACAGTTCAAAATGAAAGAAAATTGATAGAGTTTTTCTCAAACTTAACAGCAGTTCTAAAAATTTATGAGGCAAGATCAATAATAAGTTGGGAAGGTAAAAAACTTTCTTAGATCATGAAGGAAAGAAATCAATCACCCACGCTGGAGGAAAGACTGAATTAATTTTCTGTTCTTTCTATAGAAAGCAACAACACAAAACCATTGTCATATGGAAGGGTGGATTTGGCCACATAGCTGAAACAAGGCATGTTAAGAAAATTTAATAAAAATATTGGTTTGCTCTTCAGAATTCTGTGATGCTTGTGGCATCTGATAGATTTTGTGATTTGTTGTGATTTCTCCTTTCATTTTAAATAAATATTTGCTTTTCTAATTAATTTTGTACTCTTTTTTGAGAGGGCCCCTAACATTGAAGTTTCATGTCCACAAAATCCAAGTTTACTTTTGTGCTTGAAACATGTTCAGGGCCTTCAAAGAAGCTGAAGTGTCCCAGGAGACTGACTTCAGTAGCTGTTAATGGCATGGTGAGTGCAAGGCCCTAGAGAAGAGCAGAGGGCAGGGGACAATAGAGGGGTGTGTTTCCTTGCGATCCCCATGCTGGTCTCTAGCTCTGGCAATGGTTGGGTGCTCATTGGCTATCCATAGTTTTCTACTGCTGCCTAAACAAATTACCACATTTATTGACCTTAAATAATACTCATTGGTTCATAGTTCTGTAGGTCAGAAATACTGGTGAGCTCAACTGGGTTTGGCTGTTGGGTCTCAGAAACCTGAAATCCAAGTATAGATAGCACTGGATTCTTACCTGGAGGCTGAGGGGTGGAGGGGGTGGGGATCCACTTCCAAGTACATTCAGGCTGGTGGAAGCCAGTTCCTGTGATTGTAGGAATGAGACACGCATTTCCTGCTGACTTTTGGCAGAGAGCTGCTCCTTTCTACTCCTGAAAGCTGCTGTATTCCTTCTCAAGTGACCACTTCCTTCCTCAAAAGACCAGCAATGTTATATCAAGTCTGTTTTCCAATTTGAATCATTATGGTTTCCCCTCCCACTTTCCTCTGCCCAGCTGGAGAAAGTTCTTCAGTATTAAATACTCTTATGATTAGAGTGGACACACTGGGTAATCTCCCCTTTTAAAGGTCCTTTGTGTGGGATAACCCAATCACAGGAGCAATAGCTTATCACATTCAAAGGTTCTGGGGATTAGGGTGTGGACTCTTGAGACCAGTTCTAGAATCCTGCCTCCTGCAAGTGCATTTGCTGTCTGGTGGTCCTACCATGGCTCCAGTTCTGTCCAGGTCCTGCTAACAGCATTTTTTCCCAGCCTCCTCATGCCTAGGGGTGGTAATGCTGCCTGCTATTGCTAGTGCCTGGGTCTTCACCATCCATGGTTGGTTCCCTCTGCCCACATATCCTAACTAACATTTCTATAAAACTCTCTTCTGTTTCTCTCTTTGAGCATGTCTTGTGTTTTCTGCTGGGACTCTGACTGATTGACTTTAGAAAATAAATCTGGTGAAAAGCCATCATTTTTATGTTCTCTTTGTACTCAGAGAAGATACTGGATCTTAGGCTTCAGGTACCCACATGGGAAAGGAAGGCATTTTGCTGTCCTGTCTTGTGAGTGAGAATGTATTGTCTCTTAAGGGCCCTGCATGGATTCTGGTAATTGTATCAATGTGTAGAATGGGCTTAGACTTCTTAATGTTCAAACATGACATCTTTATTTACCAGTTTTGTGAATGCTTTAACCTCCCTAAGTTTCAGTTTTCTCATCTGAAAAATGGGGATACTAAGAACAGCTCCATGATTGAGAGGAGTAAATGAGTTAACTCACACAAAACACTTCATGGTGCCTGGCACATGGAAGCACTTGGTTGGTAGTGTTGCTGCTGATATTCAACATTGAGGGCTGCTTTGATATAGCTTTGTTCTCCCTGATTTGCCAGAATCAGGCTTGGTAAAGACAACATTTTGCTTGCTTGTCTGTTGTATTTCTATGCTGCTTGCTCCGACTTGTTCTTGCTCTTCATGCATTTTGATTATGCTATCCAGAGACTGGAATCCCAGAAGGCAATCCCACCTTAACAAAGGGACAGTTTATATTTATTTCATTCTCTGTGTTTCCTTTTCTTTCTTGTCTGTTTTGGTGTGTATTACTTCTGATGATATAGAAACCCCTGTCTGCTTCAATTCCATGCAACAAATTCATTTAAAATACATCGTGGTAGAAGAGAAAATTCTCAAAGATTACAAAGGAAGCTCCCTGCCTCACTTACTCTTCCTAGTTTATGATTCAGAGACAATTCCCCCCCTTGAGGATAGTTCTTACTAAGTAGCTTTGCAATTCTTCAGGCTTTAGGATCGTGGTTCTTGGCATTTGGTTCCTGATCAGCAGTGTCAGTATCACCAAGGAACTTGTTAAACCTGAAAAGTTTGGAACCCATCCCAATGTCTAATGAATTAGATATTTTGAGGGTAATGCAGATGTACCCAGAACTTTTGAACCATAGCATTGACAGAAAGGAGCCTTGCTTTATTTACCCCAGTTTTGCACTCAGGAAAAATCAAATGCTATAACCAGTGTCCTTCACCCCTCTGGCCACTCTTAAATTCTCCTTTAAATGCTTCATCCCCAAAACATCTTTTCTTTTAGACTGGACTTTAAAAGTGTAGGGCTGAAGTAATCGTATTTCTCAGATGATGGTACTTTATCATCACTGCTCTCTGCAAGTCTCCTCTCTCATATGTTTGAGCACATGTATGTATTCCCCCATTTTCATTCCTCATTCTTCTTATCATGTGTGTTTAGCATGTATCCTTTGTTGTGTATTTTTGTAAGATGTATATATTGTTTTGTGTATGCACATTTTTATTCACACGAGTGGCATTGTGTTACTTATCTTGTTTTATCCTATTTTTCCACTTGCACTATATTTCAAAAGGCTCATTTTGGTTGCTCTGTCTTCATCTTGTCAATTCCTTCTAACTGGTCACCTGCAGGGTAGATATTCACCATATTTTACCTGATGGACAGGCAGATTGTCTCCAGCTCCCTGCCTGAGTGCTGTGATGAAGTTCCATCCTGAGAGACACCGGCCTGAACTAGTCTTAGAACCACAGCTATCTGCTGACCTAGGCCTTGCCTCAACAGAAGTGTATTTGCTCAGTAGTCTGAGGAGACACTTAAAAAGACTTTACCCAGAAAGAAAAAGGAGTTAGATTAGAGAAACTTGAACCAGCAGGGAGGTCTTGGCGGTATCTCCTATTTCAGGTTTTCTCCTCATCCAGGCTATACTGGCTCAGGTCTGTGTTGCTTGGAAAGTGACATGGATTTTGTTAGGGGGTCCAGGCCCACAAATAGCACAGTTTTATAACACTGGGAGAAAAAACTGAGAGACATAATTATTGGTGTGTCATAATCATGGCAGGAAAGAACCAGTGAAACTTACTCCATGTGTTTAAGACTAAACTGATGAAATAAATCACTACAGCCATCTGCCCATTAAAAAGGAGGGTGGAGGGCCGGGGATGTTTGGCATGATTTTTCCCTTTTGCCTCAGGAATGTGATCTCCTTGTAGTTTTGACAGAAACAATTCCATTTTGGAATATACTTCAATGGACTTTTAATCCTCTAATTAAATCACTCTTCTGGATTATCCAAATACATGTTCTGGGATGAAATGTTTTACAAAAATTTCCTTTAATAAATCCCACTGAGCTCTAACAGAAGCCTAATTAGTCCCTTTACTGGTGTGTTCTGTATGAGAAGGCTCAAGCCAACTGTTGATACTACAAAGTTCTTACTCTGCTAAGAGCTGAAGCCCTGGGTACTTGGCAGTTATTATTTACCCAGACAGATGGTGAATGGGCCCATCATCCCAATGACTTGCATACTAGGAAGAGGAGGGAAAATGCATGCTCACAACAAGAATATTAATTAACATTCCAGATAGTGGCTTTAAGAATTAAACAAATTTTGTTTCCAACTTTGTAGCCACCATGATATAACTTGGGGTCACTAAAGCAGAGTTTAATTTGCATAGGAGTGTGATATTTGTGGGACACTTAAGGTTGCCTCTGATGCTTGGTTTGTAGCTCTTAAGGGTAATCTCAGGGCATGTTCAAATACTAGCTCCCTGTCAAACCATTTGTGACCTCTTACTTCAAGGGGTAACGTGGTGTCCTGGAAAGAGTTTGGATTTTGAAGTGACACTTAAATTTATATTGCATTTCCACTAATAGTTAGATTTGTGTTGTACTAGTTCCTTAACTTTCTGAACCCCAGTCTTCTGAGCTACACAAGAGATGAAATTTATTCAGCAGTATTATTGTGAGGATGAATTCTGATGTCCTAGACAATACATATTAAGTAGAACACACCATTTCTTTATATGTGCTTTTCCAAGCATAGGACTTAGATCTCTACCTGGCATTGACTCCAGTCTTCCTTGTATTATCATTGGTTTTTGAAATGAATTTGTGTAGCCTAGGCTCTGGTAACAAAGCCCTCATGCATGTAATGGTCCAACACAATACCTCGAGGTCTGTAGAAGAGAAACTGTTCTAAGCAACAGAGGAAGATAGGACTGAGAAGGTTTGCACTAAGGCACAAAAGATTTCTTCAATAAACAAAATGATTTTAAGCAAAAGCCAAATTAAGAATGCCATTTTTTTCACTCAAACCTTTTTGTTCAGATAGCTTCAAGGTGCCTATCTACCTTAATGACACATAAAATTGAATGAAAGTAAATCATATTGAGTCCCAGCAGATGCTTCACCCTCTCTTTTGCAAGGATGCAGATTCTTTGAGAGTGGAATCTGCTTAGTATTTCCTGATCTTCCTTTTACCTGATACTTTATAAATGCTAAATTGAAATCACTTGAGACTCTCATCTCCCTGAATGAGATACATCACTACTGGAGACTTACACTGTTTATTCACTACCAAGAAGGAAAGGTAGCTACAATAACCTTGAGGCTAGTGATGAGAAATGGGTCAAAATAGAATCCCAGAGGAGCTGCTGCAAGCCAGGGGGGATGTGCAGCTTACTAAAGGGGTTAAGGAATTTTGCTGCTTGTGTGTTCATATGTACCTCTAAGGATGGCAGGTAATATTAAATGGCAAGTCCTTTCAGTGACTTGATGGCTTTGGTTCCACAGCAGGGGGAGATTCCTGGGGATGATGTGGGGACATCTGGTAGAATGAAGTAAGGGGAAAAAGAAGCAACAGACAGAGGTGAACAAGAGAATGGGAGCAGAGGGGCTAAAGGGTGGGCTGGCTCTGATGCAGGGATGGAAGGAAGGGTGAGAGATGACTCCCATTGTTCCCCTGGAAGCTGCTGCTGCATGTGACGTGGTGTTACTTCCACAGTCTCATGGAATCTTCCACCAAGGCAACCAGACACCCACATGCATGTGAAGGGAGGCATTATTGTGGTGCTCAAAGAAGAGGATAAGGTCATATCTGGGGAAAATGGTGTAGACCAGAGAGATGTGTGGAAAGGCGTGTCGTTATCTAGAAGGCAGAAAAAATGAGGAGACAAAGCTACAAGATCTCGTTCCCAAAACTCAAGGGATTTGTGCTGTCAACAGTTCTTGGCATGGAACTTGTCATCCTTAGATCTGCAAGATCCCAGTGAGTGTGTCTCCTCAGAGGAGAATGTGTCCAGGGTTTGGATCTCTGACCAGGGCTGACCTTTGTGTTCCTCTGACATAGCACTTACCATTTCTGAACTGGAATTTTTCTGTGGGTCTTTAATAGGCTTTTTATAAGCTTCTCAAAGACAGGCTTGTGCTTTACCCACTTTCCTATTTAGCTCTGGAAACTTGCACAAGGTCCGTTTAGTGGATTCCTATTGTAGCGTGTGTGTCAGGAGTCACAGAAACCCGGGTCAGAATCAGCAGAAACTAGGAATCAGCAGGGTGATCAAACAGGATAAAATCGGATTGGAGGTATGATATAGGGTGACTGTCACTCTAGTGACCTGTGTCCAGGACACCCCAGCACACTGGGTGACAAGTGCAAGGAAGCAAGAGTCATTCCAGAGCCCACCAGCTGGTGGCGGTGTTGTCTCACACTCTGTCAAGTGTCTCAGCTTCAGCTCAGCAACAGGTGGTGAGTCCCAGTGTCCTGTTCTTGCAACTGCACAGGCAGGGGAAACAAATATTCATTATCTTCTGGTTTAGGTTTTGCTTTAGGAATTCTAGAACTGTGAATTCTTTTTTTCATACCTTTATTTTATTTATTTTTTTATGTGGTGCTGAGGATTGAACCCAGTGCCTCACACGTGCCAGCAGGCGCTCCACCTCTGAGCCACAACCCCAGCCCCACAGAACTGTGAATTCTTATAGCGACTTTACAATATGGCATCACTATCACCGTTACATATAAACTCAAAAAGAGTTGAGTTTTTGTCCAAGTCACAGAGGAGAAAGACTTGAGACTCAATTTTTCACTATTTCCCTATTTACAATACCTATACTGCACTTATTACCTGAGTAACTGCTATATACTTACAATGCGCCCAATGTTGTGGGGATCCAACAGTTGGCAAGGCGAGTTCCCATCCTTAAAGAGCCTATAGCCTAGATGGGAACTCTGACAAGGTCACAGAAGGGCCAAGGAGACAGGCAGCTGGATATCTCCTCTAGTCACCCTTCCTTTATTCATATGACATGTGCTTTGTTGATGTTTACAATGTTCTAGGACCTGTGCTAGGTGCTGGGGACACTGTGGTCTCCTTCCTGCAACTACATAGCTGTTAATCTATGGGGGACATCTACATTAATCAATGATTTCAGAAACGCTTAATTTCAAACTTCAATAAATGCTATGAATATTACTTAAAACTGAGGAGAGGAATGGCTGAATTTCATGCATTATGAAAGATTCGTGTGAGACAAAATTAATTGCAGGCAGAACTTTTGGGGCTTACTCAACCACTCCCAGATAGGCAGCTTCTCTTTTTGCTACACAATATCTAGTGTGCAAATGTTTAGCTAAATGACATTGCAGATGGAAGTCCCTTTTGAAATCAGGTAGATCACGATTCAAATCTGGTTCTGCTTCTTCCTAGCTGGGTTACATTGAGTAAGTTACTTAACCTTCTTGTGTCTCAGTTTCAAAGGATTAAATGGGTTTGAGGGTGATGATGCTCGCAGGGCAGTTCTCCCAGTGGCCTTGGATCAACCCATTCTCCCTGCTTTCATGCAGGGAGAGTAACAATGCATGTGCTAGAAGTGCAACCTCCTGAGATGAGGAGCCTGGCTGAAGCAGCCCAGGCTCCCCTAGAACAGAACCATTTTTGTTAGCTACCCTCTATTAAAATTTGTAATTATGTGGAAGGTAATATGAAGACCTTCCACCTACTCAGTGAGCCCTGGACAGGTGGATGCAGCTACGTTTGTGTTTGCAGAGCTCATTCCACAATACTGTGGAATTGCTCTAGTTCATTTTGGGCACAGTTCGCTGTGCTCACAGTTCCTATGGAACTACATATTTCTGCATTTAGGCAGTAGAAGAAATAAAAATTGATAGCACAGTGGTCTAAAGATGAAGCAACAGAATCTGGTTACTTCAATCCTGTCATTCTTTGTGCAAATCATCCTTGGAACATTGGCTCATTTTTTGGGAAGCATTTTTTCTTGTGTTTATCAGCTTCTCTCTTTTTAAAGCAGTTAACATACTTATGAAGTGTTAATCTATTACTTCATACCTCTCTACTTTAACATTTATTTCAATTTTTATTATCATTGTCATGAATATATATGCATAGTACAAAAAAAGAAAATGTGAAGTGCTTCAGTGCTTGCATTCCTTGACTGATTACCCATGAAATATCTTCTGGAATCTAAAATGGTATTTGTTTTATTTCATGATTAATACTGAAAATAAACTTATTTTATGGCAGAGGAAGGTGTTAAAATGTCTTACACCAGGTACAAATGTGCAAATTATGGACCATTAATATTATCCTATTCATACATCTTATCTCTTTGTTCAGTTGAAAGAAGTTTCATTGTCTTAATTACTTACGCTTGTCAATAAAATTCTGTTGCTCTGGACCTCGCTGCTTTAGTTTTGTCTTGGAAAAAGATTGAGGTGGATGTGAGGGATATCTCTTTGAGTTGACCACTACCACATAAGAGTTTCTGGAAACTCAGACATTAGTGATCAAAGGACAGAACATTTGTTCTAAAAGCCTCAGTCATGGGAGTAGAGGGAAGTGAAAATTCATGAAGGCCTATAGACCTCTTGTCTGAGGTGCAGGAAACCAGGGTGCTCACTGAGTTGAAGAGCTGAAGTGAGAGTGAAACAACTTTTGGTCATACTTGGGTCTAGGTAGCATCTGTTACTTTATTGGTAGGACTGACTCTTTCTGAGAGGTGTTCTGGGTAAGGAGCATGCAACACCTCCTCCATATTTATTACAGTTTAACCATCTCTCTTGATTACTTGAATGTATGTGATTGCAGTGATCTGGGTTGTGCAATTTGTTGTGCAAAGTTTACAGTTATCTCTCTGATAAGTGGATGATGATACATAATGTGGGTAAGGGAAGAATGGAGGAAGAATGGATTTTGTAGAGGGAAATGAGGGGTGGGGAGGAGGTGGGGGGAAGGAAAGATAATGGAATGAGACAAACCTCATTAACCTATGTACATGTGTGATTACACAAACGTTGTGACTCTACTTCGTGTACCAGAGAAATGACAGTTGTACCCCATTTGTGTACAATGAATCAAAACTAATAATAAAAAATAAAATTGAAAAAAGTTTACAGTTATCACTCCATTCCAGTCTCATTCTCTTCTAGCATTTATTGAAAGCCAATGATGTGCAGGCACTGATCTATGAGTGGGTTTCACTATGCCCTTTCAAGACACACATGAGGTAGAATCAAAGGTAGCAATGTGTGGTGTAAAGAGGCAAGGCTTCACAATTCCATAAACCTACATTCAAATATAAACTCTGTTCGTTCCCAGCTGAGTAACCTTGGGTAAATTACCTAACCTCTCTTAGACTCCACTTTCTCAGGTATAAAATGGAAATAAATAATAACCACGTTGTTGAGTAGTTGAGAGAAGTAAGGTAAAGTGTAAGTAGGCAGAGGGAGAAGCTGAGCCTCAACACAGATAGGAAAGCTTCATCAAATGAATGTTGCAGATGAAGAAGGCCACATCATAAATGACCTGGTTAGGGTAGAAAAATACCAGCCTGTACTACTTTACCTACCTATTTTTATTAGGGTGTCCTCTGCTGTGGTTCTCCTACTGGGGTTGGCAAAACCATACTCCTTTTGTTGGGTGGAGTATCTCAAACGTGGTGCTGATGGAGGTGATGGAATCACGTTTAGGCTTTTCTGAACAGGAGGAGAATATTCCCCAGTGAAGAATCTGAAGTAGTCCGGATAAGGAAGGCAAGGGAATGCTGGAAGTACAGGTGTCCACTTTGTAGTCTGCATTTTTGTTAGCTGTTCAAAGCTCCTGGTGACAATATACATGCCCTTAGAATGCCTGACCTGCTCCCTCAGCCCACCTAGGTGATATGTGGAGACTCTAAAATATTGGTATTTGTAGGTTTGGCCATGGTTGAAGAGGCACTGGGGCCATAATATTGAAATGTATACTGCAAGATGCAAAGAGGCCACATTCAGAAAGATAGGTGGGGGAGTCCTAGTATCATCATCTACATCTCTGAATTAGACATCAAGGTTTTGGTGGTTGCTTTTTTTTTTACCCCTAGTTGCTCTGGTGATAAAAAGGAGCCAAAATCAAGAAGGGGTTGTGAACTGTTGCCATGGGAAAGGGTTTTACCCCTTTAACTTAAAGGAACATGTTGAAGATGTTTTCTCTGAATCCACCTGGGATGCCCTTTCCCCATGAATGTCACATCACATGGCATTGAAACATACAGGATTATGTGATCAAAATGTTTGTTCTATTTTTTAAAGTTACCCTAGGATCTTCAAAAAGTCCTTCAAAAAGCGTTTAGGTACAAATAAGTGATTCACCTGCTTTATTTGTAGTTTTCCTACCTATCAACATGTTGACAGGAAAAAGAGTTCTACTGAACGAGTTTGAGCTCCAGATAACAAAGAGAATTAGATCTTCTGTTTAATTTGTTCCTTTAATAATCCAGGCTCAATAAATGCTCCTGGAATCACCAGGGACCCTTCCACACATTAGAGGCAGTGTTGCGGAAGCAGATTCTGAGGAGTGCAGTGTACAGGATGGTATTAGTTTATACCCTTCGGATTGGCACCTGCAGAAGAGAAGGACTGGAAGTAGGATTAGGCAGAGGGAGAAGTTGAGCCTCAACACAGACCCAATTGATGACAGCCCCGTGGCGAGTCTGTGGGGAACTCTGGAGTGAGAATGGCCATTAAGAGGTGTCTTTAGCGGGGTGGAGATGGTCAGGCTCTTCTTGTACTGCATCAGTCAGGCATTGTAAGTAGGTCACTCTGGGAAGGACATGACCTTGGGGGAGGCAGTTTTTTGTAGCAGAGGCAACTCACTGACAGCTGGAGTCTGTCTCTAGCTGTATGCTTCCAGCAACTGGGGACAAGTTCCTCCTTGCATAGGAAGGTAAGCAGTGCACACTGCACTCAGCACACCTTGGTATTACAAAGGGGAAGGTTCATGTGGTTCTGTGTGTGTGTGTATGTGTGTGTGTGTGATTGTTAACTCTCAACATATTGGAAAAAGGAGACTTATTTCCATCCTGTTTGCATGGTTCGATTTTGTTGGCATAGTGTCCATTGAACAAAAGATGGCACTACAGTGTCGGTTTTGAAGTACTTTGATGCAGCTAGAAATTTTGGCAGAAAGAAAGTAGGACCATCCTATGGTCTTTATAAAGAAAAAGCACAGGAAAGAGGATCATATGTTATTCTCAGTTTGTTTATTTGCCTGACAACTGAAATACTTGAAAGAGGTGACATTCAAGATGTGTGTGTGTGTGTGTGTGTGTTGGCAGTGACAAAGGAGGTAGAAGATGGCAGAGTCACCCATTCCTCCCCTGCTCCTCCCTTCTTTCCTTTCTCCCTTCTTCCTTTGCTCTAGGCTGAAAATACCTGAGGCTAGCTCCTGGGTTTTGGGCTCTGGATTGAACAGCAGAGCAAGAAGAAGGAATAATATCTTGCCTCAGCTTTGGGGAACTTTGATGGAACAAGGAAACAGTACTCTATGTACCTCATAAAATTAACATTATGGGTGCTACACTCCTAAGCCAGAGGCTCAGGGGTGACTGGGGAGATTGGAGAGGAGTTAGAGCCAAGCCTCAAACTGTGGCACAGCTTTTCACTCAGGAGGCAGCTGTAGCACAGGGGCAAGCCCATCGTTTTGGGGTCACATGCCTCCTATATCTGACCTCTACTACCTTCCAGCTGTGTGAACTTAAATGACTTGATCACTCTCTGCCTTAAAATAGCCTTTTGACTGAATGAGGGGATAGCTATAGTTCCTAATTTATATGGCTGTTTGATGATTGAGAGCTAACAAGTGTAAAGTGTTAGTTTATGGCATTTGACAGGGCTTAATAAATGCTATTTTTAATGTTTTCAGTTATTTTCCAAGAGTTCTTGAGTATTTGCACTGTTCTAGGTCCTATGATAGTTGCTTGGAAAGCAAAGATGAAGTTTGCAGAAGACGGACACACCAGACAAAGGAAATCAAAGTGTGAACTCCCAGGATTGAGATATAGGCTGGACTTATGGAAGCAGGAAGAGGGGCACCAAACTCACCTTTTGGGGAGGGGTATCAGTGAAGAGCTTAGGGAAAGCTTCCTGGCTGAGGTTCTTCTTAAACTGAGTCACTAAAAGAGGAGTGAGAATTCACCATGTGAGGGTGGGCATGCATGACTGGGTGAGAACATCCCATATGAGGGCACAGAAGGGAAGCAAATGCAAGATGTCTTCAAGCAGTGAATGACTGTTTATGTTGCCAAGGCAAAAAGTGTGAGTGTAAAGTGGCAAAGGTGTAAAGCGGCAGTGGTTGGGAGGGCTGGGATTTCAGACTTTGTCATGGCTCGAGGAAGTCACTGAAGGGCTGAGCTGCATAGCCTGTGATCATGCCTGCAGAGGGGCTTAAATGTTAATGATGAAGGAGTAAAAGCTGTATAGGACTTTCATATATCATTGTCAGGGGTGTTGGAAGGTTTAGTTGTAAGGTAGATGATCGTATCAGCCCAAGTCTAGTAACTTCTCTAAACTAACCACAAGTTGTGTGTGTGTATGTGTGTGTGTGTGTGTGTGTGTGTATGTGTGTGCATATTGTAAAGATAATGTGTGCTTATTATGAAAATCACCAAGAAGTGCAGAAACCCATGCAGTGAAAAGGTAAACATTCTCCTTCCATTTCTTCAGTTTCCTAATTCTGATTCTTGGCAGTAATGAGAATTTTCTTGAGATTCTTTCCAGACAAGTGAAGACATTCCTACTGGTGTGCTGCTTAGATGCTGGACTCTGAAGCCATCCTGCCTGGGTCCCAATGATAGTACTTAGTTCCTGCTAGCTTTAGGAACTTACCCTTGTTGTATGACCAACCTATGCCTCTGTTATCCTACATGTAAATTGGACACCTTCTCCCCTCCACAGGATTGTTATGGAGATTAAATGAGTTATTATACATAACGTACTTAGAGTAATGGCATATACTATTTGATATTTTTATAGATAATTTCTTAAAAATGATACAGGAACATATTTTAATATTGGTTTACAGTATGCTTTTTCTTCCTAAAGGATCTTGCACATCTTTTCATATCTGGAAGCATAAGTCCACCTCATTGCTTGTAATGCACAACACTGTGTGGCCTGCATATGCTGTAATGTATTTAAACATTCTCATATTTATGGACATTTAGGTTGTTTCCATTTTTCACTCTTAAAAATCATGCTGTGGTGGCTAAATGGTGCACTTGTTCAAGTATTTTGTAAGGTAAATTCCTAAAAATCATGTTGTAGGGAGAGTCCTACTATAAAAAAACTTAAATTTTTTTTTTGGTGAAAGTTGCTGCAAACTGTTCTTACCTTGAAGCCCATTTTTTTTTTTTTGATACTGGGGATTAAACTCAGGGGCACTTTACCTCTCAGCTACATCACCAGCCCCTTTTTAAAAATTTGAGACAGAATCTTGCTAAGTTGCTGAAATTGACCTCAAACGTGATATCCTCCTTCCCCAGTCACCTGAGCTGCTGAAATTACAGACATGTGCCACCAGTCATGGCTCCTGGAGCTAATCTCCAGTGACAGACAACTTCTTAGATCTGTAGATGTGCATCAGGCTGGGATCGTGTTCTGGGTAAAATGTGTTATGTGAAACTTGGGGAGGGACTAGGTCACTGATGTAGCAAGTCCCTTTGGAGTGCAGGGGTTCCTGCTCCTTTTGCCTTTCTTCTTTCACTTATCTTCTTGCTGAGATTCAGAGTTAGAGAGAGATTTTTGTGGACATTGATGGTTTTAACTATGGCCTAAAGAGCCCAGCCCTCTTGCAACTCCCTTGCTCTAGATCTAGGGAAGTTGCATTGAGAGAACTGAGAAAACAGCTGAGACTGACAGCGTGTAGAACCTTCTCATTCAGCAGTAACCCAGGAGCTCACAGATCTTCCAAGAACTGCTGGTCTCTGGAAAGGGTCCAATACCAGACACTCTGGTAGGGTCAGATATATTGCTGCTCTTGGGACAGAGTGTCCCCCAGCTCCCTATCCCTCAGGATATATTTCTACTGGTTCCAGCAGCTCCACCATTCTCTGTTTGTGAAAGACCATGAATCTGCACCTCTGCCACTGTGAGGCAGCCTCCAATCGCATGAGCAGAATGCCATGGGAGCAAGACTCAGGATTTAGACCTTGAGGGCCTGGTGTTATGAGAAGACCTCCACACAGCTGAGACTTGGACATGGGCATCTCCTGTTCCTGAAGAATCCCAGACTGAGACAGGCACTCTCAAGGCAATGAAAAGTGGGAAAGAATAATCTGAGGAACATTCCAGAACTAACCTTCAACAGTGTTTGGAATGCCAGTGAATGAGAAGTTCCAGAGGAGCAGACATATCCAATAGTCCGGTTCTGATGGTGCTGAAAGTTGTGAGCAGGACTGATACCACCTTCACCTGCCTGAGGAGCCACTGGACATCTAGAACTTTGGGACGGGTGCTCAGGAAGGAGAACCGGGCCTCTGTGTGGGCACACATGGTTTATTCTGTTTGTGCTACCACAACAAAGTATTGGACACTGGGTAATTATAAAGTTGAAACTTACTTCCTCATGGTTCTGGAGGGTGAGAAGTCCAAGATCAAGGTTTCAGCAGCCTGGTGTTGAGTGAAGGCTCCAGTCTTTGCTTCTAAGATGGTGTCTTAAGTGCTCTGTCTTCACTTGGCAGAGGATGGGGCAAACACACCCCCTCAGGCCCCACCTCTTCATATTATCACAATGATGGTTAAATTTCAACATATGAGCTTTTCTTTTTTTTTCCCCTGGGCCACGAATCAAACCTAGGGCCTCACACATGCTGGGCAAGGGCACTACCACTGAGTTACACCCCAGCCCAGCAGCAGCATTTATAAACATAAAGATGATGGTGCTCTTTGGACCTTGAGTGGGTGAGTAGATATTTTCAAATTGTTCTTTTAAAACTTGAACCAATTTATACTCCCCAGAGTACAGGCAAGTGCCTATTTCCCCTCATTTTTGACAACAGTGAATATCATCAAACTTTAAATATTTTGCCAAACTGACGGGAATATAAAGTAGTATCCTAATGTTGATTTAATTTGCATTTTCTTAATTATGAATGTAATCAAACATATTAAAATCTATTAACATTAGCATTTCTATTGGGTTGTCTGACTTTTCTTTATTGATTATAGAAGTTTATCTTACAGGAAGGAAATTAGCCCTTTGTCTAACAAATGTATAGCCAATATTCTCCTAAGTGTTCTGTGTTCTTTTGACTTTGTTTTTTTGTGCAGATGACTAAAGATTTTATGCAAATTTATTAGCCTTTTCCTTCAGGGCTTCTCAGTTTTATGTCATGCTTAGAAAGTGTTTCCCACTCTAAGATGATAAAAGTACATATTCTCCTCAGTTTACAGTGGGATTACATCCGCACAAATCCATTGAAAGTTGAAGATATCTGCAAATGAAAATGTGTTCAATGCACTAGCCTTTCAAACGTCATAGCTTAGCGACACAGCACACTGTACAATTGTTCACCCTCCAAATCACAGGGCTGACTGGGAGTGGGGGGTTCAGTGCCACACAAGAACATCGTACTGCATGTTGACAGCCCCGGAAAACAGCAATATTCAGTAATCAAGGTGGGGTTTCCATTGAGTGTGTATTGTTTTCACATATTATGAAATTTAAAAATTATAAGTTGGGAACTGTCTGTATTAGCTCATTCTTTTCTATTATTTTACATCTTTAATTTTAAAGTAAATTTAAAAATTTCTGAAATGATTTTTTTTTGCTTAAAATAGAAGAGGATATTGAAGAAAGCAAACAAAAGACCTATCCATTATCCTGATACCCAGAGAAACTCTATGTTAACAGAGATTAACAGTTAAGAAAAAAATTACACATGCATAATATCTTAAAAAATTAATAGTACAGAATGTAAATATTAAACACTATTTCTCTTTCTTACCCACGCCTCTCCCATGAGGTTTACCTACCACCAATTTACTATATCATTTCAAAAAAACCACTCATCTTTGGCATATATAAATCTTTTGAAGATATATAAATTATGCTGTTACTCTTAATTAGTCCTTAAAAATACAATGAAAAAGAATATAGTTTAAAGATCTCTCTGGAATTTGTTTTGGTATAGGAAGTAAGGCAGAAATCCAGGTTAATTCTTTTTCTAAAATGCTGGCCAGTAATCCTAGTGCTTTTTGTTGATAAGTCTGTTTTTTCCCTGATGATTTGAAATACCTACTTTTTCATGTATCAAAGGTCTCACTCTCTCTACTTAGAAGGCCCGGATTTTGTCTTCATCTCTGTCACTAATTTTCATGTGACCTTTGAAAAGCCTCAGTTTACTTCTGTGTAAAATGAAGGATCGAGAGAGAGACTGCTCAGTGTTCTTTTTGCTTTAACGCTGTATGTGGATGCTACGACTCCATAGGGAGATCAGATTCTCCTTTTCGGGCCCCTTTCAATGCTCTGGGGATAGGCTCCCCATCACCAGGTGCCCATGGTCTGTTTCTAGACAGTCATGACTTGTGTGTCCTCTTACAGAAGTAAGTAAGAGGGTCTTAAGAAGTGGTCCTTAACTTGCATCTCTGGGGACTGAGGATAATGAAGATAGTAAGGGAAAGTGATCTTTAAACGCTTTGTGAAAACTTTATAAAAATCAGGACCCACAGAACCATGCCAACACTCGCCTTCCTGGCTTTCGGTAAGAAGCCCATCTACAGTTAGCTCACACTAGTTCATGGTGGCCAGAGGAGAAGTGAACGTTGGTCGAAATCTGATGCTCCGCAAATAGCATAACTCCTTTGGTTCTCTCCAAAATCTTGTCAGTTCAGCACAATCATTCTGTTTTTAAGATGTAAGCAGTCACTTGCCCTCGGCCACCCAGGAGGTCAATAGGTTTTAATTATTTTTCACTGAGCAGATTTATTTAACAGACCTGACATATGCCCAATTCTGCCGTATGCTTTCATAATTTGCCCATTTATCAGAGCTGTAATTTAGGCAAATATTTACTTTTCAAGTATTTTATGTAGTCTACTGTACTACAATCCAAGTTTCATTTTAATTACATTATGTTAACAATAGCTATTTGGTGGAAATTTGTAAAATCTAATCTTCCCCCAACTCTCTTTTTTTTCCCCCATTAACTTGCAGTTAAATCATACCATGGGGAAAAATTTTAAAAGTATGCACAAGGTTGAGCTGCTGTTGTAGCTCTGTGGTAGTATGCTTGCCTAGCATGTGTGAGGCCCTGGGTTCAATCCCCTGTACTGCAAATAACAACAAAAAGGTAAAAAACCAAACATCACCGTCATTAACAACAAAACCAGAAAAAAAATGAACCCAGGAGTTCCTTTTTGAATTGATGCACATCATTTATACAGAATGATGGGTTTCATTATAGCAACTTGTGCATACATAAAGACGATTCTAGGGTTCAAATTCACATCTACACAACAAAACTTGACCTGTACTTGCCATACTCCAGTCCCTAGTAGAGGTATGATTGGTAGTTAAATATATTCTTGATTAATTTAAAAAGGGGTAACGGATTTTTCCCCCTTGGTAGACCATCGTTGTACAATTCTATAAAAGTTGTCCCTTGTCAAGTTTCTGGGCTCTGGAACCTGGGCTTTGGCCCTGGGATTTAAGAAGTTGTGGTGTCCCAGAATTCCCATTAGGTGGCACTGTAAGCTTAGCAATAGAGTCAGCCTTGGGCAGAAGTCAACTGGAGTCCACAGGTGCCTCTGGAGACCTGCACACAGATTCAGTTATCTCCCTGCAGATGGAATTTCCCTGTATGTTTACTCTGAACTCTTTCAGGCAGGGTACAGTCAAGTTGATTCTCTTTTGGGTTAAAGATGGTCTCAGGAGATGGAGCTGAGTATAGGGTCTGTCTCCTTGGCAACTGAATGGACTTGGGAGCTGATGGTGGGGAGATCTTCTGCCACTACTTTTGCTATGGTGTAGGCAACAGCATTTAGTGAATGTGGATTGGAAGAGCTTGTTGAAAGGGTTGGAATGAGCTTTTAAACCCTGTGACCATGCTGAGCTAGGGTTGAGAACAAGGAAGAATCAGTATAAAGGAGGTGAAATCCCCATCATTGAATGCCTACCTTGTCCCAGGCACTGGGAAGAAAGCTTTCTCTACATTTTCTTATTTAGTCATCACATTAATCCTGTGAGTTAGCTTCTATTATTGTCTCCATTTTATAGATGAAGAAACTAAGCCCTGGAGAGATGAAGGGACTGTCCCAAAATCGCAAAGCAGGACATTGTCCCTGTCTAAGCTCCTGGAACCAGACCCCAAAGAACTGGGGAGAAGGGATAAGATGAAGAGATTAAAAATCTGTCATTTGGTAATAAAGCCAGCACCAATTTTTCTCTTACTTCTTCATAAGTTTGGTTCCTGTGAACGTTCAAGACTATAAAAAAAGGTGTAGGCAGTAACATCACCCTATTATAGATGAGAAAACAGACTCAGAAGGAGTATACTGCTTGTTCAAGGTCATACCCAATGGTGAGGATTCAAATAAAAATCTACATAACACAAAACATATTTTTATTTTTTTGCAAATGCAAATGTAACAACAAGAATATGAATATTTATTCATTCAATCACTCAACAAACAGTGACCAGGCAGGATCTAAGCAGAATTTGTAGCAGCTGCTTTCACTTAAGATGAACTCTATCTAAATATTCCATTGTCCTCCAGGTTCATCCTTGTCCTATCCATCCTAGCACTGTGCCTTGCCATCATAGCCAGTCAGTAAAGCCTTATTGAATGGGATGGAATTGAATCAAACTGATTAGATACAGCTGGAGTCCAGCTCTTTGGACTTTCCTTTCCAAGTCTCCTGAAACCAAATTGTTGAAACTATTCAATTGGATTCAATATGCCCAGCACATGTTCAGTGCCTGCCATTTTGTTCCTTTATTACTTAGCTAATTTTGGCTACACCACCCAGCCAGTTGCCAGAATTAGACTCTAAACTGAAATATGAAGCTATGCTAAAATCTAAGGTAAGGGCAGGGAACTATGGGTCTCATACTAGTAGGAAGTGGAAGATGGAAACATGAAACTCTATTCTCAGATATTCTGTTATGGCAGCACAAATTGGATTAAGAGATGCTGGAATGAATGAACTCACTTTGGATGCCACTCTGTGCCTGGTGCACAGTAATGCAAACCATTAATGATACGTGCCGTTAACTAGAAAATGCTTTATAGGGAATGACATGAGAGGAAGAGTGTTGCACAGAATCCATGGAGCCCCTGAGTTGTACAGTAAAGTGTGTTTGGGCTATAGGACTAGGCAATGTTGTGAGAAGCACTCTGGTAGAAAGATGTCACTAATAACTGCTTTACAGATTACAGGTAAGGCCAGAGAGCTGGGGGGACACCTGGTGTTCCATTTGACAAAGGAAATTTTGGTCCAAGAAATAAGCCTGAGAAGATTCCTGAGTTTAGGAGAGTTTGTGAACCAACCTTGTGGTCAGTGTCTTTATTTCTAGCTGATGTAGCTCATACAGGGACCTTAGGAAATAAAGAGAAAAAGAATGTCCCTGGTCACTGCAAACCAAAGGTTTGTCCTCTCTTGAAAAAGTCATGTCTAGATTCTGGTTTGGTGGTAGTAAATTTCCCCTGGTGGGCTATAGATCCTCCCAGCTTCTTGCTGCTTTGAAGCTCAACACTCTCACTGTCTTATGCTGTATAACAAAGGGTTTAAAACCAGAAAACAGGTTTGAGCACATGCCTAGTGATTTGTTAGCTGTGTGGTCTTGGATAAGCTATCGATCTTTCTGAATCTGTTTTCTCATCAGTAAAACATATAACTATTGGGGCTTCTCTGAGAGTCAAACAACAAATGTCAAAGCTCTTCACAGAGTCCAAGGCCTTCAACTAGAGTTTTCTATGATTATTACTGCTTCCTGTACACTTCTAGGGAATTGGATGGCACATAAATGGTATTGTCTGGCTCACCCTGCAGCAGCTGTTCTGGTTCTGTTTATCGCACATGGGTGAACAGTTTACTCTGAGGGAATAGTTTATTCATTACAGGGCTGTAACTGCTACAAATAGCATAGGGTGCCTCCCACCTAATGTAGAACACAGTCTACGCCATCCCGAGAGCCAGCCAGATGCCAGATGCCACACTGTGTGTGCAGCAGAGAGGAGCCGGGCCTGCTGTCTTGCAAAATTGTAATGGCAGGTATCTAATGTGATTAAGGCTCTCTGTGTGCAAGTGTGATTCTGGGACATGATGTTCTGAATCCCACTACAGACATTCTTGGACAGCAAAGTCCGTTTTTCACCTGATTGCCTATATGAGTTTTCTCAGATTTGGCTGAGCCTTTGATTTGCTCTTCATTTAAATGAAGAATGGAATGAACATGTGCTTTGGAGAGACAATTTGGGATTAAATCTTAACTCTGCTTCTTAAAAACTGGCTTTGTGTGAGTTAATTCCCTGAGTCTTGGTTTTCTTACTTATGAAGTAGTGCTTTTAAAATTAATTATTTTATTTGTACATATTTTTGGGGAACAATGTGGTAATTTGGTAGTGTTTACAAGGTAGAATGATCAAATCAGGGTAGTTAACATTTTAATTTCCTTAAACATTGTTTTAAAAATGTGGCTAGCATATAATAATTGTACATATTTATAGATATGGTGGAATATTTTGATACGTTATATAGTAGGTATGGATTGAATGAGAGCCATTAACATTTCCATCTTCTTACCATTACTTTGTGTTTGAAGACTGCAAGATCCTTTCTTCAAGTTAATCTTAAAATACATTGTAGAAGGGAGATTCAAGATGGTGGGTTGGGGAGGCTACATTCCTTGTCACTCTGTGTCCTGGGATTCAAGCAGTGGGAATACTGTTTCTCTGCAAGGTGAGTGAAAGAGGGATTTTCAGCCCAATATTGGACAGTCGGAGTGTCTTAGAGACTCAGAAATTTTGGTACATTAAACAAAGAAAAAGTACATTGGAGCCAAGATGGTTGCAGCACAGAGGCAGTGTGGCAGCAGTGCTGGTTCAGCATAGAGGGAGGGAGAATCAGAGAAACACAATGGACAGATTTGGTACAGAAAAATCCTGAGATCAGAAAAGCAGCCTGCCCTTAGATAATCCAGAGGCTGCACTGTACACTGATTGCATGAAAAGTGCCCCATGTTTTCCAACTGGCCATAGAGAGCTGAGGTGGGAACCATCTTGAGGCAGCCATGCTGCAGCTGCTGCTGAGGGAGCTGGGAGATCTGAGCAAAGACAGTTTCATGGTCCTGGCAAGTGCCTGTCGCATGACCTAGGCTATACCTAGCAGAATCAGAGCAAAACAGGCGCAGAGAAAATGTTACCTAGGGGGATTCAAATTAGAAAAGTGAAAGAAGCCAAATTCGCTTCCCCCTTTGAGTCTGGTGACTCACAAGATCAGCTGAATTGGGTCAGGAATCTGAACAGGAGGGTGTGAATACACTGAGGCACTAAGCCTGGGAAGCCTGAAAAGACTGTGTTCATGGCAGCCGAAGGGGTGAAAGTTGGCTCCCCTACTACATGAGCAGATTCTAGGGAGATTACTGATATCCAAACTCCCAGCAGAGATGGGCAACTGTCACGCCCTAGGGGTGTGTTGATCTAATCTCTCCAGAGCAGTCACTCCAACAAAATCCCTGAGGCCTGATTAGACCCAAGCCCCACCTGCAGGAACTCCACTTAAGGAATTCTGTAGTGGTCAAACCCTGGGAGAGTATCAATCTGTTCTGTGCAGACAAAAGTTCAGCTGATAGTACTTCTCATCTAAATCCTTACCTCACGCTGGTGAGAAGGGAAGCTGAGAATTTTTGAACTCTAACTGGCAATTTGGTGAGAAACACAAAAGAGGAAGGTTTAATAACCCTTAGCCCTTACTGTCATGCTCAGTACATAGCTCAAGAAGAAGGAAAAGACAGGTGGTATAGACAATGAACGTATATTCTCATTGACTATTTTGACCATCTCAATGGAAATGATTCCTTACTTTTTCATTAAGAATCGTTTTTCCTTTTGTTTTTTAAGTTGTGTGTGTGTGTGTGTGTGTGTGTGTGTGTGTGTGTGTGTTTTGTGCAGATTGGTTTGGTTCATGGACATATATACATATACGTATTTCTGTTTTTCTCATTTGTAGCATTTAAAAAAAATGTAGCTGTTTTTCCTTGCCTTGAATTTTGAGGATTATGGTTTTGATTAATACACTTTGCTTTTGTTTTGTATTGTTTTTCATTTGTATCTTATTTTTGGTAACAGCCAAATTCCATTCTCTCTTTCACTTTTTAATTTTTTACTTCTATTTTTTCTCCTCTTTCCTTCATATCTTTACATTCATATCTTTACCATCATATCTTTACGTTCTCTCTGTTCATTTTTTTGAAATTGTAAACTCTTTTCTCCCTTTCTATCACATTTTCTTTTAGTTAACTGTGTTCTTACCATCTTTTAGCACTAATTGATTCATATAATGTCTGCACCCACCATTAATGCTGTCGCCATTATTACTTCTGTGGATGCTATAAATTAACATCTGTTGTTTGGTTTAATGCCAGGTATAATACATGGTTACTTATATTTTTTTTGCTGATGGCAATTACTGATCCTTCAATTTCTGTTTTTTTGTGGTAATTAACATTGTAGATGTTATAATAAGAACCAAGAATTTGCTTTAGGATTGTTGCTGTTATTTGTTTTCCCCTAATCTGTGAGTTACTGGAAACATACAGGGACACTACAAGTTCATAGTGTAGAAACTGCTTCTGAACTAAACTCAATCAAAAGGCAGCACACCTTGCTCAACACACAAGTTAAAAATGGTACTCAATCTTCAACTATGCTTTAGTACAAAGAATAGAAGAGACAAAAACCCAAACTAAAGACCAGGCCCCAATAGAAACAGGTAGGGGTGGGCCCCAGGTCCTGTCTGTGGACATCCATTGTTATAGCAGAAACAGAGTGAAAAAACACAAAAGCTGTGAACACCATCCCTACAAGGGGATCTCAATCCAGATCATTCTAGGTCACTTTAGCAACTGAAGACTCTGTCCTAAAAAAGGAGGTAAATGAATCCACTTCAATTAATGCACAGGACCAAGACCTCTGAAAACTCAAGAAAGCAGGCAAAAAACATCCTTCCCAAAATTCACAATTCCCCAACATAGGAGCCCACTGATAGTGAGGTAGATGAAAACCCAGAGAAATTTTGTGAAAAACTGATTATCAAAATGTTAAATGAACTAAAAAAAATCTAGGAATTAGAATTTAATTAGAAGGAATTAAGAGAATAATTGCAGGACATGAAAGACAATTTTAATAAAGAAATAGAAATAGTGAAAAGAATCCAAGAAGAACTTCTAGAAATGAAAGACAAGATTTTTCAAATTATAAACTCACATGAAGGTATCAATAACAGACTAGAGGGTATAGAAAAGAGAACCTTAGGACTTGAAGACAGAACTTCAGGCATTGAAGATAGACAGGCTCTATGATTTTGAATACATAGAAGGCAGTAATGGGGAAAAAATTATAGAACATGACCAGAATATACAAGAACTCTGAGATAACTTTAAAAGGCCAAACCTGAAAATAATTGAGATATAAGAGAACATGGAGATTCATGCTAAAGGCATTAAGAATATTTTCAATGAGACAGTTACAGAAAACCTCTCCCATATCAGAAATAAGATAGATGTCCACATACAAGAGACTTATAGGACCCCAAATAGACCAAGCCAAATGAGAAGCTCACTGAGACATATCATAATCAAAATGCCTAACACAGAAATTAAGAAAAGGACATTAAAAGCTACAAGAAACAACAGGTCACATGTAGAGGCAAACCAATAAGGTTTGCTTCTGATTTTTCTGTTCAGACCCTAAAATCAAGGAAGTCCTGAAATGAGATAATCCAAACCCTAAAAGAAAACAACTGTTAGGTTATTAGAGCACACAAAGCTCAGTTTCAAATTTGAGGGGAAATAAAAACATTCCACAGAAAGAATAAACTAAAATAATTTATGAGCACCAAACCAGCACTACAAAGAATACTTACAGGTGAACATCACACAGAAGAATAACAAAACAATTCCCAAAGCCCACAAAGAGAAGAAGTTCAATAGAAGAACAATCCACTAATATAATCAAGATAGGATAAAATATCGCAAAAAAATCAAAATGGCAGGAAACCACAAACACATATCCATACTAACTCTGAATTTTAATGGTTCTGGCTCCCCAGTTAAAAGACACACATTAGCAGAATGGATCAAAAAGCAAAATCCAACTCTATGCTGTTTATAAGAGACCTGTCTTTGGGCAAAGACCTCCACAGACTGACAAAAAATATTTCAAGTGTTTGGTTCAAGAAAACAAGCAAGATGAACTATTCTCATATCTGACAATGTAGATTTCAAGCAAAAGTTGATCAGAAGAGACAAAGAAGGACATTACATCCTAGTAAAGGGAAAATCCAACAAGAAGATATAGCTATAGTTGCCCCAGATGTCAACATATCCCATAACATGGAAAAAATATTCCATGAAATTAAATTCCACATAGACCCCAACACACAAATACTGGGGGATTTCAATACACCTTTATCACCGATAGACAGATCATCAAAACAAAAAAAATCAACAAAAATGTATCCAACTTAAAAAACACCATAAATCAAATGGACATAATGAACATCTACCGAATATTTCACCCCAAACAGCTAATTACCTTCTTCTCAGCTGCACATGGAACTTTTTCCAAAATTGAACATATTCTAGGCCACAAAGCAAATCTCAGCAAATAAAAAATATTGTCCTATGTATCCTATCAGATCATAATGAAACTAGAAATCAACAGCAAGAAAAATAATAGAAACCACATGAACTCATGGAGATTGAACAACATTCTCTTAATGAAGAATAGGTCAAACAGGATATAAGAACAGAGATCAAGAAATTCTTAGAAATGACTGAGAACAAGGACACAACATATCAAAATGTGTGGGACAGTATGGAAGCAGCTCTAAGAGGCAAATTTATAGCACTAAGTGCCTACATTAAATAGAGAGATCCCAAGTAAATAAGCTTATGTTATACTTCAATGTCTTAGAAAAAGAAGAACAAACTAACTCCCAAGCCAGAAGAAGACAGGAAATAATTCAGATCAGATCAGACTAAAATCAATGAAACTGAAAACAAGAAAACAATACACAGGATCAATGTAATGAAGAGTTGGTGAAAAGATAAAATTGACAAATCTTTAGCCAAACTGAAAAAAAAGTGAGAGAAGCAAATCAATAGCATTAGAGATTAAAAAAAGAAGATATCACCACAGACCCCTCTGAAATCCAGAGGAATATCAGATCCTATTTTGAAAATGTATACTCTAAGAAACTGGAATATTTGGAAGGCATGGACAAATTTCTAAGACATATCTGACCTGCCAAAATTGAACCAGGAACATATAGAAATCCTAAAGAGACCAATAACAAGTAATGAAATTGAAGCAGCAATTAGAAACTTCAGAAAAAAAAAGCCCTGGACCTGATGAATTCTCAGTTGGGTTTTACCAGACCTTTACAGAAGAACTAACAGCAGTCTTTCTCAAATTATTCCACAAAATTTAAAGAGAGGGAACACTTCCAAATACTTTTTATGAAGCTAGTATAACCCTGGTATTAAAAGCAAACAAATATGCATCAAGGAAAGAAAATTATAGACCAATATCCCTGATGAACATAGATGCAAAAATCCTAAATAAAATATTAGCAAACTGTATTCAAAAACAAATCAAGAAGACAATACACCATGATCAAGTGAATTTCATTCCAGGGATGCAAGTTTGGTTCAACATATGCAAATGTTATGCATTACTTAGAATTAAGAACAAAAATCACATGATCATCTCAATAGATTCAGAAAAGGCCTTTGATAAAATCCAAAATCCATTCGTGTTAAAAATGCTGTAGACCTAGGGATTGAAGGAATGTACCTCAATATTTTAAAGACCATTTATGACAAACCCAAAGCCAACATTATACTAAATGGAGAAAACTAAAAGCATTTCAACCAAATTCAGGAATAAGTCAGAGCTGCCTACTCTCATCACTCTTATTTAATATAGTCCTCAAAACATTAGCCAGAGCAATCAGGCAAGAAGAGGACATCAAAGGGATACATGTAGGAAAAGAAGAAGTCAAACTATCTCTGTTTGTTGATGATATGATCCTATATCTAGAAGATCCAAAAAACTCCACCAGAAGACTTCAGAACTTATAAATTAATTTAGCAAAGTAGAAGGACATGAGATCAACATCCATAAATCAATAATTTTCCTATACTTTAACAGGTATTCAATCAAGGAAGAAATCAGGAAAATCATCCCATTCATAATAATCTAAAAATAATACTTGGGAGTTAATTTAATGGAGGAGGTAAAAGAGCTCTAAAATAAAAATTATAGAACACTGAAGAAAGAAATTGAAGATCTTAGAAGGTGGAAAGACACCCATGTTCTTGGATAGGCAGAATTAATATTGTCAAGATGGCTATACTACCAAAAGCAATAAACAGATTCAATGAAATCCCCATTAAAATACCAATGACATTCTTCATAGAATTAGAAAAAAACAATTCTTAAATTCATTTGGAAGAATAAGAGACCCAGAATAGCCAAAGCAACACTAAACAAGAAAAATGAAGCAGGAGGCATCACAATACCTGATCTAAAATTATATACTTACAGGGCTGTAGTACCAAAACCAGAATGATACTGGCACCAAAATAGACATGAAGACTAATGGAGTAGAGTAGATGACACAGAGACAAACACATGATTGTTTGATATTTGACAAAGGTACCAAAAATATATCTCAGAGAAAAGATAGCCTTTTTAACAAATGGTGCTGGGAAAACTGTATAACCATATGTAGAAAAATGAAAGTAGACCCCTACTGTTCACCCTACAAAACTCATATTGAAATGGGTCAAAGACAGCAATTAGACCAGAAACTACTAGAAGTAAACTGCTAGAAGAAAACATAGGGTCTACACTCCATCATATAGGTGCCAGAACCAACTTCCTCAACAGGACCCCGAAGTACAAGAAATAAAACCAAGAATAAATAAGTGGGATGCTTCTGCACAGCTAAGACAATGATTAAGAGCACGGAGAAGGCCTAAAGAATGGGAGAACATCTGTGCCAGTTGCTCCTCCAACAGGGAATTAATACCCAGAATATACAAAGTTCAAAAAAACTTAAGTGCCAAAAACCAGATAGCCCAATCAATAAATGGGCAAAAGAACTAAACAGAAACTTCTCAATAGAAGAAACACAAAAAGCCAATAAATACATCAAAAAAGGTCAACATCTCTAGCAATCAGGAAAATGCAAATCAAAACTACACAAAATTTTATGTCATTCCAGTCAGAATGGCAAGGATCAAGAGTATAAACCAAAACAAATGCTGGCAAGGTTGTGGGGAGAAAAGAACACTTGCACATTGTTGGTGGGAGTGTAGACTAGTGCAACCACTCTGGAAAACAGTATGGACATTCCTAAAAAACACTAGGGATGAAACCTCCCTACAACCAGCTATCCCATTCCTTGGTATTTTTCCCAAAGATCTAAAACTACAGCAACTTAGCCCCATCAATGTTTATAGCATCATAATTCACAAGAGCTAAATTATGAAATCCACCCAAATGCCCATTAATAGACTAATGGTTTAAGAAATTGTGACACACACACACACACACACACACACACACACACACACTGGAGTTCTACTCAACCATTAAAAAGAATGAAATTATGGTATTTGCTGGAAAATGCATGGAAATGGAGAATATTGTGAAATATTGAAATTAGCCAAGCTCAGAAACTCAAAGATTGAATGTCTTCTCTCATATGTGAAGCTAGAGTTAAATAAAGGAAGCAGGAAAGGAAGAATAAGTTTAAGATTACATAAAGAACCAATCAAATACAAAATAATAGATGAGCAAAAGAAAGTCTAGTAAACAGAGAAAGGAGGAGGGGAGGAGGGGTGGACAGAAGGGAAAATGGAGAGGGAAAGGGGCAGCTCACGAACTGAAACCAATTTTCCTTCATATATGAGTTTGGATGACCAACTACCTCATATATCCATTAAACTCTAATAAAAATACATTATAGATTATTATGAACCATAGTCACCCCACCCTGGTGTAGAATACTAGAACTTATTCCTTCTATTAATATATTTTGGTACCTGTTATCCGATTTTCCTCTATCCTCCCTATCTCTCCTTCCTAACCTCTAGTAATCACTATTCTACATTCCGATCGACTTTGGAAAGCATCCACATATAAGAGAGAACATGTTGTATTTGTCTGTGTCGGATTTATTTTTCTTCATGTGATGACTTCCAGTTCCACCAATTTTGCTACAAAGAAGGATATTGTTCTTTTGGGGGCTGAATAATATTCCACTGTGTACAGATTACACATTTTCATTGTTGATTCAGCCAACAAAGGGCATCTATGTTGTTTCCATAACCACTTTGAAGGATTGTGAGAAGGTCAAATAGGATAATCTAGTACCAATGTAGCTGTAAATGCCAACTGTGCCACAGTCAGTGAGCCATCCATATTCCACCTGACCCCAGGGTTGGGTCCATGTAGGATTAATTATTGTTAAATATTTTTAAATGCTTTTTGAACTTTAGAATGCCTACAAAGCAGTCAGAGACCTTTTTAAAATACAGGTTCAGATTCAGTAGCTTTGGGATAAGACTTGAGATTGTGCATTTCTAATAATCTCCCAGGTGGTGCAGTACTCAGGGGTCACACTTTGAGAAGTAACACTTTTAAACCATATCTAGCATATCCCACCTAATGAAACAGCAGGGCCCAACCACTCCTCCTCTACTGTTTCTCAGACATTCTTAAGTACTAGTTGATTAACTATGTCTGCTTGTGGAAGCATCAACTGCTGAAAATCAATTGTGAAAATAAAGATTCCTGAATCCACCCAAGGAGATTCTGTTTCTGTAAGTAAGAGGTAGGGCTTGAAATCTCTCTTTTTAATTTTTAAAAATATTTTATTTTTAATTATCATGTGTTAATGGAATGTCTTAATAGGGTTCATTGGGATATTTCAACACATGCAAGGTATACAAATCAGACCTGGTCTCCCTTTACCCACTCTCTGCTGGACTCTCTTAACCTCTAGCAGTCACTATTCTATTGTTGAGGCCTGTAGTTTTTAAGCTTCCACATAGGAGAGAGAACATGTGGTACATATCTTTGTGTGTTGACTTATTTCACTTAAAATGTTGTTTTCCTGTTTTATCCATTTTGCTGCAAATGACGCAATGTTATTCTTAGTTATTGCTGAATAATATTTCATCATGAATATATGCTACATTTTACCTCTTCATCAGTTGAAGGACATCTAGGTTGTTTCTATGCCCTTAACTATTGTGAATGATGCTGGTATAACATGACTGTGCAGTTATTCTTGGTAGGCTGATTTCATTTCCTTTGGATATATCCAAAGAGGTGGGATAGCTGGATCATATGACAGATTCACTTTTAGATTTTTTTCTCAGTACTGGGGATTAAATCCAGGCCTTGCACATGCAAGGCAGGTTAAGCTGCATTCCCAGCTCTGTTTTTAGTTTTCTGAAGAACGTCCATATTGTTCTCCATAACGGTTGTACTAATTTACGTTTTCATCAACAGCATGTAAGAGTTCCCTTTTCTCCACATTCTAACTAGCATTTGTTAATTTTCGACTTTTTGATAATAGCCATTCTAACTGGGGTGGGATGGGGGTCTCATTGTAGTTTTGATTTGCATTTTCCTGATGGCTATGATTTTGAGCACTTTTTCATACACTTGTTGTCCATTTGAATTTCTTCTTTTGAGAAGTATCTATTCAGATGATTTGCCCATTTTACATTGTATTTTTTGTAGTTTTGAGTTCATCATATATTCTACACATGAATCTTTGAACAAAATAATAAGGCTAGAGGAATTGCAATAAAGTATTTTCAAAACATACTTTACAGTCATAGTCACCAAACAGCAAGGTACTGACACCAAACAGCACCGAGACCAATGGCGTGGAACAGAGGTTCCAGAAATAAACTCATACACCTGATTCCTGACAGTCCCCAAAAATAAACATTGGAGAAAGGACAACCTCTTCACTAAATGGTGTTGGGAAATTGATGTCCAAATGTGGAAGACTGAAACTTGACCCTATATCTCATTCTGTACAAAAATCAACTCAAAATTGATTTAAAATCTAAATGTAAGACCTGAAACCCTGACACTATTAGAAGAGAACATAGGGGAAACACTTCAAGACAATGGTATAAGCAATTATGATTATTATTATTGGATGTTATCCCCAAAGCATAGGAAACAAAGGCAAAAATAGAGAAATGGGAGTACAGCAAACTACAAGGTTTCTGCTCAGGAAAGAAAACAATCAACAGAGTGAAGAGATAATCTACAGAGTAGGAGAAGATATCTGGCAACTATTCATCTGGAATCTGTGTTTTAACAAGGCATCCTGGATGACCCTGATGGAAAAAAAATCAAACCTACGTAATGACTGCTGTATCAGGGTAAGATCCACTAGTCATTATAACTGAAGCTGAACATGACTTTCATGTAATCCTGGGTGTTGTGCCATGAAACGGCACCATGGAGGCTCATTGCCAAAATGATTAACAAGTCAAGCCTCCTTTTGGGCATTTGATTCACACATGACTGGTGTTAGAGAACCCTATTTATTTACTGATACCATTAATAAAACATTCAAATAACCTGCACATTTGTGGTATTCTGATCATGCAGCCCTGAATAGGAAAACTTAGATGTTCCTGGCTTTCATTTTTCAAAGCAGAAAGATGCAGTGCTTAAGTGCTGATTTGGAGTCAGACAGACCTTGTCTTAAACCTGGTTCAACAGTTGCAAGTTGTACGACTTTGGATAAGTCACTTAACCATGTAAGCAAATGCAGATGTAATTGTCTATTTCATTAGTTTACAGTGAGGATTATCAACATAAAAGGTTCCATTCTTAGCCTTTCCTACATCCAGGGATGGCAACTCAGTCTTTCCAGCTTCTCTGGCTAGAGCCTTACAATCATTCTTAACTCCTCTCTTCCTTTTATATTCCACATTTACTGAAGCAAAGCTCTATTAGCATCATTTTCAAAATAAGCACAAACTCCAACCATTCCTCACCAGCTCCTCTGAACAAATTCACCTTTAGTTTTTTTGCCTTGATTTACTCCCTCTGCCTGAGGTGCTTATCTCAGGAAGCACCATGACTTTGCTCAAAGGTCCAGGGATGCCTGCCTGGATTGCCCTCTGTAAAATCTCCTGTCCCTAGCCCTGGACACCTTTACCCAATTCTACTTTCATATTTACTATTATTTTCTACCATACTACATTATGTTTTCTATTCCTGTCTGTCTGGTACTACAGGAATCTCAGTTTCTAAAGTCAGAGAATTGTTTTATCTTCTGATGCAGTCCATGTGCTTAGAATATTCCAGCATTTGTTACACAGTGGATGTCCAATACATATTTTCTTTTAAATGAATGATACATTAATGAAAGTTCTTGGCACATGGATAATATTGAGTAAATGGCAGTTTTTATTATTTTTGAGACATCTGAAAAATTATTTCCTATCTCAAGTGCTCCCACCTAAACCTCTGCATGACACTTTTTTGCTTCTCAGCAAACCTAAGCCTTACTATAGCCCCAAGAAGAGTGAGGCTGGGAGTCCCCCCTCACTGTGTCAAAGAAGAGCAACTAGGCCCTCATAGGGGCCAGCGATCCATCTAACTAGTGCATTATAGAACCAGGGCTGAAGAATGTCAGGCCTCTTGATTCTGAGTCCAGTGCTCTTTCTACGCTTTCATGTAAATTAGAAAAAAGGAGAGATGACTTTTTATACCAAGTTCTTAGCTTTCCCAAACCCAGTTTATGTGTTAATCAAACACCCAAAGTGCTGATGTGCACAGGTGCCAAGATAATGTCAGTAGTTTAACTTGAGCCTCATTTATCTACATTACCTTGAAATGAAGGAGGTCTGTAAATTTAGGCAACATTGGATTGAATGACAGAGATCAATTACAAGAACTTTTGCACAGTAGATTAAAAAAAAGTCACTGATTTCCCCAAAGAGATTTTAAATGTCTTGTCTTTCTCTGTTATTTGGATAAAAGAAATCCAATTTGGAGTAATGCTAAGTTTTACTTAAAATAATTTATATTACAATAAATATCCTATAAATTAAAAAGATGAAGACAACTTGTCTATAATCCCATCTCCATTACACATCAATAGTTGCTGTTTTAATGTATTTTTCCACACTTTTGCTTAAATATTATTCTTTAAGGCACAGTATTTTTTTTTGTTCAAATTTAGTATTGTCTGAATTTTTTAGGTTCAACTAGCTAGTATTTAGAAATGTACTTTTTTTCAGATTTACTTTTTTTTAAAATTTATTTAATTTTGATTCATTGAACACAAATGGAGTACAGTTATTGTTTCTCTGGTTGTACACAAAGCAGAGTCACACCACCTGTGCATTCATATATGTACACAGGTCAATGATGTCTGTCTCATTCTGTTATTATTATTACCCCCCACCCCGACCCCACCCCTCCCTTCCCTCTATGCTATCTATCCTTCCTCCACTTTTTCTAGCTTTTAAAGGTTTTTTTCCCCCATATTCTTAATTGGTATATTAGAAGTGTACATAATGGTGGGATTTGTTGCTATGTATTTATATGTGCACACAATGTAAGAATATAATTTGGCTGATGTAGAAATATAGTTTATGAGTTATATAAAATCTGGTTGGTGTATCACAGCCCATTTAACCATTCCCCTCCTGTGTGTAGGTTATTTTTAGTGTTTGTACGTTATTTTTAGTGTTTCACTGTTTAAATGGCAATGAATGTCTATCCACATGCAACTTTTCCTCTAGGGATTTTTATATCAATTCCCAAGAGTGTTACTACTAGATTAAAAAAAAAAAACCCTTTTATCATTCAATAAAAATGGTTCTTCTCGCTTCTATTTATAGCTTGGAATGATTTCATCAAGTGGCTAATAAGTATTTTATAGATGGAAAATTGGAAAACAATTGATTGTTACTTCTTGCTTGTTAATTTTCTCATTATGACATCTATTTCTATATTGGCCCCATTTTGGGAATGCTGCTGTTGGAATTGTTTTATTTTCTGGAAATTTTATCATTAAATAAGGAGGTATCTGTTTTTAGAGGTACTGTGTGTAAGCAAAAATAACCAAAATGGTTTTGGCACCATAACGAAAGTACAAATAATGGGGATGGGAGCAGACTTCATGGGTCAGCACTGCCGTTTGTTCACCAGCAGAGTCAGGCATCAGAGGGGCTCCCTTTCTGAGTAGAAAATGGCCCCTGATTACAGGAGGGGTCTGGGTTGTATATAGGTTACATACGGGAGGCGACTTAGCTATTGAAGACTTTAATAGGATATGGGTATTCAGGAAAAAGGTTGCAAAAATTAGAAATTTGTTTTTACTGGGCAAGGTTGGAGGGTCCAGAGTTCAGCATTCAGCACTTATCTCTTTCCCTCCATGGTCTATTGTACTGTCGCTGAGGAAGGATTTATTGTGAAAGGATCAATGCTTGCCCTTTTCCCAGGGATTATCTTGTCACTGGGTGATGTTTGTTTCCTTCCCAGGGATTGTCTTATCACTGGAAGAGGATGTATTGGGAAAAGATCAATGTTGTCAATGTTTTGCCGCCTTCTTCCCTCCCTCTTCCCAGGCCACACTGTTTTGGGGGTTGTCATTTCCATATCCTTCACTATGGTCTGAATATTTGTGCTCTCCAAAATTCATAGGTTGGAATCCCAGCTTCCAAGGTGATGGTAGTATAGGGTCTTTGACAACTGATCTGATCATGAGGCAGGAGCCCTCATAAATGGAATTAGTGCCCTTGTGAAAGAATTCTCAGAGAGCTAGCCAAGGCAGCATTGTCTAATGAAATAGAAAGCAACCGTCACCCAACACTGAATCTCTCTGTGCTGTGTTCTTGAACTTCCCAGTCTCCAGAACCATGAGAAATAAATTTCTGTTATAAATAAGCCACCCGTAAAAGGAGAAGCCACCTGTAACAATCCAGACCAGGACAAAAATACTATGTTGCTATCCTTCAGATACCTGAACTCTGGTTTAGTTTCTCTTGAGACAGACTCTGCTAGGAAGAGGCTGGACTCAGAGTTCAAAAACTTGGATTTAAATATTAGGCATGCTCTTTATTAAGAAAAAAAATGCTTTGTATAGTTCTTTACACACTAAGGTGCTATTATCTTTTTATTGTGGAGAATGAAAAAGATTCCAATTATCTAAAATTGACTCCTAAATTTCCAAAGGGTGTTCTGAGGGTTTAGAGCTCTGCTTTGACTTTCAGATCTGACTTATTAGCAAGGTGTGTCCTGTGGTGCATGTGAGATTGTTTTCTAGTGGGTTGGTTGTATGCAATAGAAAGATCAAACAATTTCACTCCGTCTCCTTTATTTACAGGCTGGTGACCAAGGGGAAAATTTGATAATCTCTCCAAATGGGGATAATAGTAGGGGGAAAGGGGAAGTTAGACAAGATAATGTACATCAAATGTCTAGCAGAGAGCTTGGCATACTGACATCAGGAGTGTTGGTTTTCCCTCCTGCCCAGTCTCAAGACTCTATGAGAGGTTAATGAGTATTTTCACAGATTTATTTTTTTCCCCTCAGAAACTTCAAAGGGGTAAGACTCTACTGTAGCATCAGTGTGTTTTAGTTTAGTTTCCTTAAAATATTTAGCAATATTATAACCAGCATTTTCTTATGTCAAAGGCACCTTAAATTATTTCTGGACATGGACTGGCTCAGTTGGCTGTATATAGCAAGTGGTAGCCAAAACTTGGGCTATTTATTGTTGTGTACCTTGTCTTTCTGGTTTGTCCAGATAGAAAGGATTTATTTTCAAGTCAAGATGAATGCTTGTATACAGGGCTCCCAGTCTGGGTGCAGAGGTAGTTTAAGAGCATAAATATGACCACAAATCATCCACAAGATGGAAAATAATAACTTCTCTCATCCATTGCAATCTTATCTAAAAAGGTCTTTCTTTTAGTATTGAAAAATATAACAATTCTATTTATCATGTACATCTCACATAATATATCAACATGAATTACTTTAACCAAATTTTAACTTCACTCCCCTGAGGAATTCAGATTTGAAAAAAACATTGTCATTAAAGACCCAATATGTTGCAGTTTTGGCTTCCAGGGAGTTTCTATAATAATGTTCTCATGTATTCTTCACTTTCAATACTTGATGAAGAAAAGGTAATCGGAAAACAGAGTAGCCAACTCTAAAACACAGGTCTTAAATTCCCAGGTCAGTGCTTTTTTTTTTTTTTTTTTTTCCCCAATAATCTTGTTCCTCCAGGAGATGGTGTAATGCTGTAGAATGATCTCATGGGGGAACCGAGATGCTAATCTCAGTGAGTGGCTCAAGGTGGGGCCTCTGGGAAACCATGTCCCCTGCTGAGCCTCGTGTATCTCTTTTGTACAATGAGGAGCATAGAACCATGATTTCTTTACTTTCTCTCTGTCCTGAAAATCCATGTGCCTATGGATAATGTCCCTGTAATAGGGAGACTCTGAGTATTTTCTTTCACTGGACAGCTGTCCAGATTTGGAAAGAAGTTTATGAGTTTCAGGTTTGGAATGATCTGGTTACCTGGGTCTATAGACCTCATCCCAGCAATCTTTTTCATTGTTGCTTGCAGAACACCTGCCCAAGGTAAGCCAGAATTATGATCAATCCAGAGCTTGAAGTTTAACACAGGCAGATTCTGCCTTTCTTTTTTCATCCTACAGGAGAATGATGAGAGAGTAAAATGGAAAGGAAAATTGCAGTCTGTTTGCATAGAAGCCTCACATACACAGGCCATTACTTTTGGAAGGGATCTCAGAGAGGATTTGTTTTGACTGAGTAATTAAAAATGTGAGGAGGGGGGTGCAGGAATATCCAATCTCACAGTAAGTGAGAGGCACTCAGGACTAGAATCCAGGGATCCTGGCTCCTAGGCCAAAACACTTATTATCAATAACTGCAAACTTAGAGCAATGCTTAGTTTTAGTTTCCTGCTAACCAGCAAACAAACAAAGCTGGTGTTCAAGTGTCAATTGCTTTAAAGGAAGTAGCAAAAATACAGTGTGGAATATTGATGGTAACCTTGGCCTTGGAGTCACCCAGGTTACCTGCTGGTGAACTTAGGCAAGCAAGCTCCTAACTGTTTTGAGGACAAGCAAGTATTGGGTACAACTGAAGGATAAGAGATGAGCATGAGAGTGGTGGCAAGTGACATTGAAGAGGCAAACAAGAAGTATGCTCTGGAGGGTTTTATTCATGAATGTGTGTATGAATAATCAGACTTTTGCATCTTCAACTGCTGTTTTATTTGGCAAACAGAGAAGAAGGAGGACTAGGTGTGGGTATTGTCTCCATCTCTTTTCAGTTGAGTCATCTTGGGCAAGACAATCTCTGTAACTTTTAGTGACTTCACCTTTACAGGCTCCCTCTTGTGTTCTCATTGCTTCACGTTCTCTTGGCCTCTTCTCTGTTCCAGTTCTGTAAATGGGTCTGCAAGCCATTGTCTCAGGGTTTTCTATCAGGTGGAAGCCAGACTAAGATGGCATCTGTTAAATCCGGGTCCTAGAATAGTACCTTCCTTGTGGGTTGTTAAATGAGGTGTGTGTGATCACAATGGGGTGAAGATGCAATGGGATATGCACTTAAGTGTGCATGTAAAGCACACAGTGTGGGCCTTAGCACTGAGCCAGTGCTTAAGGAGTATCAGGCATTGTGCTTCTGTCCGTGGGCTTGCCACATCAGTTCTGGTGTCCACATCACACATCTTGTATTGTGAGATTATAGGTTGCATTTTAATATAATAATGTGCTTTTTGTTTTCTAGGTCATTTTAGCATAATAAGGTTAAACAATAATAAAAGAGATTTCTTTGGATTCACTCCATCCATGATTAAGGGACTTCCAGCTTTGTCCTTTTTATTTCCTCCAGGATGTTCTTTATGTCTCCATGGGCAATTTTTGAAACCAGAGGGATGGGCTAGCATTTCCTTTTCTTCCTTTCTGCTGTATATTTAAAGGTAGTGTTTTCTGACCATTTTGAAATATCCAAATTGAAGTTAAGTGCATTCTCAACCTGTTGAAAGTTATATTACTAGTGGAATTGAACTGAGTGCTTTTAGAACCCAAGTTCAAACCCAATTTTTAATCACTTGTATTATATTAACTTAATTGACTTGTGTTCACTTACTTCCATTCCATTCTTCATGATTCCATCAATGGTCACTCCTATATATCTAGGGATGATAGAGGATTTTAATTTCCTGTTTTTCAGGTTGAAACTCATTCAAGACAAAGGAGCCCAGAAAGCAAAACTCATCAGAAAAATAGAGGAAGTTTTCATGGAGTTGCTATGAGTCAGAAACTTTTAATGAAGCCAGTTGTATTGTTTACCAAGTTAAGATCTCCTTAGATGTCAGGAGATAGATGCCTAGATGTCAGCTCATAAAATAGAGCTCTGGTGTGATTGTGGAAATATGAGAGACTGGAATCCCTCTGTGCTAAGAGATAATGAAGGAGGTAGGAGATAAGTTGGAAGAAACTTTAGTTACTAAGGGGGATAACAATTGTTTTTTGTTAAATCAAATATTTATGAGACTGGGATTTGATAACCCATGGTTTAACAATTCAAGGGAAGAATAATTTTCAAGAGGTGTCCAAGGTGTTGGAGTAATTTAGGTAACTATATCTTGTATAAAAATAATTAATTAGTAGAACTCGGAATGCATGCAGATTGTAATGGGAATAGAAGATATTTTGCAGTGTTAAGGCATAATAGCATCTTGGAAAGATTAAAATATACCTTGTTGTCATAGACATCATTGCATCCTTTGTCAATATAAGACTTTTTTTTTGATTTTGGATTTAAGTAACATTATTGAATGCCTACCATATGTCAGGTATGTTTATATTGGTTTTAAAAATCTTAATAATCATAAACCCCATTAACGTACATATTGTTATTTCTTTCTATAGATAAGTGAACTGATATTCAGAGAAGTTAAATGACATTCAAGGATTGGAGTTAGGATGGTGAAACTCGCACCTGGTATGACCTCCAAATTCACTATCTTTCTCCATACCATTTGTCATTCAAGCATTTCTATTATATAATTTCTGGTTCAAAAGGAGGTTATGGAGACTTGGCATGAGGTCTGTATCTTGGTGGAGTTAAGCAAGAAATACATTATTCTGAGTAGAGATGAAATTAAGGTGGTCAAAATTATTTCTAAGGTGTGCCCACTGTTAAATTGCTGGAAAATTTTTCTTCATTATATTTAGGAAGAAATGAACCAAAGCCTGTGTGGATCAGTCATGTGATGCAACCCCCTCATCTAGTGAATGGGAACCCTGGAGTCCACAAGGGCAAGTTGCTTATTCAAGGGTGCTATGCCATGAATCAGAGTTCATCTACCTGAGTTCTAGCTCTTTGTAGCATAGTCTTGGCTCTGTCCTCTGCTACTACCTGAGAAAACACTAATTCACCTTCCATATGACAGTCCATTGAATATGTGGTGTGGGACTCCTATGCCCTAAGTCTCTTCTTCAGGCTAAGCAGCAAAGCATTGTTCAAGAAGTCCTACCAGAGCAGCGTTTCTAGACTCTTTACAAGTATGGTGTTTTCCAGAACTCCATCATATTGTCTGTTTCCCTCTCAAACATCCTGAAATGAATGTATCACCCTGGCTTATATCAGAAAATGAGCTAATCAAGGAGAGTGCATGTATTCTTGCAACTTTGACAGTTCAGCTTCTGTTAGGGGTATGAAGAAAATTTCAAACTATAATAACTGGTTTGAAGATGATAGAATCATGAATATGGAAAATCGAGATGAAAAGGAATGGCTGCTCTTTCTGCTCCAAACTTATGAAAATATTGGACACAATATAACAATTTTTTTGCACACATAACTAAAGAAGAAACCAGAAAGAACAGAAAATTCCCTAGTGCTAAACAAAGAGGATGCTGAAGGTTAGATTAATTAGTACATCTGAGTTAAAAGAGTTCTCATGTCTACTAGAACATCAGATAGAACCTAAAGTTTGGCAACTTTAGGGATAGTATTCTTTGATATTGGCATCAAGAGACTATTTAAGACCTCAGTCTAGCAGCAGGAACCACCATCTGTCCATTTCTGGAATAAAGAAAGGAAAGTCCTGGCTGGCTCCTCCCTGGTAGGCAGCAAGGGAGTTTGCAATCCACTGAGGTTGTGCCTGATAAACTAAATCGCCAATGAGAAATCAGGACCCAGTTCTGCACCACACACTGTTGCAAGATATGACTTCACAATACCCATGTAATATAAGCACTAAAACAAAAGCTTAACATAAAAACTAGTCTAGAGCCAGTAAAGACCAGAGGCCACAGAGCAGATTTAATATATCTGTGGGCACTTCCAGAGCAGCAGTACTCCTAAAGTGCTGTTGAAGGTGACTTCATGGTCAAATATTAAAGATCACACAAAGAAAGAAACTGCTGTGGGGGAAATCTGAAGGTGAAACAAACATCAGCAAATGAACTAAATAATCTTGAACCTCAATAAATAGGAATAACAACCTGAAAAGATGCTAAAAAATATTAAAAATGATCAAAGCAATAAAAGTTAAAGAGGAATAGGAACTGAAGTACAAATAGGATGATTTGAAAGATCACAGGTAGATTTGAAATAGGACTAGAAATTTAAAAAGTAAGCCATGAAGGTCATTCCAATAAGGTACTTGGTTAACAGATGGAGAGAGAAATAATGATTTGGAAGATGGATTTGAGGAAATTATCCAATATATAGCACAGAGGCAAAAATATTAAAAATATAAAAAAGATTGAAAAATAGTAGCTGGAGATTCCAACAAAATAGAAATAACAGATGGAGATAATGGAGGGAATATGATAGAGGAAATTTGGAAAGAAATAATGGCTAAGAACTTTCTGGAATTAAATATATGAATCTAAGAACTAAAAGAGCACACAAGTCATGATCCGGATGGATAGTGAATAGCTGAACGGGTGGAAAGATAGATAGATCGACAATAAATTTAGTAAATACTCAATAAGCACTCATTATATGCCCAATAGTGGTGCTCAACCAATTAGATGAAAACTTATTTTTTTTTTCAGTACTGGAGATTGAACCCAGGGATGCTTTATCACTGAGCCACTCCCTACCCCATTTTATTTTTTATTTTGGTACAGGGTCCTGTTAAGTTGCTTAGCACCTTGCTAAGTTGCTGAGGCTGTCCTCCACCTTGTGATCCTCCCCAGTTGCTGGGATTACAGGCCTGCACCCAGCAGAGAAAACCTGTGATTTCAAGGAGCTTACATGCTAGTGGAGGGTGTGGAGACATTGATGATTAAGAAAACAGACCAGAAAAGTAAAGCAGGGAAGTAGAAGTGTTCCTGGCCACCTGCCTGTGTGCAGTACCCAGACACTCTACTTGTGTGTTCCTGCTGTGGCTCAAACCAGAGATCTGCTCTTGTTTAACTGCACATCATATTTGCAGACACAACCTACATGTCCAATAATAATCAGAAGAATTAATTAGAATTTATTTTCTCCACCATCTTATTGGTATTAAGTTTATACTCAGTTTAGTCTCTAGCTTATCAATTTATTTATTTTTTCATTTTTAAAATTAAAATTAAGACTTTTATTCTCTAACAGATATCTTTAAGAGTGAAAAATTGTTATGGACTATAACATAAAAATCATAAAAAATGATATAGGAAATATTTATGTTTCCATGAC